>BLSH010165661.1:390651-434958 GCA_018402905.1 Glandirana rugosa
TCTGATCGTTGTGTACGAACGTACAATCGTTTCGTTGGACAGAGTTTAATCTGCAAATCTCCAACTCTAAGCAGCGGTATTTGAAATCTCAAATTCCCCCAACAATCTGATCGTTGAGCATGATCGTAGCGATCGTTCTTCTATGCAGAGCTTGATCTGCAACTCAAAGCAGCGGTATGTGAAATCTCTAATTTCTGCTATCTGTCCTCAGAGCAACAGCACAGACAGCAGTAGTAAAGTAATCTATCTCAGGATGCAGGATCAGGTCTTAAAATGTCTCAAATCTGTCCCTCAAGCTTTCAGCTTCCTTTCCCTACACTAACCCAAGGAGCATGTGACTGCAGCACTGTGACTCCAGCTTATAAAGAGGCTGGGTCACATGATGCACTGACCAATCACAGCCATGCCATTAGTAGGCATGGCTGTGATGGCTTCGAAGGGCAAACCAGTGAAACGCTTGTTGATTGGCTGCCCTGCAGCTTCTCAACACATGGAGTAAAATAGCAGAACCCCTGACCGAACCCGAACGATTTTTGAAATGTCCGGGTCCGGGTCCGTGCCACGGACACCCGAAAGTTCGGTACGGACCCGAACGTTACAGTCCGGGTTCGCTCAACACTAATCAGGAGGTTTTGTTTAATGTGGGGTGGAAGCCGGTTTACTCTGCAGTGAAGGATCGCGGCTAGACCATCAGGGCCTACCATTTGTGAGTCCAGCTCAAAGTTTGAGTACCTAGAGGGGCCTGCCAACCAATCAATGCCCACTCTCAGAAGGCAAGCCAGATTGTAGATTCTAATATCAGGTAAGTTTGACCCCCCTGCCTGTTTGGGTAGCGTAAGTTTTTTCAGGGCTGGGGTTTTCGTCCTCTCCACAGAAAGGTGGTGAGAGCTTTCTGTAGTATCTGAATGTCTTTATGTCTTAGCAGCAGGGGGATAGTTTGGAGGGGGTATAGTAATTTCGAAAAGCTGACCATCTTGAAGAGATGACTCCTCCCTAAGAGCGAGAGAGGTAGAGACTCCCATTGGGTCAACTCATTCGTTATTCTTGTGATCAGAGGGGGATAATTCAGCTGATATATGGAGGCCGGGTTTTCCCCTATTTTTATGCCAAGATAGGTAATATGGGTGTTAGCTACCTGGAAGGAAGATTGAAGGGCCCAGGGAGGCGATCTCGCTTGGAATAGTGGGAGGATTTCACTTTTCCCAAAATTTAATCTGAGACCCAAGCACTATCTAAAATGGATGAAGAGTTCCTGAATGTGGGGAATGTCTAGTTGGGGGCAAGAGGAGAAAATGAGAATATTGTCAGCGAATAGCGCTGATCGGAGTTCTTGCTTGCCAATTGTCACTCAGTGTACGGTAGAATTGAACAATATAAAACGGGAAAGGGGTTCTATAGCTAGATTAAATAAGAGGGGTGATAGTGGGCACCCCTGGCGAGTGCCTTTATGTAGCGACACTTTGCTAGAGATTTGACCTGCCGCTACAATATTTGCGAAGGGTGCCTTATACATAGCGAATATTAAGTGTAAGAATGGGCCTGAGAAACCAAATTTTTGGAGAACCAACCTCAGCCAGTGAAAGCTAATATTATCGAATGCTTTTTCTGCATCGAGCGAGATAATAGCGTACTCACTGGCTGGGTTGGCCCTGGCCGCCTCTAAAATGGCCAATACTTTGCGGATATTGGAGGTTGCTGATCTCCCTATGGTAAAGCCTGCTTGTGAAGGATGTAGTAGTGACGGCATGATTTGGGCTAACCTTTTAGCCATAATTTTTGGGAGGAGCTTAGAGTCCAGGTTTAACAGGGATATAGGTCTATACGACCCTGGGTCTGTGGAGTCTTTGTTCTTTTTAGGGATTCATTTTATATAAGCGTGGAATCCTGAAGGTAAGTATTGTCCTCCATCCAGAATCTTCTGGTAAAGGGAGGTAAGCGTGGGGGATAGGAGATCTTTGAAAGATTTAAAAATTTAGAAGTATACCCATCCGGGCCAGGGGATTTATTGGGTGCCATGAACTTTATAGTGTCACTTATTTCAGGTTCGGTGACAGGTGCAGTAAGAGCGAGTAGGTGTTCTGGATCTATGTGGGGGAGGTTGACTCTGTTGAGGAAAGATGTTGCCATCTGTTCGTCGATGGGGTCTTCCTTGTACAAGTTGGAATAAAAGTCCTCTAGTATCTTGATAGTATCATGTGGTGTGTTGCTAAGGGAACTGTCTTGTCGTTTCAGTGCTACTATTTGTGTGGGCTTGTTAGGGCCTTTGCAGAGCCGGGCTAAGAGCTTTCCGGCTTTATTTCCAAATTTATGATAGTTGAGCTCGGAGCACGAATGATAGTACTGTTCTTGCGTTTCTGCCCAGATATCGAAGTTGGCTTTCACTTCTTTCCATGTTTTCCTATTATTAGGAGAGTTGTGACTATTTAACTGATTTTGGGCTTCCCGCAGTGCCGAGCTAGCGGCGTTATATTGCTGGGCAGTATGTCTTTTATGCGCGACTGTGAAGGCTATTATTTTACTACTCAATACTGCCTTCCCGGCTTCCCAGAAAAGAAGTGGATCGTCTGTATGGGCAGAATTGGTATCTTGATATTCTTTCCAGGCGTTTTGGACAACCTCTAGTAATTCTTTATTCTTGGCCAGATGGGAAGGGAAGCACCATGTCCTGACCGGGCTTGGGGGGGTGATACCTGTTAACAGGAGGGTAATCGGAGCGTGGTCCGAAATGGCCGTCTCCAGGGTTTGGTGGGGGAGTTTGGGGCATAGACGTTGCCCAAAATCACTTCCTTATTGTTGAGTTTAAGTTTAAGTTAAGGAGGCACATGTGACCCTCATTATCGGTCTCCTGAAGGAGAACGTTATGGGCTAGGTTTTTATGTAATAAAAAGATGACTCCAGCCTTACCATTATTGGAGGGGAACATATATACCTGACCAACCCAAAGTTTTTTCATGCGTGGAAAGTCTAAGGTGGATAGATGCGTTTCCTGTAGCATTGCTACATCCGCATGTAGGCGTTTTAAGTGCCGTAGAATGGCCATTCTCTTGTGGGGAGACCTAAGTCCTTTGACGTTCCATGAGATTACTCTTATGGTGGGTCTGATGGGGGCATGTTTTTCTTGATTGAGGAATCTGTATATCTAAATGATGGAGTATGTGACACCAGGGTACTGAGATCTAAGGGGGATAGGGGCATTATGTGATGTTTGTTGTGTGTATAGCCTGTGAGGGTCAGCAAAGAGAGGGAGGCAAGACAGTCTTCATAAACAGTTGACAAAACTATAACAAGTAACAAAGTTATACATGAACATACCTGAACAGAAGTAATGGACTTCTCTTTTTTCCACATAACGAAGTGCCTCATACCGGATAGCATTACCGGAGGGCTCCTTTAACTACGAGTCGCAAGCCGTCTCGCTAGGCGGGTGTTCCCCAGGATACAGAAAATGGTTGCTGTATGGAGAGCATCCCAGACTAGGATCGGCACGTAGTGGATGGTAGGACTCCGATAAGGCTGTGCGGAGAGCTGCAATAAGCAAAACAAAAAACAGATAACTAACAAAATGTTAGCATATATTACACCTCATGTATCAATATTAAGCAGGTAGTAAGACAGTGAGTTGGTAATACTTAGATTGCAGTAATTTGGTGTTGAATACTTGCGGTTAGTAACAATCGAGAAGGCCTAATGGCAGTCACGGGTCAGATGAGTGTGTGAGCACTTAGGCTCAACATGCGGAAAGAGTCAGGCCATGGTTTGGTGTTTGGGCCTATTAGCATATCAAGCTCTCTTGGGGGAATCCTTCCGTGGGCTGCGAAGATCTCTATTGCCCGGAGAAAGGGAGGGATTACCGGCCGGCTGTGTGTCCATTGGAATGTGTAGGTAGGCTTGCAGATAATTTGCTGCTTCCTCAGGATGAGTAAAGGATTTAGCTTCACCCGCTTGATCTGTAAAGCGCAGGGTAGCCTAGTGTGAATTTCACTCCCTTTTGAAAGAGAGCGGAGCAAACCGGTTGGAATGCTTTGCGTCGCTTTGACACTTCTTGCGAGTAGTCCGTGAATATTAAAGCTTTGTGGCCTTCGAGTTGAAATGATTTTGCGTTTCTGAAAGATTTGAGAATGGCTACTTGGTCCGCATAATTCAGGTAGCGCACTATCACCGGACGGGGGGTGCGGCGGTCGTTTGAGGGAGCACCCAAACGATGTGCTCTCTCCACTATGCAGGTGCCCGCTATGCCTAGTGCCTGTGGAAGGCGATTTGCGCATATGTCCAGCAGAGCATTGTTGTTAATGGACTCGGGGAGACCAATGATCCTCAGATTGTTCCGTCTGGACCTATTTTCGAGATCATCGAGTTTGTCCAATATAAATTGCTGCGTGTGTGCTAGCTGGCTTCACTCGCTTGCAAAGCTTGCATTTCCTCCTCCAGGTCTGAGGTATGAAGCTCAAGTTCTCCAAGCCTTTTCGTATGTTCTCCCAGCTCTTTTTTGAGCTGTAACATGCCTGCCTGCACGGCTCTCTCCACCGTTTCAGATATTGTGGGTGACAGTAGCGCCGCCACTGTCTGTGCTATCTTGGTGTAGTGAGCCTCTGATGCTTCAAAGAGTGGGGCTGGCACAGGGGGGTGAGGTGATGCAGCCGAAGCAATTGCTGCTTTTTGAGCGTCGGCCATGTTGACCGCGTGCGCAGTAGCTTCGGATGTGTCCGATCGTGTCAGTGCGTTGGCGGAGGATCCGCCATGGAGGACGTACTGATTTATCCGATCCGCTCTGGGAAGGCACTGGGGGAGGTTGAGGAGTCGGTAGCGGGTGTCGAGCGCTCGCGTGCCTGTAGAAGCCGGATTTATAAGCTGAGGGGTCCGGAGCCGCCGTTCCTCACTCCCTCGTCATGTGGCGCCGGAACCGGAAGTGACTTTTTATTTTGGTGCAAGAAATGCACCGCTCACACCAACAGCTGGAAGCTCTCCCTTTAGAACTAGGAGATGATTTTTGAACAATAATGTGTCACTTACAGGAACAGCTAGAACCTCTCCCTTTAGAACTAGGAGATGATTTTTGAACAATAAAGTGTCACTTACAGCAACAGCTGGAAGCTCTCCCTTTAGAACTAGGAAAAGATTTTTGAACAATAATGTGTCACTTACAGCAACAGCTAGAACCTCTCCCTTTAGAACTAGGAGATGATTTTTGAACAATAACGTGTCACTTACAGCAACAGCTGGAAGCTCTCCCTTTAGAACTAGGAAAAGATTTTTGAACAATAATTTGTCACTTATAGCAACAGCTGGAACCTGGCCCTATAGGAGTAGGCAATGATTTTTGAGCAATAATCTGTCCCTCTAAGCAGAAGCCTCTACCTAGTGCAGTCAGATCATTGTGTAATGCAGGGTTTGATCTGTAATCTGTCACTCAAAGCAGCAGTATGTGAAATCTCAAATTACTCCCACAATCTGATCGTTGTGTACGATCCCACAATCTGATCGTTGTGTACGATCATAACGATCGTTGTTTTAGGCAGGGTTTGATCTGCAATCTGTCACTCAAAGCAGCAGTATGTGAAAACTCGATTCTCAAATTTCTGCAATCTGTCCCTCAGAGCAACAGTAGTAGTAATCTCAGGATGCAGGATCAGATGTTAAAATGTCTGCAATCTGTCCCTCACAAAAACGCTGGCAGCTTCCTCTCCCTATACTATTCAGAGTCTCAGAGAGCATGTGACTGCAGCATCAAGTGACTCCAGCTTATATAGAGGCTGGGTCACATGATGCACTGGCCAGTCACAGCCATGCCACTAGTAGGCATGGCTGTGATGGCTTCTAAGGGCAAACCAGTGAAACGCTTGTTGATTGGCTGCCCTGCAGCTATTCAACTTGCGTGATCAACTACCAGAACCCAGAACCCGAAAGTTTTTTGAAATGTCCGTGTTCAGGTCCGGGTCAGGGACACCCCAAAGTTCGGTATGGACTCGAACGTTACAGTCCGGGTTCGCTCAACACTAGTTGTCAATTTTAGCTGCCCTGATTACATTTCTTATTGAATTCTTTGTATTGTTGTAATTCTGACAATGACAATGCTTTTGTATGCATTTTTATGTTAGAGTTTAGCCACCCAGGATTTAATCCCTTTTAAACGTATTTCCCATTGGAATGCACTGGTCAATTCTCCAGTCTGCTTTGTGATCAATGAACCCAGAAATGCTCAGCTCCAAGCTTTTTTATTTCAGAGCTGTCAGAATCTTGTCGGAAATGCTGAGCAATCCTTTGCTTGATCAGCTGCAGTGTAGGGCAGGGGAGAGCTTGGTGGTTTCATTTGTTAGAAAGGGGCATATTTTAGAGATGTTACGGAGGTGAAGTCTACAAGCTTTCAACAGCGATTGAATTTGGGGTTGAAAGGACAGGTCAGAGTCTAGGATTACACCTAGTACCTTGGCATGAGGGGAGGGATTGATGGCTGCATTATTGATTTTGATGGAAAAAGTCATGGAGGGGGGGCACGGGCGGGGGGAATATTACTAGCTCAGTAACACTGAAAGAGCGCTGTGATAGATAGGAGGAGAACCAGGATAGAGCAGAGTCTTGGAGGCCAAGGGAACTGAGTTTATTGAGAAGGAGCGGGTGGTCAACAGTATCAAAGGCCGCAGAGAGGTCAAGGAGTAGGAGTATAGAGTAGTGGCCATTGGTTTTGGCAGTTAGTAAATCATTGGTGAGTTTTAATAAGGCGGTTTCCATGGAGTGCTGTAAGTGAAAGCCAGACTGTAGGGGGTCAAGAAGGTTATTTTCACTGAGGTAGGAGCTAAGACGGTTGTAGACTAAGCATTCTAGAAGCTTAGGGGTGAATGGGAGCATTGAGATGGGTTAAGTTGTTCAGGTTGGTGGGGTCCAGTGAGGGCTTTTTAAGTATGGGAGTGATCTGCGCATGTTTTAGAGGGGAGGGGAAGGTGCCACTAGAGAGGGAGAGATTGAAGATGTGAGTGGGGGAGCATAGGATAGAAGAAAAGGGCGACTGTAGTAGTTGTTAGGCCCTTTGTGAGAGAATCAAAGGTAACTGAAAAAAGATAAAATAAAAAAGTGTTAAAAATTTAAAATTTCCCATTAAAAAAAATTGCGTGGAGAACATGCGTGCATGTTACAGCAAAGCTGAGGTTGGACCACTGACATCACCCAGAGGGTGGGGCTAACATGAGAGTGCAGAGATTTCTTCTCTAGGGCTTTTCAGATGACAGGGAGAGAGCACACTGGTCATGCCCTTGGATTTGAATGAGGAATACCTCTCACTCCTGTGACGCTGGGGGGAGGTGAGCAACCAAATGGTTGTGACAATAAGGTAGGACACAGAATGGGGATTTTTCATCAAGAATTCCGTGGTGGGGGGGTCATCTCTTCCACTTTTGTTTTATGACCTACATGTATTCTTCGTGCTGTATCTAATAGAGCTGCAGGATTGTTTTGTGCAATTGAGAAGGATTATGGAGATTGCATTGGACTGGTAGAGGAATGGACCAGTGAAGTTGTATGTTCTATGTAACCAAAATCAATACGGTATATATCAGGGGGTCTTATTGTTTTACAGAAGATCTAGAGTGAGAACTTGTAGGTGAAGAGCTCAGTGTGAGGGTGGAGAAGGTAAGCGGGCATTATGTACCGGCATGTGCTTAAATCTTTATGATATAGATTTTGACAATTACAGAATACAAAATTGTGATGAAGAGAACTCTGTGTGACATTTGTAAATTACATTTCTCATGTTTTAATTATTTGAATAATGTCATCCCATCAAAATATTTCCCAACATATTATCCAGATCAATTATCGAGTCACTGACAGTCCGCTCAATGATGGAAAAATGCATCCAACTTTATTCCGTATGACACCAGATGACCAAGTCTGTTATTCAACGATAATAAAAATTTTTCAGCATTTTGGGTGGAACTGGGTTGGAATAATAATATCAAAGGACGGCAGCGGTGATAAGGAGTCCCAGGAACTGAGTAAGACAATGAGACAACATGGGATCTGCACAGATTATATCATTAAACTCACTGATGATGTTGCAGCTGACATTTGGAAAATAAAGATGATTAAAAAATCAACAGCTGAAGTTGTCATATTGTGTGGAACTTCCATAGAGAACTTTTTTTTTTTTACTTCCTATATACCCTCTCTTATAGAAGGGGTCACATTTATTCTCCCACCATCATGGACTGAGCTAAGTAGTGTGTATCTTGGTGACTATACCCCAATCAATTGCAGCTTTGTATTTCTATGGCCACAAATAAAAAACCTGAATTTCAATATTTATCCTCATGGTGTCAACTTATCAAGCCGCTTAACTGACCCTATACTGGAAGATATTTTGATTTATTGGCTTCATTGCCTTTCCCCAAACTCAGAAAAAAATGACTATTTAAAAACAATATTTGCGTTATCTCTAAAACGTTGTACAGGTGTAAAAGACGTTTCTAGTTTTTTTTCTTATTCTACTTCTATACCTTCCGACGCATACAGGGCTGTATATGTTCTGGCCAATGCTCTACATGGAATGCACATGAAGAAAAGTGAATCTGAACAAAATGAATTCCAGTATAGAGTAAGTTGGATAATAAATGTTTATATTACTATGATCCTATATTATACTGTAAAATAATGACGCAAAGCAATCTCCAACCTCCCTCTCCCTGTCTGGCCAATCAGGAAAATTGCAATCACACACATTTTAGGTTTCTCTATACAAGTTTTAAGTAGAATTAAATAAATGACAAGTACAATCAATTGTTGTGGTGGGTATGTGTTTACCAAATTTGCAAAACCCTGAAACATACATGAACATAAAATATCTAGAATAGAGAAAGGGTACTTGAAGATGACCAGCAGGTATTCACAACTTAAAAATCTATATATTTAAATCTAAATATATTTATTACAACATAAAAGTCAAAATATCGTAGATTATACATCCAAAATATCAAAATTTAAAAAAACAAAACATAATATGTAGATTTAGTTGTTGTTGTTGAATTGAATGAGTCAATTTTGTGCATACACCACTTCTTCAAGACTATGCTTCAAAGACAACAAATACATTACATATTAATCTTGATCTATAAGCCAAAGCAAAAAAAAAAATAATAATATGTATACATCATCAAAATCCAAAAAGAATCCACATAAGTACAAAAAGGTATCCATAACATCTCCATATCCCACAATATAAATGTCTGCCTGAAGGAAAGGAAGAATGGTAAGAAAGAAAAAAATGAAATGAAAAGACATAAGAACCCATATTTACCCACAGGACAAAACATATAGGGGATGGACTAACAACATCTTCTCAGGCTGTGGGGAGACGTAGAGGGAACAACCATGGGGAGGAGAAATAAAGGACCCAAAATGAAAAGTAAAATAAATATCCACTGATTGTACTAATTGTTGTTGTTGTTCAGTCATTTATTCGTGTCCGACTATTCGTGACCTCATGGACCATACAGCACCCGGCTTTTCTGTCCTCCACTGCTTGGTTAACTTCATGTTCATTGTTTCGATGATGCTATCTATTCTTCATGTTTTTTGTCATCCTCTTCTCCCTTTTCCTTCCATGATTCCCAGTACTCTGGTTCAATCCAATATTTAAACGACATAAACATACTTTTGCACAGGAAGTGGGGTGACTTAACGTATGGTGCCTTGATGTCAAGACCTTCTAAAAATGGCCAATACCCTGAGCTCAAGTCTGTACACAGTACAGACAACCTAATAAGTATACACAATAGCAGACCAAATTTAAGGAAAAAATGTTTTATATATTTTTATTATTCTTTCTTCCCATTGTTCTTCTCCTTCGGACAGGCATTGATATTGTGGAATATAGAAACTTTATGGATAAAATTCCTATACCTACTGTATGTGGATTCTTCTTGGATTTTGATATCATTTATGAATTGTCCTTGTTTTTTTTTTTCTTTTATTTATAGATCAAGGTTATTATGTAATGCGTGTATTATGCATTATGTAATTTCCCTTTAAAGCATAGTCCTGAAAAAGATACATTATATGTTTTGTTTTATGCAATTTCAATATTTTGGATGTATAATCTATGATATTTTAACTCACTGTATATTGTAATAAAACAAATTAGATTTTTTTGTGAATACCTGCTGGTCACCCTCAAACATCCTTTCTCTATTCTAGATATTTTATGCTTATAATTAGATACATGCTTGGTTTTTAAAATAAGGAAGATGGGATTTTTTTTTATTACATGTTTTGTTTTTTTTATACCCACGATAAGAGACTCTTACAAATAGTCTAGATTAATTTCATATATCTATATCTATCTATCTATCTATCTATCTATCTATCTATCTATCTATCTATCTATCTATCTATCTATCTATCTATCTATCTATCTATATATATATATGTGTTATCTGCATTATTTATAATATATACATATATATATATATACAGTACACCCCTCACATTTTTGTAACTATTTTATTATATCTTTTCATGTAACAACACTGAAGAAATGACACTTTGTTACAATGTAAAGTAGTGAGTGTACAGCTGGTATAACAGTGTAAATTTAATGCCTCCTTTAAAATAACTCAACACACAGCCATTGATGTCTAAATCGCTGGCAATAAAAGTGAATACACCCCTAAGTGAAAATGTCCACATTGGGCCCAATTATCCATTTCCCCTCCCCGGTGTCATGTGACTCATTAGTGTTACAAGGTCTTGGGTGTGAATGGGGGAGCAGGTGTGTTAAATTTGGTGTATTTGAAGATATAATAAAATATTTACAAAAATGTGAGGTGTGTACTCACTTTTGTGAGATTATATATATATATATATATATATATATATATATATATATATATATACAGTATATTTATTTATGTGTGCTTATGTTTATATGTTTATATGCTGTACCTTACTGGTTAATTGTGTTCAACAATTTACATTAAAAAATCTAAGTGCAAAAGATCTAAGTGTTTATTGTATTGTTATTATAATGTATATTCAGTGTATGTCTCTTTAACACTGAAATCCAGCCCAAAAAAAAATATTTCCTTTGGGGGGTCGTGACTTTTTTTTAACTTTTTTAAACTTTTTTTGGAACTAAACCTTTCAGAACCATAACCTTTGATTTTAGGTTCTCCCAAAATGTGATAGACAGTTTCCTGACTATGTAACTTCTTCAGAGACCCTTCTTGTGCAGAATTGTGTGCTGTGAGATACCTTAGACTGTGCGGTGCTGTACCCTAGACTAATATTCCACTAGTGTGTGCTAATGATAGAAGGAGTTCTTGAGGCAGAGACCAGGTTGGCCAGGACAGGAGGGACAACAAAACGGTTGTCACCGTTCTTGTGTGCCTGCTGGGGAGGGCAGCATGGCGATCACATGTCCGCCGTGTCCCTAGGACATGGCGCAATACCAGTCTTGCAAAGGGCCAATTACACGGCTCCTTACCTATGTGATTGTCTGTGTCCAATCACAGCCAATCACATGTAAATGTGGAAGTGCTATTTATCGTCTCTCCTCGCCTCACACTGATAGATTGTGAGGGGAGGAGAACTGATCAGTGGCATCTTCAAGCATGAGAGACTGTACAGGTAATCAGGTCCCTGTTCATCAGGGCCCTGATTACAGTGCAGCCCCAACAGTGCCCAGCAAGTCATGCCAGTCTGTGCCCATCAGTTACATCATTCAGTGCTCATCAATGGCTCATCAAGCCACTCATCAGTGCTGCCCATCAGTGCCCATCAGTGCTGCCAATCAGTGTTCATTAGTAATGCCTAAAAGTGCCCATCAGTGCCACCTATCAGTGATGCCTCTCAGTGCCCATTAGTGCCATCTATCAGTGCCCACCAGTGCCACATATCAGTGCCCGTCAGTGATACCTATCAGTGCTGCCTATTATTGCCCATCAGTACCACCAATCAGTGTCACCTATAAGTGCCCATCAGTGCCGTCTATCAGTGACCATCATGCCACCTATCAGTGCCTATAAGTGCCCATCAGTGCGGCACAGATGTGCCTCCTCATCAGTGCCACCTAATCAGTGCCCTTCAGTGCTGCCTCATAAGTGCCCATAAGTGCGGCCCCATCAGTGCCCATCAGTGAAAGAGAAAAAATCCTTATTTACTAAATTTTCTGACAGAAACATTTTTTTAAAAAAACGTTTTCAAAATGTTCTTTTTTTTCTCAGAAAAAAAAAAACTGGTGATTAACCACTTCAACCCCGGAAGGATTTCCAGCTTTAGGACCTGAGCACTTTTTTCAATTTGGCACTGCGCTGCTTCAAATGGTAATTGTGTGGCCATGCAATGCAATACCCAAATGAAATTTGCGTCCTTTTTTTCCCACAAATAGAACTTTCTTTTGGTGGTATTTGTTCACCACTGCGCTTTTTATTTTTTGCGATATAAACAAAAAAGGAACGAAAATTTTGAAAAAAATTGATATTTTCAACTTTATGTTATTAGAAAAATACAATAAACTAAATTTTAGTCAAAAATTTTTGCCAAAATGCATTCAGCCACATGTCTCAGGTAAAAAAAAGGCAATTGAGTGCGCATGCGCGGGCTTCGGGGAAGGACGTGATCCCTCGGAGCTCTGTGCCGCCCGGACTGGGAAAGGATCCCCGAGCCTAAAATAGCGCGACCGAACCCCCGTCCAGCTAACCATCCGATAGGGGAACAGGGCTGGAACATTTTTATGGCTAAGGAGCGCCAGGCCGGAACGAACCCAGGGGTGAATAGACAGCTATTCTTCTCTGAGCAGAGGCCTAGCGATTCAAAGATGGCGACCGCAACGCAGCCTGAAGGGAAGAAGGAGGCAGCCTCAAGACATCTCGAAGGAGCGGTGAGCCCATGTATCAGCCAAAGGAGTCCAGACTCCCCAGGGACAATGCTGAACAGACTGGCAGAAGCTCCCCCATCCCCTGCCTCTACAGAATCCTTGCTAGACAGAGTAATAGGAGACATTTCTTCTCCTTCCACATTGCTCAGTCCCTTCGGCCCAATACATCAAGATCACAATGATACAGGATCACCCTGTCAAATTCCAGATATGGGTCACTTACTTAACCGTTTCTCTGAAATGCTAGTAGCTGGATTAGCACAAAATGCCACACAAATCACTACCGCTATTAAAGCAGACCTAGCTAACATTGGAGCCAGGATTGATGCAATTGAGCAATCTTGTGATGAAACGATCGCAAGAGTTAATCAGAATACACATTGCCTCAATCGTTGCAAGATCAACTTGATGGGGCCTTGTCTAAAATTGACGAGTTAGAGAATCGCAGCAGACGGTATAATTTTCGCATTAGAGGACTGCCGGAAAATATTGTGGAGATACATGGTGTAGTGAAATCCTTTATAAAAGACTTCCTTCCAGACATACCCCCCCCATGCTTTGGAATTGGATAGGGCTCATAGAGCCACCACATCAGGATGGCCTCCCCAGGGATATTATAATTAAACCCCATTACTACTCCACTAAAGAGGCTGTCATGAAGAAATCACGTTCTGCAGGACCTTTGGCAATCCAAGGTCACAACATACAAATTTTTGCAGATCTCTCGCCAGCCACCATACAAAAAAGAAGAGACTTGAAGCCACTTCTGGGGATTCTCTCTCAGAAAGCACTGAAATATTGGTGGTCATTCCCATTCAAGCTAAATTTTACTTTCCAGAATAAGGTCCATGGCTTCATTACTCTTCAGGAAGGGGAAATTTTACTGAAAGATCTTGGCATTATCGACCAGGATCATATGGATCTTTCGACCCCCGAGACTCGTCACTCCTCTTCCAAAAGACCAACTCCAGGCAGCCCAATTAACCCACTCTGGAACAAACAGAAATCCAAGAGGCAAAGAGAGTCTAAGTCGCAACGCTGAATACTAACGTCTTTAGACTAAAAATAGAACCAAAGACAAGCAAACATGCTGATTGACTTATCACCAGGTTACAAGATGTTTGCTGAACAGTCGGGGTTTTTTTTCCCTCTTGGCCCAACAGGTTAAGAGGGAGGGTTACTCCCTTAGGCTGCACAATAAGGGGTTAGCTTCCCACCTTTGCAGTTCGAGAAGCACTGTTCCTCCCCCCCTCCTCCCCTTTTTTTTGTTTTCTCTCCCTCTATTTTGCCCACATGCTGTTGCTACAAGAAAACAGACTTGGCACTCTTTGACTATGGGCAACACCACTATTGAGAGTTTTTCAGAGACTAAATCATTAGGGGGGGTTTAGAGGTCCAGTGTCTTATCCTATTTTCCTCTACAATCAATGTTGGGCATATCCTCTAGGGGAAGCAGTTCTTATATGGTTTTCACTTGTTGAGGTTCTCTTTTTTTTTTCTCTGGGGTTTCAGATTGACTCCAATATTGTGGCTGGGGGTCCTCCTAACATGCTCCTCCTCCGGTACTCATCAGAGGATATACTTCCCCTGAGGGTGTTGGAATTGCAACCCCATTGGGTTGTACGTTTAGTGGATCTCTTCAGACAAGATCTTAAGAGGAACAGGGTTGACCCAGTTTCTCTATCACAGGATATTAGTCCTTTTCAGGACTTATATCCCACAAGTTCAAATATGTTACAGTTTTTTATATTGTTCTTTTATTGTCTTCCTTGGTCTCTACATCTAGCACCTCTCTCTCTTTTCCCTCTCTCCTATCTCTCTTTTTACTACTCTCATTTAATCCTCCTTGTAATCCATTGTTATTTTTGTCAACCATCCCTAGGGATCAAATCCTGTTCACCCGGGAGTTCCATCTTATCCAGTCAAGCCCCTTTGTTCTGTTGTCAACAGGTCTCAGTCTGGCATGTGTCCAATTCATGTGACAGTGAGGTGGGTCAATGTATGGTGCCTTGTCTTTCCCAATTTAATGGCAAATAATATCATGGTTAACCCTAAAGAGCCTATACTGCTGGGCTCACACAATGTACAGGGCCTGAACTCCCCAATAAAAAGGCGAAAAGCGTTCCAAAACTACCACAACCAACATATTGACGTACTCCTCCTACAGGAGACTCATTTTCCTAAGAGCTATAGCCCTAAATACCTTCACCAGCACTACCCAATCTTTTTTCTAGCAAGCGCTGATAAGAAGCAAAGAGGGGCGGCGGTTCTTTTTTCCAAAAAATTAGGGTTTAAAGCCCTTCAAATAGTTAGAGCTGCAGAGGGACGTTACATCGTAGTTAAGGGAGAGATAGAAGGCCAAATTTTCTCATTCATTTCATACTACACCCCTAACAAAGGACAGGCCTCCTTCTTCTCTAACATGCTCCGTACTATATCACCCCTTCTAGAAGGTAGGGTGGTACTGGGAGGAGACTCTAATGTAGCACTGGACACTATGCTCGACAAATCTAAGTTGGGTCAACTGCGCTGTAAAAGACCCCCCGAAACAAAGTCTTAAAATAGCCAGATCTATACACTCGGCAGGGCTGGTTGATATATGGAGGGAAAAGAATCCTTCGGCTAAAGATTACACACATTTTTCTACTCCACACTGAGTTTATGCCAGAATTGATCACATATTTGTTCCTACGAATGAGGTCCCCCGAATTTCTAAGGCCACAATTAAAGATATGGCCTGGTCAGACCCCTCTATGGTTTTAATTAGGCTGGATACTTCTATTGTTAGAAAAGGTCCCACTCCATGGAGGCTAAATGAATCTCTCTTAGACAATCCAGTGCATTGCACTCTAATTGAACAAGAAATTAAGGATTACTTTAATATAAATGATACGGGGGAAGTCTCAGCCAATGCTCTTTGGGGAGGGCTCAAAGCTGTCATCAGGGGAACTTTTATCAAGCTGGGATCCAAAATTAAAAAGGAACGTCAAATAAACATAAGGCTTCTGGAAGAAAAGTACCACAAAGCGAGTAAAGTCCACAAACGACACCCCACCAAGGATACCCTATCCAATCTTGATAAAGCTAAATTATAATTAAATCTGGCTCTCACCTCCTCGGCACAGAAGTATTTGAACTGGTCGGGAGGTCGCTTATATTATACCATAGATAAGATGGGCACACACTTAGCTAGAAGACTAACACGCAAATATAAGGTCCTATCTGTTCCCAAATTGAAAATGCGTTTCGGGGCCTTAACCCAGAATCTCCCGACTATATTAGATACATTTCAGGAATTCTTCTCTAAATTATATGAGAACAAAACCCCATTAAATAGACCAGAGTTAAGTGCATTCTTGGACACCATCAACATTCCCCACTTACTGACTGAACATAGAGATATAATGGAATCCTGTTTCACTGAAGGGGAAGTTCTTCGAGTAATAAAAGATTTGAAATCCAAGTCCACGCCAGGTCCGGATGGTTTTTCGAACCGCTATTACAAATCATTTGCAAATGTCTTGGCTCCTCACCTGGTCCGGTTCTTCAGCGCTTTACGCGGATGTCAAAGTCTGGATAGCTCAAGCAATTCTGCCTTCATTACGGTCATTCCCAAACCAGGGAAGGACCCTAGTGAAGCCTGCAACTATAGACCTATATCATTAATTAATAATGATTTGAAGATAATGACAAAAATTCTAGCTAATCGTCTTTCAGACTTTATTGGACAATACATCCATAAGGACCAAGCAGGTTTCATACCGGGCAGGCAGGGGCCGGACCAGGTGAGAAGAGCGATAGACATCATCTCAGTGTTGAGGTCGGGATGGGATGGACAGCCCCCACAGGAAGGGTATTTATTATCGTTAGACATCCAAAAGGCTTTTGATTCTGTTTCTTGGGAATATTTGTTTGAAATTTTAAATAGATGGGGATTTGGCCCAAATTTTATCAAGACTTTATCAGCACTATATAACCTTCCTAACGCACAAATCAGATTTTGTGGTCAGCTTTCTTCTTCTTTCAAAATAGAAAAAGGGACCAGACAAGGCTGTCCCTTATCCCCCCTAATATTCACTATTGGGATTGAAACTCTAGCCATAGCGGTAAGAGACAGTGAAGATATTAAGGGAGTTAAATGTGGACAAACCTTACATAAATGCGCACTATTCGCGGATGACCTATTGTTATTTATTACATCCTTGATTACCTCCACACCTAACCTACTGCAGCTATTAAACAGATTTAGTAATATTTTGGGTTTGAAGGTTAATCTTACTAAATCTAGGGCAATCAATGTGAGTGTACCTAACACGGTCCTAACCCAATTAGAAAAATGTTTCCCTTTTGAGTGGTCCAAAACTTATATACCATATTTGGCCATTAATTTATCTTCCTCCTTTGACAAGCTGTATAAATATAATTACCCTCCACTTTTTAAAAAATTACTCCCTGACCTATCACAACGGACTTCATTGGGACTATCATGGCTGGGTAGATTACATGCCATTAAAATGACTCTACTGCCTCGCATTCTTTACTTTTTTCATTCTCTACCAATCCCCATAACAAAACAACAAATACACCCGTTACAGAAAGCAATCAATAGATTCATCTGGGGAAATAAAGGTCGGCCTTTCTCGGAGGCAGTCTTATTTAGACCTAAACGGAAAGGGGGTTTTGGGCTTCCTCAATTGTGGTGGTACTACTTGGCGGCGCAGTTGACCCAATTTTCTGTCATATATTCCAGGGGCAGTAAGCCAGACTGGGTAGAGATAGAGAGGCAGGCCATCCCTAAACATACCCCGGACTATTTAGCATGGTGTCAGCCTAGACTCCACCCCCCGGTGTTAGCTCCTACCTTATCTCATTCCCTAACTATCCAAGACAGGGTAGTAAAACAAAATAAGATTTCCTCTTTTTGGAAGCCGCTCGCACATTTGTTTAATAATCCAATGTTCCCCCTGGTGAAGATATTAGGGCTTTCAGCTGGTGGCTTGACAAAGGCCTATACAGGATTGGACACTTTGTCAGCAAAAGTGGGGCATTATCCCTTAAACACTGTGTAGATAAATTAGGGATGCCCCCCTCAGAACGTTTTAGGTTCATCCAAATCTCACACTTCATTAATTCCTTGCTTCTGGACAAGTCCAGAGACTTCTCAGTATCCTCCTACGAACACTGGTGTTCCCAGATACTAGACGTTAAAGGAGGGATTTCACTGATCTATAACAGTATGGCAGAACCCATAGACAAGGCACCTTATATGACTAAATGGGAAAGGGACCTCGGGCTTGACTGGGATCTGGAGGATTGGCACAAAACTTTTTGACAATCTCTCCAGGGCATAAATAATGTTTCCCTGAATGAGGTTAACATCAAAATACTAACAAGGTGGTACCTGGTTCCTGAAAGGTTGGCCAGAATGTTCCCTGGAACTTCACCTCTCTGCTTCAGGGACTGAGGACATATAGGCTCTTTGATACATATCTTTTGGGAATGTCCTAGGATTAGGACATTCTGGAATGCTATCTTTAGGCTTATGAGAACATTTACAAAGGTCACTATCCCTCAGAACCTATTGATAGGTCTACTTAACAAAAATATCCCTGGACTGCCTAAGGTCACTCAGACTTTGATGAGATTTATATTAATAGGAGCTAAACTAACTCTAGCTAGAAATTGGAAATCCCAAACTGTGTCTTTCCAACAAGCGAAGCGAAAAATAACATGGATGATGATGCAGGAAAAAATAGCTTGCACCATCTCGGATAGGCTGAACGTATACAGGAACATCTGGGAACCATGGGCAACCCACATAGATTACACCATTTAACCTATTGTAAATGTGTTCTCTGGGTGTAAGGAGGAGCTCCTTGGGGACCTGGATCTTATTAGTGTTCAATGGGTATAAGGATGATCTCGCCCGCCCCCTCTTTACTTTTTCTTTCCCCTCTCCCTCTCTTCTCTTTACGCTCACCTCTACTGTACTCATTCTCTACTTATCGCTTCTCCTCTCTTTCTTGCTATTGGCTTTAATATTTGATCATTGTGAGGCTAAAATGAGTATCATTTTCTCTGGAGAAGGTAGCTCCTAGATACCTAGGATAATATTTTTGTGATTAGAGATATAATCGACTCATATTGGAACAAAGCTTTTGTCACAACGGAGGGGGCCTTCCGAGACGGATAACCCTTGAACGGGTGGGCAGATCACAGTGTGATCCCTCAGGGGTGGTTTGTCCCCAATCAAGGGCCCTGTCTCGGACACTAATGTCTAAGGCTCCTTCTCCATGATAGCATGTTTTTTTATTGTTTACAACAGCTTATGGTTATGGTTGAGCTTCGGAACACCTGATATCGGAGCTTCCTCAGTTTTAACCTCGCTGCAACTCAGGGTAATGTCTGAAAACATTTTTGTGCGGCTTATCTCCTACCAAGGACTACAAAACACCTTTGGTCTTAGGTACCTATATGTTGTCTACAAACTAAACTTACATATAGTCAGAAGAATTCTTTATCGATACTTAGAATTGTTCATTTTTGCATTCAATAAGTCTATCCTTTCTACCTGGTACATTTCTGAGTAGGCTAATAAAATTTAATTTTAAGAACACACAGCTGACTACTAAGCGCTATCCCCCAGACACAGTTAAATTCCCCACTGAGGGTGTCCGGGACGTGAACAGCAACAGGCTCATTAGTTAGCTGAACGTTAGACCTTATAGTCAATGATAGTACTCTAAGCTCAAAGTACTCATTGTATTTGACTATATGAACTTATGATGTATGATTTAATGTATACAGAGGTTGTCTCTCTGTTCTTTTTGTCTGTATACTTTTGCAAAAACCAATAAAAAGTTATATTAAAAAAAAAAAAAAAAAGGCATATAGCATATATTTATTGTTTTGCGCAAAAGTTATAGCATCTACAAACTAGGATACATTTTCTGGAATTTCCGCAGCTTTTATTTTATGACTATCTCATTTCTTGAGGTGCTAAAATGGAGGGGCAGTACAACCCTCCCCCCCAAAATGACCCCATTTTGGAAAGTAGACACCCCAAGGAATTTGCTGAGAGGCATGTTTAGGACAGTGAATATTTTATTTTTTTGTCATAAGTGATTGAAAAATGACCAAAAAAAAAAAAATGACCCAAAGTTGTTACTGAAATGATATATTGCTCACATATGCCATGGGTATGTGTGGAATTACACCCCAAAATACATTCTGCTGCTTCTCCTGAGTAAGGGGATACCCCATGTGTGGGACTTATTGGCATACAAAAATGTATGCCTTCACCCCACACTACCTATTTCAGTTTTGGAGGCCATGGAATGCACAGATAGCACAACCTTGACATTTCAGGGCCTCCAAAACCGTGATGGGTACTGAGGGGTAAAATTACCATTTTATGCCCTTAGAAAGCCTGAAGGCGGTGATTGGTTTTCGGGATCCTGTACGCAGCCAGGCTCCCAAAAAGTCTCACACATGGGGTATCCCCATACTCAGGAGGAGCAGCAGAATGTATTTTGGGGTGTAATTCCACACATACCCATGGCATGGTTGAGCAATATATATAATTTCAGTGACAACTTTGTGTATTTTTCTTTTTTTTGTCATCATTTTTCAATCCCTAATGACAAAAAAATCAAATATTCCATGGACTCAACTTTCCAAAATGGTGTCATTTGGGGGGGTTTTAACTGTGCTGGCATTTTATGCCCAACATCACCCACTCTTCTAACCACTTGATCCACCAAGTCCTTTCTGACACTTTTTGTTTACATGAAAAAAATACTGTTTTTTTGCTAGAAAATTACTTTGAACCCCCAAACATTATATATTTTTTTAAATCAGAGGCCCTAAAGATTAAAATAGTGAATGTTACCATTTTTTTTTATCAGAAAGTATTTGCGCAGCAATTTTTAAAACACAATTTTTTGGGGAAAAAACACTTTTTTGAATTTTAATGCACAAAAGCATACTATTTTGCCCAAATTTTTGGTGAAATATAAAAGTTGATCTCATGCTGAGTGCATAGACACCAAACATGACATGCTTTAAAAATGACACACACCTGCGAAGCGGCGTCAAACTATATACATTTTTAAAAGCCTTAAAAAGCCTTTACAGGTTACCACTTCAGATCTGCAGAGGAGGTCTACTGCTAGAATTACTGCCCTCGATCTGATGTTCGCGTTGATACCTCACATGCATGGTGAAATTGTTATTTACATACGACACGAGACTGACGCTTGCGTCCATCTTTGCGCGCGTGCACGGGGCGCAGGGGTGCATTTTTTTAAAAAATATTAATTTTGCTTTTTTATTTTATTTTTACACTGTCCCTTTCATCTTTTTTTATCATTTTTATTTTTATCACAGGGATTTTAAATATCCCATATGATAAAAATAGGTATTGTCGCATATTTTTTTTTTTTTATTTGTGGTCTACTAAACTCTAAATCTTTCCCCAGCCCTTAAAGCATCTGACCACACCAAAATCGGTGTGATAAAATGCTTCCCCAATTTTCCAATGGCGCTGTTTATATCACTAAATGCTCGTAGCCTCCGGTTTCTTAGGCCATGGAGATGATTGGAGCCATTCTAGTCTTCAATCAGCTCTATGGTCAGCTGGCGGAACCACCAGCTGCATTCTCACATTCCCTGGTGGGACAGGATAGCCTGAGAAGACCAGCAACACACTAGTATGTCGCTGGTCCTTGTTGGGCATATATTGTAATGTTCTTTTTTTCATGAAAAAAAAGAATCAATCGGTGGGTATGATCACCATTAGAAAACCTCCCTTCATCCTCCCACTTCTAATGGTGGGCATAGCTAATTTTTAAAAAAATATACCAGAGCATAGGGGCAATCCGCCCCAATTTCCACCCACTGCCCCTATGCTTCGGTATATTTGCTCTTTTTTTAACTGTGGTGGTGAAATCACCGCCAACAGCACTGGAGTCGCTGCTTTATGAATGGTGGGAGCAAACGCTTTTGCTGTCACCATTAATAAATCAGTGCTGCAGCTGAATGGCATACCTGAAAAGGAATAAACAATTAATAAAACACAGTAACTTAAACAATTATATACCTGCTAAGAAGAAAAAAACCTATAAAACGCATTAACAATAAAACATTACAGGTAAGCAGTAACAAAAAAAATACCTACCTGCAAAGAAAACATGATAAAAACAGTAACAAACAGGTATGCATAGAAAATATTAACAATAGAGAGAGAACAGAGAGAGTTTAGAGAGACAACAAGAGAGAGAGAAAAAAAAGAAACGTACAACTGTTTTTGTTTTTTTTATTTTTTATTATTTTTTTTTTAACTTTTTTTTCATGGCAAGCAGAGAACACTGGCATATGGTGAATTTAGTGAGTGGACCAATATGACCGCAATTCAGATTTTTAGTTATGCCCATGAGGAAGGAAAGGCCCAGAAAGGTCTTAAATTCTGGAACCGTGATTGGTTTCCAGTCCCTGGCAAGTATCAAATGGGGATTAATGGCGATGAATTGCCCAGCATATAAATTGCTTTGGTCCACAATAGATCTATAGAGATCTTCCGTGAAATACTGCGAATAAAAATCAATGGGCCTAAAATCAGCTGCATTCACCGTGATTCCGGGTTGGGCAGTGAATGGGGAAAGTACGGGCGCTGCATCAGTGGAGAGTTGCCAATCAGGGTTTGCAAGTGCATCAGGAAGGGCACTATGGGCTCTGCGGGCCTGTGTTTGTCTTCTTCGTGGCTGCGGGGCATTACTTGTGCTAGCCACACCAGCTTGTACTGCACTTATGGGACTCGCCACGTCACCACGTGATACTGCAGTGCTGGTTCGTCTACGTCCAGGGGGTACTAGGCTGCTGGTGCTTGCCAGGTCACCAGAACGGGTAGCGGAGCTAGTACTGGCTCTCTGCTGCATACGAGAACCCTGCAGTTCTTGCACCTCAGCGACAGCAGAACGGGGTCTGGTACGTCTGGCTCTAGCAGGGACCACAACTCCGTCATCAGAGCTATCTGTTAGGGTGCCGCTGCTGTCTACAGGTTCATATGCTGAGCCTGATTCTAACAGTGAGGCTTCCCCATCGCTCTCATCTGTCAAACTCAGCATATTGTAGGCCTCTTCACTAGTGTACGTGTGGCCAGACATTTTGGACTTTCTAAATTTGAAATGTACACTAGTGTGACTCACAGGCAAAAGAGCGCACCTGGTTGTCAGAGCCTGCTTCAAATGCTACCAAATTCACTGTCAGAATTCGCAGGGAACGGGCGTGATCCCTGCGAACGCTGCAGATATGTGTTCTGTGTTTTGTAAGTGACAGCGATCTATTGATCCTGCACTTGGGTGGGCTGGGCTGGGTGGAGGGGCTAAACGCAGGTGCTAGCAGTTATTTGGGCTGATCCCGCTAACACTGCGTTTTTTAGAACACTAGACTAGTGGGGACGCTAATATATATCTGATCAGATCACAGATATTGATCTGATCAGATACTACAATAATATCTAACACCTACCTAATGTTTGTGTGTGCGTGTCAGAGTACCTCGCTAACTGACCTTGCCTGGCGTTTACACTGACCCTAACGCACACTAAAACCTAACTGGGGTCACCGCCGGGCTATCATATGTTAAAACCTATAAAAGGTAAATAAAATAATATACGGCGGGTAATCTGATTGAAAAAAAAACTATCTAGCTAGCTAGCGTCACCCGTGACACTTATACTGTGATCACAGGTGACAGGGGGCAATCAAGGGGTTAAAAACTTTATTGGGGGGCAAGGGGGTATTTTCACCTAACTAGGCCTACTAGTAACCTACCCTAGCACTGATTAGTGTCACAAGGGTCACAAGTACAGCGATCGGTAAAAATCAGATCGCTGCACTATATGACACTGTGACAGGGGGGTGACAGGGAGTGAAAGGGTTAACTGGGGGGCGATCAGGGGGCGATCAAGGGGTTAAATGTGCCTATGTGACCTGGTGTCAGTGTGGTGTTTGTGCAACTCACGTTTCTGATGTTCCTTCTTCCTTGCTGAAACCGAAAAGGGCTTCAGGGAGGAAGTGGAGCTTACTTCCTCTGCCTCTGTTTACATTACAGAGGCAGAGGAGCCCTATCATTGGCAGGAGCGATCGGAAGGGCCAGGCCAAAAATCATTGTAGATTGATCAGCCCTGTGTCGAATGGCGCTGTAGCGCCCGCGCCTGGAGCGCGCGCATGCGCCCTAGGCCCGTGATCGCATCCGTCGTCATATGACGCTGATTTGCCTAATAGAGCCACCTTGTCGCTGTCAACCTGCGGTTGGCGGTCAGCAAGTGGTTAAGTACCACCAAAAGAATGCTCTATTTGTGTAAAAATAAAAATGTCATTTGGGTACAGTGTTGCATGACCGCGCAATTGTCATTCAAAGTGTGACAGCACTGAAAGTGGAAATTTGGCCAGGGCAGGAAGGGGGTGAAAGAGCCCTGTATTAAAGCGGTTAAAAGACACTGACCATCCATCCTCACCATGGGCCTTACCGACAACACCTTCATCAAAGAAAGGAAAATCACACAAGCACACCGGCTGCTTTGATCCAGCTTCTACACCCGAAGCTTCCAGGATGAGAGATGATCGCTGACGCAATGTCAAATCAAAATCATGTATATTGGTGTGGTGCTAGTGGCGCTATGAAACACAATGCTTGCTCACATAGAAATGCACAGTATCTTCCCCCTTATATACAATTACCACCTTAATAAAGTGCACTAAAGTGATTGTAATTTTTATTTTTGTTTTTAACCACTTGCCGACCAGCTCGCATACATTTACTGCTGCAAAGTGGCAGCTGTATAGACGGCGTTCGCGCCCGAAGCTAGGGGGCTCGCTTGTGACGATCAGGTTCACTTCAGAACCAATCAATCAACAGGACCAGACCAATAAATTTTGGTGTGGACCTGCTGGTCCTGGCGAATGAAATGGCTCCTCTGCCAGTGAAATGTAAACACAGGCAGAGGAAGTGATGTCACCTTCCCTCCTGGAGTCCTTTTCGGTTCCAGTGAGGGAGAGAGGACATCTAAAACGTGAGTGCACCAATACTACACTGACACCAGTACACATAGGCACACATTCTACCCCCCTGATCGCCCCCAGTTAACCCCTTCACTCCTGTCTCTGTGTCATATGTGCATTGATCAGATATTTTACTGATCACTGTACTTGTGACACTAATCAGTTTTAGGGTAGGTAGTGGTAGGCTCAGGTAGGTACAGGTGCCCCCCTAATAAATGTTTTAACCCCTTGATCGCCCCCTGTCACCTGTGATCACTGTATATGTGTCACAGGTGGCGCCACTTAGTTAGGTAATTTTTTTTTCATCAGGGTACTTGCTATATATATATATATATATATATATATATATACCTTATATAGGTTCCTCATCAGGTAGATCTATATTAGCGCCCCCAGTACCTTAGTTTTAAAAAAAAACGCAACATGATCAGCTCAGATACCAGCTAGCACCTGCGTTTAGCCCCTCCGCCCAGCCCAGCCCATTAGATACTGCACTTGGGTAGTGCAGTATCTAATAGATCACTGACACTTACAAAACACAAAACACAACACACAAAACGGCAGTGTTCGCAGAGTACACACCTGATCCCTGTGAACACTAATAGTTATTTTGGTAGCGATTTGAAGCAGGCTCTGACAACCAGGTGCACTCTTTTGCTTGTGAGTCACACTAGTATACCTATTCATTTAGAGTCCAACATATACGAAATACGAGTACACTAGTGAAGAGGCCTACACGTTGCTGAGCATGACACATGTGAGCGATGGGGAAGTCTCACTGTCAGATTCAGGCTCAGTATACAAACTTGTAGAAGGCAGTGGCACCCTGACAGATAGCACTGACAACAGAGTTATGGTACCAGCTAAGGTCTGGCGTACCTGACCCCTTTCTTCTGTTGTTGAATTGCAAAAACCGCAGGGTTCTCATATGGAGTAGAAAACCAGTACTAGCGCTGCTCATCCTTCTGGTGAACTGACAAGCACCAGAGGCCTAGTACACCCTGGTTGTACAACCAGCACTGCGGTAACACTTGTGGTGATGTGGCGAGTCCCATAAGTACAGTTCAAAATGGTGTGGCTAGCACAAGTAGTGTCCCGCAGCCACAAAGAAGAAAAAGACAGGCCCGCAGAGCCCATAGTGCCCTTCCCACTGAATATGCTATCCCTGATTGGCAACCCATCACTGGTTCAGCGCCCATATTTCCCCCGTTCACTGGCCAACCAGGAATTCAGGTGGAAACAGTTGATTTCAAGGCCCTTGATTTTGATTTACTGTTTTTCACCGAAGATCTCTATAGATCTATTGTGGACCAAAGCAATTTGTATTCTGGTTTATTCATTACTGCTAATCCCCATTTGTCACTTGCCAGAGAATGGAAATCTATTACAGTTTCTGAATTTAAGACCTTTCTGGGCCTTTCCCTCCTCATGGGCATAAGTAAAAAGATCTGAGTTGCGGTCATATTGGTCCACTGGCCCAATTCACCATATGCCCCTGTTCTCTGCTTCCATGACCAGGGAACGATACAAGCAGATCTGCGTTTCATGCACTTCAATGACAATGAACTCTGCCACCCTTGGGGTGACCCTGGATTTGATCAGCTCCACAAAATTTGGCCCCTCGTAAACCACTTTGACCACCAATTTGCAGCCTTGTTTATTCCTGATCAAATTGTCTGCGTAGACGAGTCCCTGATCAAGATTTCTGGCCATTTTGCTTTCAAGCAGTACCTCCCCAACAAGCATGCCACATACGGGGTAAAGATGTATAAGCTATGTGACAGGGCCACTGGCTATACATATAGTTTTATGGTTTATGAGGGAAAAGATAGTCATGTGGAGCCTCCCGACTGCCCGTACTACATAGAGAGCGCTGGCAAGATTATTTGGGACTCGGTGTCACCCTAATTCGGAAAGTGGTACCATTTGAACGTGGACAATTACTACTCAAGCATGCCGCTTTTTAGTCATCTTTTTAAACAAGGAATTGGCGCATGTGACACCGTGCAACCTAATCGCCGGGGCTTCCTCCAACGGCTGGTAGAAACCCAACTTAGTTGGGGGAGAGATCCTGCTTAAGAAGTAGTAAAAAAAAAGCATAAAAAAAAAAAATAAATAAATAAAACATTTTTTAAAACCACAAGAAAAATAAAAAATGCTATAAAAACAAAAAATATATAAAATAAATAAGCCAAAAACAGTTGACAGTTTCTTGTTCTTCTCTCTCTATTATTTTCTCTCTGTTCTCCCTCTATTGTTACTGTTTTTTATGCATACCTGTAATGTTTTGTTACTGTTTTTTATCATGTTTTCTTTGCAGGTATGTCATTTTTTATGTTACTGTTTACTGTGTTTTATTAATAATTTTTTGCTTTTCAGGTATGCCATACAGCTGCAGCACCGATTTATATATGGTGACAGCAACATTGTTTAATCCCACGATACGTAAATCAGCGACTCCAGCGCTGTAGGAGGTGATTTCACCACCCTGGTTAAAAAAGAGCATATATACCGGAGCATAGGGGCAGTGGGTGGAAATTGGGGAGGATTGCCCCTATGCTCCTGTATATATTGTTAGAATGGTGCTATGCCCATCATTAGAAGTGGGTGGATGCAGAGCAGTTTTATAATGGTGGGCGTACCCATCGATCGATTGATTCCTTTTTTTCATTTAACCCACAGGCTGCATAAAAAAAGATCATTACAACATATGCCCAACAAGGACCAGCAACGTACTAGTATGTTGCTGGTCTTTGAGTGGTTTTCTCAGGCTCTCCTGTCCCACCGGGGAACACGGGAATGCAGCAGGTGGTTCTACCAGCTGACCATAGAGCTGATTGAAGACTAGAATGACTCCAATCATCTCTATGGCCTAAGAAACTGGAAGCTATGAGCATTTCATGACTTAATTTTTGCTGCATATAAACAGCACCATTGGTAAATTGGGAAAGGATCTTATCACGCCGATCTATGTGTGATTAGATGCTTTAAAGGCTGAGGAGAGATCTAGAGTCTAATAGACCCCAAATTAAAAAATATATATATGCGACACTACCTTTTTTTATCATATGGGATATTTAAATTCCCCGTGATAATGATAAAAATTATTTAAAAAATTAAAGGGACAGTGTAAAAATAAAATAAAAATCAAAGTGAATAGTTGAAAAAAAAAGAAAAAAAGAAAAATGCCCCCCTGTTGAATGCAAGCATTGGTCTTGTGTAAACAGTAATTGCACCATGCATGTGAGGCATTACCACGAATGTCAGATTAAGGGCAGTAATTCTAGCAGTAGACCTCCTCTGTGAATCCAAAATGGTAACCTGTAAAGGCTTTTGAAAATGTATATAGTTTGTCACCAAATCTGACCCTGGGAAATACACCCCGATAGACCGTGGTGACGTGTCGTCCCAGGGTCACATTGTCGCATATTGAGGATGTGCCGGTATATACTCCGGCAAAACTTTTCACCGTTCCTTGTGAGCAGTCCTCCCCTGACCAGATGGCAGCTCCCCGTGTTTCTGGGTCCCAGGCTTACCCCTATTGGTGGGTTGGTACGGTGATGTCATGTAGAATCCATAGCTTTATCTCTATACATATGGGTAAGCATCCCAGCTTGATTTTTGGTGACACTTATGCATGCACATATTGTTGTCCTCTGTATTCTTGAATATGCTTTTTTACTCATTTGTTGGTATACATACTTGAGCCATTTATATTTTGGCTATATTTTTTGTTTCTTACTTTTGTATTTTGAAATAATGCACAGCTGGACCAACCTTATAAGCCCATCAGATTAAAAATATCCCACAACACCTATAGCAGCAATCCTGTGAAGGTAGTGGCCCACTTCCGTAGACACCTCGCAAACCTTTACTCCTCCCAAACAACTTTTAATGAGGACCTAGCGACGTCCCTTTTCTCTAATATCTCTCTACCCTCACTATCCAATACTCAACTAACCATTCTTGAGCAACCAGTAACTGCGATAGAGGTAGCGGCAGCCATCAAATTCCTATGCTCCAACAAAAGGCCAGGCCCAGACGGCTTCACTGCCATATATTACAAACATTTCTCTGACCTGCTCTCCCCTATGCTGACCTCGGCCTTCAATAGCATCTTGAAGGGAAACAACTTCAGGCCAGAATCCCTTTCTGCCATTGTCTCCATGCTACCCAAACTTCAATCAGATGGTTCCTCTTGGGCTAATTTTCGTCCAATTTCACTGTTGAACCTGGACATTAAGCTCCTTGCTAAAATCTTAGCCACACGCCTGAATCCAATTATTGGATCCTTAGTACACAGAGACCAAGTGGGGTTTATCCCCTCCAGGCAAGCTGGAGATAACATCAGAAGGGCAGTTATCCTGGCGCATGTTGCTAAGAAACGAAAGATACCTACTTGCTTTCTTTCACTAGATATAAGGAAAGCATTTGATACGTTATCGTGGTCATATCTAATGTTTGCCCTTAGGACATGGGGCTTCGGTCCACATTTCCTCTCCTGGGTCTCCTCTCTCTATCGCTCGCCCTTTGCCTATATCAAATATGCAGGCTTTTAATCTGACCCGTTCCCGGTGCGCCGAGGTACACGTCAAGGATGCCCTCTATCCCCACTTCACTTCACTCTCGCAATCGAGCCGCTAGCCTAAATGATTCGATCAAACCCAAATATAAAAGGCATCAAAATGGGTGGCCATCAACACAGGTTATGTCTATTTGCAGACAATATACTACTTTTCCTAACAGCTCCCATAACCTCATCCCCGAATCTCCTCTAAACTCTTGAAGATTTTGGTGAAATTTCAGGCTTGGCTGTAAATCCGCAGAAGTCCAAAGCCTTAAATATCTCCATCGACCCTATACCTCTAGGTCAATTACAGCAAATACTTCCCTTCACTTGGTCCACAAGCAGCATCCGATTCCTGGGTATTCATCTCACGGCAGACATTGCAAGCCTATACTCAGCTAATTACCCCCCAATCCTGACACACCTGACTAGTTTCATGAATTCTAGGTCTAAACTTCCCCCCGCCTGGATGGGCAGAATAGCCACAGTCAAGATGACTATTTTACCAAAAATCCTATAGCTATTCAGGGTGCTACCAATTAATGTCCCCCCCCCCCCATTTTCTGCACATTCTACAAAGACGCACATTCCAGTATATCTGGGGGAAGGTTAGACCCAGAATAAAAAGGCAAATACTTTTGTCCCCTAAAATCAGGGGAGGCTTGGGAGTCCCTAACTTCACTAAATATTTCCAAGCAGCACAGTTATCCCAACTCCCGAAATATCACGCTACAAAAGAGATCCCTCTATGGGTTTCCCTGGAATCGGTAGATTGGGATCCACTTTTGGTAGCAAACCTGCTCTGGTTAAGACCAAAAGACCGTAGACAGATGGCCAACCCTGTTACTGCACATAGTCTATGCCTCTGGGACAGCCTGAAGACAAAATATGGCCTACAATCCCCTTATAACCCGTTGCTCTCGTTTCTGAAAAACCCAGCCTTCTATCCGGCATGGGCTTCTCCAAAATCACTTAACAATTGGATCAGATCAACCTTCTCCGAGCTTTCTCATTTACAACCCAGGACTCATTCAAACCTTTCCCGACTCTCCGTGAATCACATGACCTACCTAACTCAGAAATATTTAGATACCTACAACTCAAGCATTTTTTTTCTCCCTGCATTCGTAGGGACCCCTCCTTGCCAGCCCTATGCTCATTTGAACATACGTGCCTTAAAGACCCGCATACAAAAGGCTTAATCTCCTCTCTATACAACCAACTTTTAAACCCCCACCCCCTTCCTCCATGATGTATCCCACCAACTGGGAAAAAAACTTAGAGGCACATTTAGAACCCAAAGACTGGGTCGACATTTGGGAGGCCACCAAATCTTCATCTCAATCGGTAGTGGCAGTCGAAACCAATTATAAAGTACTCATGAGGTGGTACCTTGTCCCTGCCCGTATTGCAAAATATATTCCTGCCTACTCCCCTCTCTGCTTCTGAGGCTGCAGTGAGTGAGGCACGCATCTCCACATATGGTGGACTTGTCCATTGGTAGCAACCTTCTGGAGACAAATATTCCAGATACTATCGACTTTATTCCATAACTCCCTTCTCCCCGAACCGACGGTTGCTCTCCTAAACAAAAAGCCGGATGGCATCTCTAAGACCCAATTCAAACTCCTCTTGCAGATTACGACGGCGCAAAACAAACGATAGCTAAGACATGGAAAACGCCCCTCCCCAATATCACTGAAACTAAGAACCGGATCACAAGGGCTATGATCCACACTAGAATAGAAGCCATTTTCCTGGACAGGGCAGTAACCCAGGAAAGGATTTGGAAACCTTGGATGAAGCACTTTGCGCCCTCCAACTTTGACTATAGTCTCCTCACCCCTTGAACACATGCATTGCCATCTTGTAAGATTGCTTCAAATTCTAGACACTCAACCCTTTTCAAGTTACCCCACAGGAGGCGCAGAGTCACCCCGGGATACCCCTTGCCCCCCTTCTTCCCCCCCTTTCTCTTTCCTTTCCTTTTTCTCCCCATTTCTCCTCTCTGTATTTTCTATAACTGTAGTTCGTCTCATGATATTATTCCCCCCACACATGACCAGGTCTCTAGCTTATTAGGCACCTTCTGCCACCTGCAGTTTAGATACAGTAAATTACCTGTTAGTAATCTACCTGGGAGGTCTCCCCATTGTTTAAAGGGACCAATCCCATACTGATTCCTATATACTCTACTAGAACATGACTCCTGCTGGGGCCCATGCCCTGAGAGTGTTATGTTTGGGGTCGACTCCTTACCCAGGCGCAGTTTGTTCCCATTGGGGTGACGGGGCAGGTAGACAATCTCATATCCCCCCTACCAGTTAGACCCCAGCAATGGGCAAGCCTTTAGGAGTCGCATATCTCATTGGACTCACTTGTATTTCTTATTAAGACAGCAGCCAAAGATATGACACCTGTGATAGAGTTCACCCTGGTCTCAGACTTGTTCTACCAGATAATTGTTATTACTTGTGAGACATTTTGTATCTATGTGTTTTTAAAAGAATTAATAAAAACTCTTTGAAAATGAAATAATGCACAGCTATTGTCTTCATAGAAACATATTTTTGTCAGCAAAACTCAGCTTCCCCTGAAGAAGATATGCAACAATCTCCTTTAAAAACATGTTGGGACCTTACAGCCACACCTGAGAGTTGGTCCTTCACTTGAGGCCCCTCTTGTTGTTCTGTATAAGTATTGCTCTGCAATGTTTCCTGTACATGTATAGCTCTATTGGTTTTATGTGCTATATTCCAGGTAGCGACTGAATTTTTTATACACCTTAATAAAATTTTGTACGTTTTATATACCTTTGTACTCTACCTTGATTGACTCTACCTTGATTGAACATCCACCCCAAAAATCCCCTTGGGGCCGCTTCTCATAGTCTTCCTGTCTACATGGGTTGTGGTGGATAGTTCTCTCCCTTTGAATGAATAGTAGGGTCCTTCTTTATCACAGCCCTTAGAATTCCTGAAGGCGGTGATTGGTTCTCAGGGTCCTGTATGCAGCTAGACTGCTAAAAAGTCTCACATATGCAGTATCCTCATATTCAGGACAAGCAGCAGAATTTGTATTTTGGGGTGTAATTCCACATATACCCATGCCATATGTGAGCAATATATTATTTCAGTGACAACTTTGGGTATTTTTTTTGTCATTTTTCAATCACTTGTGACAAAAAAATAAAATATTCAATGGGCTCAACATGCCTCTCAGCAAATTCCTTGGGGTGTCTACTTTCCAAAATGGGGTCATTTGGGGGGGGGGGGGGGGCTGTACTGCCCTTCCATTATAGCACCTCTGGAAATAAGATCGGCAGTCATAACTTAAAAGCTGCATAAGTTCCAGAAAATGTACCCTAGTTTGTAAGCACTCTAACTTTTGTGCAAACCGATAAATATAAGCTTATTGACTTTTTTACCCAAGACATGTGGCTGAATGCATTTTGGCAAAAATGCATGACTAAAATTGAGTTTATTGTATATTTTTAATAACAAAAAGTTGAAATATAATTTTTTTTTCAAAATGTTTTTTTTTTTTTCATTTATATCGCAAAATATAAAAATCCTAAAGGTGATCAAATACCACCAAAAGAAAGCTCTATTTGTGGGAAAAAAAGGACTCAAATTTTGATTGGGTACAGCATTGCATCACCGTGCAATTACCAGTTAAAGCAGCACAGTACCAAATTGTAAAAAAGGCTCTGGTCATTAAGGGGGGTAAATCCTTCTGGGGCTGAAGTGGTTAAATAACAAACATGCCTATACTTACCTGATTTTTTGGGGGTCCTGGCTCCTCCTCTTCAGCAAGTGACCCCACGGGTGTACCCATGCAGGCACGCTCCCGTGTCCTGCTGCTGCTGCATCAATTGACACAGACAGCAGGACTCGGACCCGCCCCCGGCTCTCATGTCACTGGATTTGATTGACAGCAGCAGGAGCCAATGGCTCCTGCTGCTATCAATCTATCCAATGAGGACCCAGTACAGTGGCTGGAAGTGCTGTGCTTGTCCTTGATGCTGGAACAATCGGGTTTAGGTAAGTAAAAGGGGGGGGGGGGCTCTGGGTGGCTGCTGCATCACACAAGGTTTTTCACCCTGATGCATAGAAAGTGAAAAACCTTGAGACTTTAGAACCCCTTTAATCAATAATGTGCAATAAATCCAGCAGTATACAACAATAAAAGCTAGTGCAATAATGTGCTATATATTTAGTGCAAATTTCTCTTGTGAAAATAAAATGTGCTTCAGTATTGTGCATAGGCAGGATTTGTGTCTTTACTTATTCACAAGGATCAACTGTGCTCCCCTCCTGAATAGGATGGGCAGAACACCCCCCGGTTCGGTTCGCGCCAGAACACACGAACAGGTAAAAAATTTGTGCGAACATTCGAACACCGTTAAAGTCTAAGGGACCCAAACATGAAAAATCAAAAGTGCTTATTTTAAAGGTTTATGTGCAAGTTATTTCCCTAAAAAGTGTATGAGTAGCCGGGTCCTGCCCTAGGGGACATGTATCAATGCAAAAAAAAGTTTTTAAATCGATCATTTTTTCAGGGGCAGTGAATTTAATAATGCTTAAAGTGAAACAATTAAAATGAAATATTCTTTTAAATAGTGTGCCTGGGGGGTCCCCTTTAGTCTGCCTGTAAAAGGGTGCACATCTGTGATATTTAGAACATAGCCAGAGCAAAATGACATTTGTGAAGGAAAATTGTCTTTATTATCACGGCTGTAATGTATTGCCAACTCCCTGCAATATACATAAAAAACACAGAAAAAAATTGCATGGGCTCCCCCAGTCCAAACTAGGCCCTTCGGGTCTGGTTTGGATTTTAAGGGGAACTCCACACCAAAATTTTTAAAAAAATTGATGTGGGGTCCCCCCTAAAATCCAAACCAGACCCTTATCCAAGCATAAAACCTGGCCAGCCAGGATGGGGGGGCGAACAAGCACCCCCCCTCCTGAACCACACCAGGCTACATGCCCTCAACATGGGGAGCATGGGTGCTTTGGGGCAGGGGGGCACTGCACCCCCACCCCAAAGCACCCTGTCCCCATGTTGATGGGGATAAGAGCCTCTTCCCAACAACCCTGGGCTGTGGTTGTGGGGGTCTGCAGGCTGGGGACTTATCGGAATCTGGAAGCCCCGTTTAATAAGTGAGCCCCAGATCCCGACCTCCCATGTGAATTAGTATTGGGTACATCATACCCCCACTAATTCAACAAAAGTGTAAAAAAAGAAAAACACAGGAGACAATTAGGGACAAGTCCTTATTAAAAAATAAAAAATAAAAATAAGTGTCCCCCATTGTAATCCATCTTCAATCATGGTGAGCAAATGACCCGAAAGAAAAAAAAACGAACAGCTCCTCCTCCATGGCAGGGCTCCCATCGACTGAGCTCTCTTTGTTTTGACATTGTATTCATAGTAAAGGGTGGGGACACCCAGTGATGTAATTGAGAGACCTGCCCCTCTGATGTCACATGATGTCAGAAGGGGACAGGGTCAACTGTACATCACCCAGTGGCCCCGCCCTTCACTATAAATAAAATGTCAAAACAAATCCAGCGCAGATAGTGGCAGCCCTCCCATGCAGGAAGAGCTGTGCTGCCGTCTGTGCTCAATGCATTATGGAGCGCTCCACAGTGGCAAAGTCGCTGCAAACGCCCCATCATGTTCTAAATTCAATAAACGGGTGAACGCCCAATGTTCAAGTCGAACTTGCGAACCCTACTCCTGAACACCACACTTACCAGAGTTCCTTGACCCCCTATTGATTATAAGGGAGTCAATAGATCTTTAATATGTATCTCTCCTTCAGTGGCACCTCTGGACTTGCACAATAGCACTTATATCTCCACCTCTTCAAACCTCTCCTCCATTGTATGCATGTAAGGGAAGAAACCAGAAGGCAATTTGCAATAGTTTAAACCCTTTATTTGCAGTAATGCACTTTCTCCAAAATATTGCTTCTAAATCATAAGCTCAATCATATGTAAACATTTCCTGGAGCCTTCTGCACTCCAAGGACCGGAAGTATTGAAGCAGGAGTGATGCAATAAGCCCCTAAATATAGAGCACTTTATTTCACAGAGACTTTTATTGGTTTTTCTGCTGGATTTATTACAATTTAACGACCTCCTTCCCAGGCCTATTCTGACAATTCCCCCCACATGTAAAAAATCTACTTTTTTTGCTAGAAAATTACTTAGAACCACCAAACATTGTATATATATATATATATATTTTTAGCAGAGACCCTATAGAATAAAATGGTGGGTGTTGCACTTTTTTTTTTTTTTTCCAAAAAATTTTGGGTGTTGCACTTTTTTATGTCACACAGTATTTGCGCAGCTGTTTTTCAAATGCGTTAAAAAAACATTTTCATGAATTAAAAAAACAAAACAGTAAAATTAGCCCAATTTTTTGTATAATGTGAAAGATGATATGCTGAGTAAATAAATACCTAATATGCCAAGCTTTAATATTGAGTGGAATGGTGGCAAACTACGGTACCTACAAATCTCCACGTCACTCTCCCATGACACTTTAAATGCCTTTACAGTTTACAATTACAGAGAAGGTCTAGTGCTAGAATTATTGCTTTCGCTCTGGTGTTCGTGACAATACCTGGTGCGATCATCATTTACATATGTGTGCGGGAGTAAAGTATGCATTTGCATTTGCACGTGAGCACAGTGGGACGAGGGCGCTTTAATTTTTTTTATTATTGTTTATTTATTTTATACACTTTTTTGTACTCACTTTATTGCTATCACAAGGGATGAACAACATTGAATGAACATGAATTCAAAAATATGAGTACATAATACTGTTTACATGAGCAAGTACATAGTAAAAGAATCAGGCTATCTCAACCTTAAAACTCAGCATATGACTGGTTAAAAATTCATAGTGTACAAACACATGATGATAATTGCATGACTGTGCATGATAAATATAGATTATAAAAATCAGACTCTACCGACATTGTAGAACACGTTTTGTAGATATGTCCATTAATCAGGAGTATGATGTCAGGAGTATCTATAAATGTAAATAGTCTGACAACTGTATAATGTAAAACATGATCAAAATGCGGAAGGATCTTAAAAGAACACAAGATCTATTACTTACATGTCAGCTCAACCAAAGGGGAGAAGGGGGTGTCAGATGAACTGTCTGACCTAGGGCTGAGACAGGGAACTGCCTGTACAGATCAAGGGAACAGCAAAAGAGAGGGCCAGGTGTCCAAACTTGTAGTCCGCATGGAGTGAATAGTTGGGGGACACATCTAACCTGCACTTCCTTGAAAGAAAAAAAAATATATATATATATAATATATATATGTGTGTGTAAAAGTTTACTTAGGTGAGTATATAGAGTGTAATATAGAACAAGGTGTGTTAAAGAAAAATGTGTCACAACAACCCTAGAAGAAAGCATGGGAGTATATACAAAAGTGAAATGAAAGAAAAAGCAAAGATAAACAACGCTACCACCACGTATACCTGAAAAAATGGTGAAAAATGGTGAAATGGGGTGAAAAAACAAACAAAGGCAGGGGATTAGCAGAACCATCCACATGCTAATGAAGAGAAAAAGTGCTCAACAGATGGTGGTGAGTAAATGCAAAGTGTCAAAGTTGACCCCCCAGGGAGGACCTACACATGTGGCGGTATGACAGTGAGCACCAGTGAAAGTGCCTCTCGAGTGAAGGAAGCATGAAATGTTCAACTGACCCGCCTTGGCTATTTGTAACACGAGATCCAGGGCGGATCCTGTTAGAAGCCTTCTTTAATCTAATATCTAATATTTACTAATTAACATTACTAACATGTATGAGTGTGATAGATCTTTATATTATAATTTAGTTGCATATATTTACCTCTTCTATACTTGGAAAAGTAACAAATATATTTTACAGTGTGTGTTAAAAGATATACTAAGGTTGATTAAAGTTGATGCATCTCTTTGGAGAGCTTACACATGTTAATAATTAGGAGCTAGTTCTCTCTTTCCTGCCCCCATCACAAATGGGATAAGGTTTCAACATGTCTTAAAATGCAGAGGTTCAGTATGTTTGATTTAAGAATAGAAATGTTTTATACTATAATATTTCTTGATTAGGATATTGATAAAAACAAGGGCTTTTTAATGAATATATACATGTATTGATGTATGTAACATTATTTAATTTAGAGGATAGAAAAAGTTATATTGTATAACAATATGGTTGTACATATGGTTTTGTGAGGAGCAGAATTAAAATGGAGTCAGAATGACGTTTCTACAGCAAAATTATCAAGGAAGAGTTCCCCCTTTGGAAAAGTTGTTTTTCTGCATAAATGAACTATATTCTCAGTTTTAAATGTTCGGAGTCCATTATCCATTATCTCAGCAGTTTGTAACTCATATCCTGTGTAGAATGTCACAATAACCTCTAGTTAGGGTCAATATGGACTTGGCTGGACATCTTTGTTTGTTGAGGTCATCACAGCTATTATGATGTCCAAAAATCCCCTAACCACATCTTCTTTTAATTGCTATGAGTTGACATGTGATGACTTATTATGATAGATTTGACAAGTAATCTTTAGACGCCCTATAGTTATGGCCAAACTGTCACATATGCTGTTTTCCGATGATTATTTCTCAATACTTTGCTTTTTCTTAAACTTGGGCCTGTGCCCTTCATTGACTTGTACTGTAACTTTCACTATAAAAGCTCGCTGAAAAATGTAAATCGTCATCACACTCATTATGATGTGATCCTATGCATAGTATGATATTCTCAGTAAACAAATCAGACGAATGCAGAAGCCTGGACCTTCATATATTTCTTCTCTGATCTTATCAGTTTTAGCCCATCCCAACATAGCTGTGTATTGTATTTCAGCATCTCCTCAGGAAGGGGGGAGGGGCTTAGACTGAAATTTCGGCTGAAACATTTGTCATTAGAGTTGTGGAGCTAAAACTACTTTAAAATAGCCCTTTTTAGGAAGGAGGGGGTCTGATTTTAGGAGTAGTAAAGTTTTGGAACAAAGCAGATTCAGACCGCTTGCAGACTTATACACGAGGAAGCTGCTTTTAGCTTCTATCACATTCACCAGGGATATGCAATTAGTGGACCTCCAGATGTTGCAGAACTACAAATCCCATGAGGCATAGCATGACACCCAGAAGCAGAGGCATGATGGGACTTGTAGTTTTGCAACAGCTGGAGGTCCGCTAATTGCTTATCCCTGACACATACACCATACACATTTAATTACATACACCTTCTTAATTTCAAGAATATAACTACATTATTGATATTATTTTTACATTTTGCATTTTAATATTGTTCTTGTAATATTTTGCTTTTTTATTATTAAATCCATTTTTGAGTTTTTTACACAAGAACTGAATGGACTTTCTTGGGACTTTTCTCATCAATATAAGTTACAGAATATCAGGAGGATATTCTAATATTTAACATTGGCGCCCCAGCCAGTTTTGCTTTGTCCGAATATCGAACATTTTTGAATTTTTCCCCTCACCTTGACAAGAGGGAATGGCTGCATTGTCAGCAACATATGAAGTCAAGCTTTCAGGAAAAATAAAAGCAGCAGATGAACTTTCGGGCACCATCAAATGAATCTAGAGTCAGAATTAGTGAGAACTATGCGCAAATGCAAGAAAACCCTTGATGACGTAATTTCCCACCAAGAGAGTGCAGGCGCATTACATGAAGAAAGTCCATCCTAAATTGGTAAGTGATGAATTTTATTGATTAATTATCTAGTGAGAGTAGATTAGAAAAAAATCGGTCAAAATGTGTTAAAGATGATGAATTGTGGCGATACATGTTCAATGAATGCTTACAGGCGAGTAGTAAGATACAGAGGTCAACATTTTCTCTTAAGGTCTCATACACACGGACGTTTTTTGACGCCGGCGTTTTCTGGCGTTTTTTGCAGCTCTCCATGTTAGTGAATGGCCCCATAAAAACGTCGGCGTTTCTGAGCTGTAGGTGGCGTCGGCGTTAGTGAGCAGAAAGTAGAACCCATGGCCATCGCGTTCTGAGGCTGTAACATTTTGACGTTTTTTGACGCCGACGCCACAATATGCCAAGAAACGCCAACATATGCCACCATATGCCACCTATTATTATACCGGCGTTTTCTGGCGTTTTTTGACGCCGACGTTTTTAGGTTGAAAAATAGCAGAGGGATGATTTTGTTTTAAAAAACGCCTATTGACGCCGACGCTCACTAACGCCGAAAAACGTCAATACATAACGCCGAAAAACGTTGCCTTTTTTTCCTTGACGTCGGGCCCGACGTTTTGTTTATTTTTTTATATACGCCCGTGTGTATGAGGCCTAAGAGATTCAGGAAACAGGTTAGAAATGTAATGAAACTAGTCAAAGATTTTAACACAATGATATTATAAGTTCCTTCTAGGAATGTTATTTGTACCGAAGAGATGACACAGCCTCAGCAAGATTACAGTTTATGTACTAATTGTCTGATTTTGGCTGAGCAAATAGAGGACTTGCAACGTGAAATTCAAATAAAAGATATTCAGTTGTCTGAATTACAGAATAATGTAAAAATGATTTCTGTAAATTCTATAGGAGTCAAGCAAAAATACAGAAGTTTTTTGTATTACCAGAGATGCAGTCTACAGAAATTGACGTACATGACCATGAAGCATTGATTAAAAGAAGATTAAAGGATAATGTTTTGGAATTAAATATTAAAATGTTTGATCAGCTCATGAAGATAGCTAAAGAGATACTGCCCTATGATGAGAATAAGAATGTTTTGAATAATGCAGAGAATTTTGAATTAAATTCTGAAAGATTTAATTTAAATGAAGTAAATCAAAATATTTGTTTGAAGATATGGCTGCCATGTAATTATAGCCAGCAGTTCAAACCACAAACAGTAACGGATGGAAAAACACTGCGGTGCAATGAGTCAGGCAGATTAAAACAATTAATCAGTTTTTACACAGGAGAAAGAGACCCTACTACAGAAATATTCTTTTTTTTACGAGTTTCAATAGACAACAATCCCTTTATTTTTCTGAGGAAGTTTCAAAAGTTATACAGAATTGTTTTGGGAATTGCACAAGACAATACTCCAAAAGCCATGATTAAAATTTTTGTACAATGATTAACATTTTTAGACCCAGCTTCTGTTGTGTTGGCTACTCAGAAACAACGTTTACAAGAAGCTTCAGAGGTTATTGATGCAGCTAGAAGGCAAATTATCAAACAAAAGCAAGATGGTGATCAGAGAGTTGCCACGTGTATGGCCACACCCAATCATGGTGAGAGACATGTTACAGGCAAAACCAAAGTTTCAGAGCAGACAGGAAATTATATTTGCTTCTATTGTATGCAAATTGGCCATTTGAGAAGAGATTGTTTACAATATAAATTAGATTCACAAGTAAAAGTTTGGGAATTAGATAATGAGAACATTTCTGAGCAATTTATTCATCCTTGTTTAGACAATAGGTTGATTGAAATGCCTTATGCCTCAGAAGCAGAGTTGAGCGAACACCTGGACGTTCGGGTTCGGAGGGTCCGAAAGAACTTTGGTAAAAAGACCGGGTTTGGCACCGAAAGTTGCCCGAACTTTATCCTGGACCCTGAACTCCATTGAAGTCAATGGGGACCTGAACTTTTAGGCACAAAAATGGCTGTAACAAAGTCCTGGCAAGTGCTAGAGGGCTGCAAAAGGTAGTAAAATGGGGGTAAGAGTAGGGCAAGTGCCTTACAAAAAAATGGGGATAGGGAAAATAAATTAAAATCAAATAAAAAAAATGGGAAGGGGGGAGTGGATGTGGAGTAGAAGCCTAAAGGTTGACTAGGCCCTGACCGTGGCAGTGTAGGTGGAAGTGGCGGTGGTTGAGGAGGAGGAGGTAGCCAACACTGTTTTTTTTTGTTTGTTTATAATTGGGGTAGCCCCCAAAATATTGAGGCCTATTCAAAAAAACAAGTATACGAATGGCTGTGTGAGTCCGGTCTAAATGTTTATTCTGCACAAGGTACAGACAAGTCTTGTGGGATCCATGCCTGGTTCATTTTAATAAAGGTTAGCTTGTCCACGTTGGCTGTGGACAGGCGGCTGCGCTTGTCTGTGATAACACCCCCTGCCGTGCTAAACACACGTTCAGACAATACACTGGCTGCAGGGCAGGCCAGCACCTCCAAGGCTTAAAGGGCAAGCTCAGGCCATGTGACCAATTTGGGGACCCAGAAGTTGAATGGGGCAGACTCATCAGTCAGTACGTGTAGGCGTGTGCACACATATTCTTGCACCATGTTGCTGAAATGGTACCTCCTGCTAAGATGTTGTCTATCGGCTGGTGGTGCTGTTTGTTGTGGCGGGCTGCTGACAAAGCTTTGCCACATTTTGGCCATGCTAACCCTGACTTCTTAGGTGCTGGTGGTGGCACAGCTGCGTTGGTGGCCTCTTCCTCCTCCTCCTCCTCCTCCGCCTTCGCCTTGTGCTTTCACTGAGCGCCCGGTGTCATTTGGGAATGCCCTCAGCAGCGCCTCTACCAGTGTGCGCTTGTAGTCGCGCATCTTCCTCTCATGCTCCAGTGAGGGAATTAAGGATGGCACATTGTCCTTGTAACGGGGATCCAGCAGGGTGGCCACCCAGTAATCAGAAGAAGCTACAATGTGGGCAACTCGGCTGTCGTTGCGCAGGCACTGCAGCATATAGTCGGCCATGTGTGCCAGGCTGCGTCTGTGTCCTCTGTATCCCCCCAGCCATGCTCCAGTGATGCCCACGAGCTGAGTTGGGTGACACCCTGCTGCAGTTCCTCCTCCTCCTCATCTTCCTCATCTTCCTCGTCCTCCAGAACTGTGACCTGGCTTGAATATTTTTGACCTGGCCTATGCTGGTGCAGGAACCCACCCCCTGAGCCACTTGTGAATGACTGGCCTGATAACCATGGAAATGACCCCTCTTCCTCCTCATCCTCCTCATCCTCCTGTGCCACATCCTCTTCCATCATGGCCCGAAGTGTATTTTCAAGGAGACATAGCAGTGGGATAGTAACGCTGAGAACAGTGTCATCAGCACTGGCCATGTTGGTGGAGTACTCAAAACACTGCAATATGCTACACAGGTCTCACATGGAGGCCCACTCATTGGTGGTGAAGTGTTGCTGTTCCGCAGAGCGACTGACCCGTGCGTGCTGCAGCTGAAACTCCACTATTGCCTGCTGCTGCTCGCACAGTCTCTCCAGCATGTGCAAGGTGGAGTTCCACCTTGTGGGCACGTGAGGCGGTGAGCGGGAAGGCCGAAGTACCGCTGCAGCACAGACAGGCGAGCAGCAGCAGGGTGAGACCGCCGAAAGTGTGCACAGACGGCCCACACTTTATGCAGCAGCTATGACATATCCGGGTAGTTTTTTAGAAAATTCTGTACCACCAAATTCAGCACATGCGCCAGGCAAGGGATGTACGTGAAACCGGCTCGGCCCAGAGCCGCTACAAGATTTCAGCCATTATCGCACACCACCAGGCCAGGCTTGAGTCTCAGTGGCAACAACCACTCATTGGTCTGTTGTTCAAAGCCCATCCACAGCTCCTGCGCAGTGTGGGGTTTATCTCCCAAACAGGAGGAAGCGCAGTAGGAGGAGGAGGCAACAAGAGGCAAAGAGAAATGCCCTACAATCCTCGGTGGTGGAAGGACATGCGCCAAATGGCTAGCCGGCTCAGGCCCACCCGCCACTACATTTGCCCAGTGTGCAGTTAGCGAGATATAGCGTCCCTGCCCGTGCTTACTGGTCCATGTATCAGTGGTTATGTGGACCTTGCCACAGATGGCGTTGCGCAGTGCACACTTGATCTTGTCCCCGACTTGTTTGTGCAGGGAAGGCATGGCTCGCCTGGAAAAGTAGTGGCGGCTGGGAACCACGTACTGTGGGACAGCCAGCGCCATCAGGTTTTTGAAACTGTCCGTGTCCACCAGACGGAATGACAACATTTCAAAGGCCAGGAATTTTGAAATGCTGGCATTCAGGGCCAGGGATCGCGGGTGGGTAGGGGGGTACTTCCCCTTTCTCTCCAGTGTTTGGGAGATGGACAGCTGTAAGCTTCCATGGGACCATGTGGAAATACTTGGGGACAGTGGCTGACATGGTGGCATTGCTGTCATATCGTCTGTTTGCTGGGTGGCAGGTGACACTGTCACTGTAGAGGTGGAGGAAGAGGCCGAGGCAGCAGCAGAAGAGGAAGCAGGAGGAGGCCGAGACCTTTCTTGGATTTTGAGGTAATTATTCCAATGTAGCTTGTGCCTTGAATGTAGATGCCTGGTCATGGGGGTTGTGCTCAGGTTGAGAACATTTATGCTCCGGCTCAGGCTATCATTGCACAGCTTGCAAACCACTCGTGTCTTGTCGTCAGCACATTGTCTGAAGAACTGCCACGCGGGGGAACGCCTTTGAGCTGCCTTTGGTGTGCTAGGTCCCTGGGTGCGGTGGGTAGTAGCAGGCCTACTGTCTAGGGGACGCTCGCTCCGCTTTTGCAACCTGCTTCCTCTTTTGCCATGCTGGTGCCTCTGTGCGACCACCACCTCTTCCTCCAAACTGCACACGTCACTCACATGACCCTCATTCCATGTGGAGTCTAGGACCTCATCATCCTCCACATCGTCTTCCACCCACCCTTCACCACTGCCCTCTTTGTCAGTCTGCACACTGAGGCAAGCTGCAGCAGTTGGCACCTGTGTTTCATCATCATCAGAAATGTGCTGCACTGGTGTTTCCATGTCCTCATCCTGCAACAGAAGTGG
>BLSH010165661.1:454538-481500 GCA_018402905.1 Glandirana rugosa
TCAGGGCCAAAATAAATTTCACTGTGTGTGTCAAAGGTCTACACATCTGGAAACTGTGTGTGTCACTTTAAATAAAACCGGGACTAACTGAACTACTGTTCTGCAAACATCTGGAAACTGTGTGTGTCACTTTAAATAAAACCAGGACTAACTGAACTACTGTTCTGCAAACATCTGGAAACTGTGTGTAACACTTTAACAAAAACCCGGGCGAACCCATATCACTGTTCTGCAAACATCTGGAAACTGTGTGTGACACTTTAACAAAAACCGGGGCAAACCCATATCACTGTTCTGCAAACATCTGGAAACTGTGTGTGACACTTTAACAAAAACCGGGGCGAACCCATATCACTGTTCTGCAAACATCTGGAAACTGTGTGTGACACTTTATCAAAAACTGGGGCGAACCCATATCACTGTTCTGCAAACATCTGGAAACTGTGTGTGACACTTTAACTAAAATCTGGGACAAACAGTTCTGCAAACATCTGGAAACTGTGTGTGAAACTACAGCATAGAGAAGAACAGGGATATGGTTTCGCTCTGCTATAGTTTCACATAGAGTTTTTAGATGATTTTAGAACAGTGATATCATGTCTATCTGTCAGGATCCAGACGCATCCTCGATTTGGCTGGGCTGATGCTAACTGATAAAGGCAGAGGTGTTGCAGGAGGGTCAGATCGTTCTCCTGGAGGGCCGATGTCTGTGTTTTCATCATCAGGCAGATCTGTGTATGAGTCCTCCATCTCCTGTACTAGGCCGCGGGCCCCATCTTGGAATTTTCGTCCCGGCGTTTGTGTGAATAATTCCATAATTTTTTTGGACTGACAGTATTCCTTTTCGCTTGCGGGACATTCTGGGGTGAGGTAGTCAGCTGTTGGGGTCTGTTAGTGACTCGGATCGCAGTTCAAGAGAGTGGTATCGTCTGTATATCCTCTGGTCTGTGTTGGAGCTGGTGAGTCAGATGTCCATGCTGCTCGGTGGTTAGTCACACCCACAAGATGAGATATTTTTTTATACATTCATTTTTACAATCACATGTTTTGTACTTTCAGAGTTGAAAGGGTTAAACCTCTTTACAACAGAGTCACTTTAGTTAGGAGAAACATCTGGTGTTAATTAAGATAAGAATGTTTCTTTCTAGAAGTACATATAGACAAGTTAGGGCAATCTTTGCATTGTAATATGTATTTTTTAAAATAATTTCACATATATAAATGAACGGAAGTTAGGAAACAAATTGTATGTTTAGATTTTGACATGGTTATTTAAAAGGATTTATGGATTATAGAACTTTATGCTAAACACATTTTGGAGGGAAACATATATTCTGAAGTGACACCTATATTTCAAAGTATTGTACTACAGTGGTTTCATTTGTTAATTAGTTTATTAAGGGGACTGATTATTTGGCAAAAAGAAAATAATAAGGGTGAAAGTATTTTGATAGTATACGTAAGAAAAGGTTTACCAAGTTTACTTTTCCTTATGTAGTGTAGAATCAAAAATGAGAATATATTCAATTCAATTATCTTAAGATCTAAAAAGTATGTATGTATACGAATATGATGCATCTGAGGTATAAATGGATTAAGATAAAAAGAAAAGGATTACTTAATCATTCTCAGAGGGAAATGTTAGAAGCCTTCTTTAACCTCTTCAATACTATTGACTTAGAACGCTTTCCTACCAGACCAATTTTCAGCTTTACGTGCTGTTGCGCTTTGAATGAGAATTGCGCAGTCGTGCGATGTTGTACCCAAACAAGGTTTTTATCATTTTGTTCCCACAAATACAGCTTTATTTTGGTGGTATTTGATCACCCCTGCGGTTTTTATTTTTTGTGCTATAAACAAAAAAAAGACCGAAAATTTTGAAAAAAAAAAAAATTCTCTATTTCTGTCACAAAACTTTGTAAATAAGTATATTTTCTCCATCACTGATGGGCACTGATGAGGCTACACTGACGGGCACTGATGTGGCAGTACTGATTGGCACTGATGAGGTGGCACTGATGATGAGGCACTTATATGCAGCAATGATGAGCAATGTTAGGCGGCACTGATAAGCAGCACTCATGGACACTGATATGCAGCAATGATGGACACTGATAAGCGGCACTGATGGACACTCATAGACGGCACTGATTGGCACTCATAGGCAGCACTGGGCACTGATAGGTGGCACTTATGGGCACTGATAGGTGGGCACTAGTAGGTGGCACTGGTGGGCACTGATATGTGGCACTGGTATGCACTGATAGGGGCACTGGTACACACTCATAAGGGCACTGGTGGGCATATGTACTGAAAGGGGCCCATTCCCTGGTGGTCTAGGGTGGCACTGAGTGCCATCCATATTGGGCACTATGCCCCTTACCTGGTGGTCTAAGGTGGTCTCCCTGGTGGTCCAGATCGGCTCCGTGGTGGTCCCTGGTCGGCTCCCTGGTGGTCCTGGGTGGGCACATTGCTGGTGGTACCTGGGCAGGCTCCCTGGTGGTCTAGCATGGCAATCCTAGGGGGGCCTGTGCTGATAAATCATCAGCTCAAACCCCCCTATCAGGAGAGCAGCCAATCGGCTCTCCACTACTCAGGTCTGCAGACCCGAGTACAGGAAAAGCCGATAAACGGCTTTCCTGTGCTACACTGTGACCAGCCGTGATTGAGCACAGCTGATCACATGGTAAAGTGCTTCAGATGGAAGCACTTTACCGAGATCGGTAATGTGGGGGGTCAGACTGACCCCCCACACCACCGATTGCCGCGATGCGCGCCCCCCTGGGCGCACGGCGGCTTGTTATCCTGAGGACATCATATGACGCCCAGTCAGGATAACTGAACCACTTCTTGGCCATCATTCTGCATACGGCAGTCGGGAAGTGGTTAATCTAATGTCTAATATTTACTAATTAACATTACTAACATGTATGAGTGTGATAGATCTTTATATTATAATTGAGTTGTATATATTTACCTCTTCTATACTTGGAAAAGTAACAAATATATTTTACAGTCTGTGTTAAAAGATATACTAAGGTTGATTAAAATTGATGCATCTCTTTGGAAAGCTTACACATGTTAATAATTAGAAGCTAGTTCTCTCTTTCGTGCATCCTTTTTTTCCCCACAAGTAGAGCTTTATTTTGGTGGTATTTGATCTCCTCTGCAGTTTTTATTTTTTGCACTATAAACAAACAAAGAGCAACAATTTTGAAAAAAATATATATTTTTTTCTTTTTACTATCAAATATAAAAAAAAAAAAAAAAAAAAAAAATGTATTCCTCAGTTTAGGTTGATATATATTCTTCTACATGTTTCTGGTAAAAAAAAATCACAATAATCGTATATTGGTTGATTTGCACAAAAGTTATTGCGTCTACAAACTATGAGAATAGATTTATGGCATTTTTATTATTATTTTTTCTTTTACTAGTAATGGTGGCGATCTACGATTTTTATCGGGACTGCGATATTGCGGCGGACAGATCGGACACTTTTCACACTTTTTTGGGACCAATGACACTTATATCGTGATCAGAGCTTTAAATAGCCACTTATTACTGTATACATGTTATTAGCAGGGAAGGGGTTAACACTAGGGGGCGATCAAGGAGTTAAGTGTTCCCTAGGGAGGTGTTTGTAACTGTGGGGGGAGTGTAGTCACTGGGGGTAGAGAGAGAAAACTGTTCCCGATGACTGGGAACAGCAGATCTCTCTCCACTTCCCTGTCAGAATGGGGATCTGTTTGTTTACATCAACAGATCCCCTTTCTGGCTTTGTGAAGAGCAATCGTGGGTGGCTGGTGGACATTGCACCTCCAGCCACGCGCATCTGCTCTAGAGATGTGCGACAGGTGCACGCGTGCACCCTACAGTCTCTTGATGCACCGCCGTACAGCTACACGGATTTGCGCAATAGAGCTAACCAGACGGTGGCTGGTCGGCAAGTGGTTAAAAGTAAGATTCAAAATTTACACATTCTTTGACCTTCTTTGCAAACCAGGGTGGAGCCCTGACCATTACGTATGACTCTACTAAAAGATCTGTCCACATCTGCACAATCAGTGTGCTGGTTGTTTTCAAAACCTGGTCCCAGGATTGGAGGCTTCACTCCCAAGTCTCTACATTCCACTCCAGTCTCAAATTTGTGGTTAAACATCAAGGGTTGCTGTGGTTCAAAACTTGAAGTGTTGTTCCTAGCCTGGGCAGGGATACAATGGGTATCTTTTGAAGAAATACATGGTAAACGTTGAGGTTCTTGAGATAGAAAATTCTGGGATTTTTTTCCAAACTCTAATACTAAATAGAAAATTGTGTAGACATGTGCATGATGAAAACATTTATTTTGCTTTGTTTCGATTCCTTAAATATAGTTATTTCGTTTAGTTAAATTTGGTCGATTCATTCAATCCATATTCGAGATTCACAATCATAATTCATATTCTGAATTTTCAGAATTTACCGATTTTTTTCTATTCAAAATGTTTGAACCGATTTAGATTTTTTTTTGTAAAGACAAAACAAAAGGGAGGCGTGTACACCAAGTGCATTACTAAACACATTTAATGGTGTTTAAAAAATTAAAAGTGGATACTCACCTAAGTAGTGGCGCACAATGAGCCATAAAACTACACAAAATTACAGGGTGCGGACACAGCAAAGGGTACAGGCTGATACATTTCGGTGGAGCACCCCCTTCCTCAGAGCCAAGGCCCTTTGCTGTGTCCTCACTGTGTAACTTTGTGTATCCACGTTTAATTTTTCAAACAACATTAAATGTGTTTGGTACTGCACTTGGTGTGCATGCCTCCCTTTTGTTTTGTCTTTATAGTTTTTACCGGATTACCCCATCTGAGGAAGGCAGCATCCGCTTGGTCTTGAAACACTGGTGTTCTGTTGCTTTTTGAAAACACAAAAGACCTTTTAGCGCTGGAAGTGACTGTTTTTGCTCTTATTTTTTTTTTCTTTTCAATTCGAATGTGGAAAAGTGAAAAACAACAGAAAAATCTTCTTCAAATGATTACAATGACTCTTTAACCACTTCAATACAAGGCACTTACCCCCCTTCCCGCCCAGACCAATTTTCAACTTTCATGTCCTGTTGCACCTTGAATGACAATTGCGCGGTCATGCAACATTGTACCAAAACAACATTTTTATCATTTTGTTCCCACAAATAGAAATTTAATTTGGTGGTATTTGATTACCTCTACAGTTTTTATTTTTTGCACTACAAATAAAAAAATACAAAACATTTTGAAAAAAAAGGTTTTTCTCTGTTTCTGTCAGAAAACTTTGTAATAAGTACATTTTCTCCATCACTGATTGACACTGATGAGGCTGCATTGACAGCACTGATGAGGTAGTACTGATTGACACTGATGAGGCGGCACTGATGAGCACTGATGATGAGGCAACATATGCAGCACTGATGGGCACTGATAGGGGCACTGATGTGCACTCATAGGCGGCACTGATGGGAACTGATAGGTGGCACTGGGCACTGATAAGTGGCATTAATAGGTGCACTGGTGGGCACTGATAGGTGGCACTGATAGAGGTCACTGATAGGTGGCACTGATAGAGGGCACTGTAAGGTGTGCATTCCCTGGTGGTCCTGGGTGGCTTCTGGAATAGGCACTGAGTGCCATCCATGTTGGGCATTGTGCCCCTTACCTGGTGGTCTAGGGTGGGCTCCCTGGTGGTCAGGGTGGATGCCCTGATCGGCTCCCTGGTGGTCCTGGGTGGGCTCTCCCTGGTGGCCCCTGGGTGGGCTCCCTGGTGGTCCTGGGTGGTGATCCTAGGGGGGCTATATACAGTTAGAATTCAACTGGAGATCGATGTAATATTTGATTCGAATTTCAGTCCTAATTTCCAAAATTTGTATGAATTTTATTTCACAATTGGGACCATTCAGTAAAATTTGTTTATATTGTAATTCGGGTATTCAGACAAAAAAAAGTCAGAAAATATTAATTTGGAATGAAATGAACTGCACATGTCTAAAATTAAGATTCTGGCCAATGAAATAAAAATATGCCCAAGCGCTTGATATGCCTAAACCTGTTTACAAAAGAGGAGAAAAACATTTAGGAGAGTGTCAGTGTACATGGATCTTTATTGGGTGCTCTATACAGACTACTGACATTAAATTCAGTTTGAAAATACAATAGTATAAAAAGAAGTAAAAAAAAAAAAAAAATGTTAAGGATGACTCCAACACACCACACCCTGAAGCAGAGGACATCTCATCCTTTTTAAATAGTATTAATCTACAAACATTAGACCCCTCTACACTTTCCAAGATTAATAAACCCATCGACCTACAGGAGGTCACAAAAGTTATCAACGCACTACCCTTACATAAATCTCCAGGAGCAGACAGGCTCTCTTCTGAATATTATAAAACCTTCTCATCAACTCTGGGTCCACACTTAGTGAAGTTATTTAATGAAGCTGCAAAGTTGGAACAATTCCCTAAAGAAATGCTGGAAGCAGTAATTGTTGCCCTCCCCAAACCGGTTAAAGAACCCAACCAATCACAAAACTTCAGGCCAATTTTTTATTAAATTCTAACTTAAAAATGTTATTCTAAGGATTAGCAAACAGACTTCTTGATATCACTCCCTGTCTCATTGGCCCAGAACAAGTAGGGTTTGTAAAAGGGAGACAAGCTTTGGATGGAACAAAAAGAATGGTTAATCTAATTCATTTTGCAGAATCCAGTAAAACGCCTTCTCTGCTCCTTGCCCTGGATGCAGAGAAGGCGTTTGATAGGGTACATTGGGGATATCTCTCTCAAGTACCTCTCTAATTTGGCTTCTCGGGATTTATCTGCTCTGCCATTATGTATCTTTACCAAAACCCATCTGCCAAAGTATTTGTCTCAGGCACATTGTCTAGGACCTTTGATTTGACTAACGGAACCAGACAGGGGTGCCCTTTATCTCCTATCATTTTTTTTCTGGCCATAGAACCCCTAGCAGAGGCTATAAGAGCTAGACCAGTAATAAAATCTACAACATGATGCACAAAATAGGTCTCTTTGCAGGTGATATCATTATATCTCTCTGACCCTAAATTATCACTTATAGGTGTTCAAGAACTAATAGAAAAATTTGGACATACAGTTGTGCTAATAAGGTTATGTAAACTTATGAGCACAACTGTGTATCATATTATGCCATATTCTCCCCATGGGCATCCACCCTGACACAATCCAAAATCTAAAAAGCAAATTTAAATTCAACTGGGACTCCCGTCCATCACGTATCTAGGTATCCAACTTACTTTTCCCATAAAAAAACTAAACAAAGCCAATTATCCACCTTTTCTACATAATGTAGCCAAAGACTTGAATAACATAGGGAAAAACCACTTATGCTGGCTAGGAAAAGTGGCAGCTTTTAAGATGCAAGCGCTCCCAAAAATTTTGTATGTTTTTAAAACGCTCCCAATTCACCTCCCACCATCTTTCTTTGCTAACTGCAACACCATAATTTGAAATTTCCTTTGGCAGGGACATAAACCCAAAATAGCATTCACTGCACTAAACAAACATAGGAAGAAGGAAGGAATTGGTTTCTCGGATCTGAAGGAGTATTATAGAGCTTCATTACTCGACCAAATGCAACACTGGGTCACATCTTCCCAGGTCAAATTATGGGTATCTATAGAACGTACACTCATAAAGCACCAAGACCTTACAGCTCTTGGTAGCATCTCTCATGTCACCCGCAATTTGTAAACTATCTTATTCAACTGTGGCTGCATCCTTAGAAGCCTGGCATATGCTGCTCCACTTGCAACGCACTAACACTTGCTATGTAGACATTCCTGTAAGGGCATATGAATGGCTCATCCCCTTTTTCTTGGCAAAGGACTAGTTATTAAGAGGATTGAACTTTGTTAATAATGTTAAACAGAAACCATTACCCCAGGATGCCTAGAATTACCCAAATTCAACACTTCCACCTTATCAGTGGATGCAAGGAAAAAAATAGAAACCCCTAAATCAATATGGTATTACCTTAGAGGAAAAACCCCAAAAGACACACGGGGCATTTCCTTTTTTTATTCCGCCTTAACCAATAGCCGGTCGCGATTAAAGAATCGGATTTGTTAAGTTGGGAAAGGGAGCTGGGACTATCCTTCACACTGGAACAATGGAGAAAGGCCATATATACAAGTTACCAATTACCTCATGCATTTATCATTGGGATATCTTCCAAAAAATATCATAAGTGGTATTTAACTCCATATAGATTGTCAAAATCTACCCTAATACCTCTAATTTATGCTGGAAAGTGTGCCCGCAAATAGAGAGTTTATACCATATAATGTGGAAATACGCACACATCCAGCCATTCTGGAAAAAAAATATCTGGCCTAATTGGTGAAGTTATAGGGGACACACCTATTATCAACCCAGAAATGGCACTCTTAAATATAGGAATCAATACCTACCCCAAACCATTTAGAACAGCAATAACACATATACTGTTTGCAGCTACAGTATATATTACTAGCAACTGGAAATCCCCCTCAATCCCCAATCTAGAAGAGGTAATAGCATGATTAAATGTACAATGCCAATTTGAAATACTCCTAAGCCTTAAAGAATTTAAACTATCGTCATTCTCAAAATTCTGGGGCCCATGGTAAACCCACCCTAAAACCTCTTCAAGCCTGTCACTGTAATCCTACTTTCTAATCACAATCAAGCACCTCATCTATGATACTGTATAATATTCGTTCTATTTTCAAGTTCTGAAGGTTCTTATCTGGTTATTACAACTAATGTTATTAGGAAATTGATTTTCTATCTCATAATTCGGTTGGGCTGCTGACCCTACCCTGTCACAGATTGCCCCCATTTTGGGGTGATGAGGCAGCAGTAGTCCTCAGCCAGCACCTAGGGCATACAAATTGGAAGAGTTTTATTTGTGTTTTAATCAAGATTATTATTTTATCCTTATTCCCCTTACCCATTACTGTTATTGATATTATTTGAATGGACTACCTTAGTTGACAATGTATACTACTGAGTACAAAATATTTGATGTTCATTGTTTTTCTATGTCATATGAAAAAAATTCAATAAAAAATATTTAAAAAAAAAAGAAGTCCAATTAGTTTCCAACTCAGACTAACCCAAGTGTAGAGTAATTTGTCAGATTAATGGTGGAGGAGATTGAGACTATGGAATTAGGATTTACCCCATTAAATTTGACCATTAAAAAACATCAAGACCTTAGAAGCCTGAAAGAGAGGGATGGTGTAGCTATAGAACCCTCAAACAAAGGTGGTAACATTGTTGTAATGAGTAATGAACAATACATAATGATGGGCTTGAAAATTCCTAGTAACAGTTATTGGCACAGTACCAGTGCCAATCACTCCATATGAGGCTTTCTTTCTCCCCTGCTTATCTCTCTTACAGTAATATTCTGAGTGCAATAGGAAAATATTTTTTTTGTTTCACCTGAATATATAAATACAGATCTGTCCAATCTGAAATTAAAATTGATGATTGATGATTCTCTGGATTATTAGGTTGGGAGATTATTTTCCTATCAGAGATATGTACATGGAAACATTGCAGGAGAATCTAAAGTGAAGAATAAGTGATTCTCCTGATTCATTCATTCCTATTCACATTTATAGAAACCCCGCATAATAACTTTATTGTAACCACTTTGTATTTTTATACTCAGACTTTAATTGAACACTGATAGTAATGTATGTATTAATGTCTTCCATGAAAAGCTGCATAGATATGTCAGAAATGTCAATTACTGGGACCCAACCAAAGGTGATATCTACTTTAATGAGAGAAGGGAAGTTCCGTCCGATCTTATTTTACAAAGCTGGATTTGGGTAAACAAAACAAATTTTAATCGTATACCAATTTCCAATATTCGAGGCCCAGACTTTGTTCCTGAAACATTTATCAATATGGGAGATCCCAGCTTCTGGAAAAGAGGCAAAGTAAGTAATGATTATTTTCTGCTTATATATCATTTGCTGGGGAGATTCATAATTAGGATTTATAGGGATGTTTAGACTTATTTTAAGATTTCCTAGCAAATGTGCATGTTCGTGAAAGGGGTAATTCTTGGTATAGGTGAAGTAATTTTGTTCACGTGGAAAGTTTCTTATAGGATATTTATTTTCTATTTTGGGTATATATGTGTTATGGAATAAATTTGGCATTGAAGGTAATGAGGAGTGTAAATCTGACATGTGTGACATTTTGTTTACAGAGAAATGTGTAATGTTCTATTTAAAGGGATTGTAAATGCTTGTTTTTTTTTTTTTCTTACCTCCTCTGTGCAGTTGGTTTTACACAGAGCAGCCTGGATCCTCCTCTTCTCGAGTCCCTCTGCACTGCTCCTGACCCCTCCCATCTACTGAGTGCCCTCACAGCCAGCAGCTCTCTATGGGGGCACCCAAGCCGAGTCACAGCTCCGTGTGTCCATTTAGACACAGAGTCCCAACCTAGCCCAGCCCCCTTTCTCCCCTGATTGGCTAACTGACTTTGATTGGCAGCCACAGGAGCCAATGGTGCTGCTGCTGTGCCTCAGCCAATCAGGAGGAGAGTCCCAGATGGCTAAGACAGTTGTGGACATTGCTGGAGAGAGAAAGGGCTCAGGTAAGTAATTAGAAGAGCTGGGGAGGCTGCTAGATACAGAAAGTTTTTTTATCTTGATGCATAGAATTCATTAAGATAAAAAACCTTCTGCCTTTTCAACTCTTTTAAAATAAAATGGCATGGGCCTCCTTTAAAATTTAAACCAGACCCTTATCTAGGAATGCAGCCTTGGTGGCCAGGAAAGGGGAAGCAATAAGTATGCAGCTCTCCTCTTCAAGCCTACCATATGCCCCCCCCCCATTACAAGGCACGCTGTACCCATGCAGGGGGGACAAGGACACGTTTTAAGGGTTACCTATCAAAATCCGGAAGCCCCTTTAGATTAAGGAGAAAATTCCAGCCTTCATGGGATAGTGACTATCCCTCATTACTCATTGTCAAACATCCACATCATGAAACGTCTTTGTTACTAATACAAATTTTAATATACAAGCAAGGTCTCTAGATGCAAATCCAACATCCCTTGCATCATCCAGTTAGGTAAATCTTCATCCATTATGACTATGGCTACCCACCACCATCACAACCCAGCATGACAACTCATAGTCCCCATGTGTTAATTCATTGCAAGGCCACCACAGAATGACAGATCCCTGGCCATATGCTGTATGTAGACATATCAACCAGGAATACTGGGTGATGTCATGGACCAAATATGGTCATGACCATATTTGGTCCATGACATCACCCATGATTCCTATCTGGTTTGTTTACAAATACCATCCAGCCAAGGATCCCTCATTTTGCGTCAATTGTGCTACTGCTACAGAATGAGAGATTTCTGGCTGATGTTTTTTTGTAAATATCAGCTAGGGGTTTCTGATTAGAGAACTGGACAAATGTATGGTCAGTTTGTTTACCCATTTACTGAACTGCAAACAGGCTTGGTTTAGATCAAACTCATGTTCAACCCAAACCTAAAGCTCATCCCTAAATATTGATACTGTAGATTTTCTTTTTCTGTTACAATATACAGATAACCTCTAACATCAAGCTCATTTAAAAATCAACATACAAAGAGCAATTTGCCTTACACATTTCTGTCAGGCCTTGGATGTGGAATGCAAAATAAAATAGAGCAAATCTAATTCTTGCTTTATAGAAAATTATTATCATTCTGATAACAAGCTCATCTGGGATTGGCCAGCCAACACACATGCAGGGCTAGCCTATGCTGCCTCTATGGCAGGGTCACTCAGGAGAGTCTGGTAGATGATGCAACATCTTTGTAACTTTTGAAGATCAGTGCAAGTAGTGCTAAATTTGGGCTGCCAAGGTGGGGTATTGAAGGGTGTTGCCCTTAGGAACTGAATGTTAAAATAGAAATTTGATCTAAAACTGATTTAAAAACATATTATTTCTTTGGAGAGGCATCTGAGGAGTGTTTTGGGAAGGCCAAACACTCCATTTGTCACTGGCCAGCAGTAATGTCAGTCAGTTAACTAAGGATAAACATATTCCCTGCACCAGTGGAAAGGTATTTTACATAAACCCACATCCTAAACTGGTACAGGAATATCTACAAAGGGAGGAGTCTCAACTCCTATTTGTTACCATAGACCATATGGTGACTGTGCAGAGGGAGAATTTGACCATTTATTCTCTTATGTTGCTTCTGAGAGATCAAGATTATGTCCTATGTGAGGTTTACCATGTATCAACATTAAATCTCATTTGCCACATGGTTGCCCAATTAAACAGTGCATTGAGGTCAGCTTGTAAGTTGGAGACATCCTGTAAGGATGTTATTCCCCGGCATAGCTTGGTGTCATCTGCAAAGACTGAAATTGTACTTTTAATCCCAAACCCTATATCATTTATAAATATATTAAAAATTAAGGGTCGCAACACTGAACTTTGGGGAACACCACTAACAACCCTAGACCATGCAGAGTAAGAATCCTTAACCACTACTCTCTGAATTCGGTCTTTTAGTCAGTTTTCTATCCATTTACAAACTGATCTTTCCAAGCCTGTAGAGTTTACCTTACACATTAGCCGTGTGTGGGGAACTGTTTCAAACGATTTTGCAAAATCCAAGTATACCACATCCACAGACATCCCTCCGTCCAAGGCTTTACTTACCTCCTCATAAAAATAATTCAGGTTTGTTTGACAACTTCTGTTTTTCATGAATCCATGCTGTCTGTTGCTTAAACTACCTTTTCCAGCAAGAACTCATCTATGTGGTCTTTTATTGAACTCTTCAACATCTTCCCAACTATAGAAGTTAAACTAACAGGTCTATAGTTACTTGGTAAAGACTTTGTTCCCTTTTTAAATATGGGCACCACATTGGCCTTACACCAATCCAGTAGTACTATTCCAGTCATTAGAGAGTTCCTAAAAATTAGATACAATGGCTTTGAAATGACAGAGCTCAATTCTTTTAGGATCCTTGGGTGGATGCCATCTGGTCCAGGTACTTTATTTACCTTTATTCACCATTATTCTGTCTAAATATTTCTCATCATATAATTTTTGAGCCATTGTGGATCATTTGGGGCTGTGTCAATACCATCCCCAGTATGGACATTGGACATGATCTCCCCCATGCTCCTTTGTAAACACAGAGCTGAAGAAAATATTTAATAAGTTTGCCTTCTCTTTGTCCCCAGTCACCCATTTTAGATTATTTTGTAAAAGGTCTAAATGCTCAGACCTGACCTTTGTACTATTAATATAGTTGAAGAATTTTGTTGGCTTAGTCTTACTCTCTTTTGCAGTCTGTTGTTTGTTTTGAATGTTTGAAGCCCTGATTTATTTTTTACATATTCTGTTACATCTCTTTACAAGATTGATAGCGTTCCTTCATTTTTGTATTTTTAAAAGCTCTTTTATTATTATTTATAGCAGTGGTTCTCAACTCCTTTCCTCAGGACCCACCAACAGGCCATATTTTAAGTATTACCTTGGGGAGATGCGGACTAGAATACTGCAATCACTGAGCAGCAAATGATATCACCTGTGATGCATTTCAGTTATTCTGCAAACCTGGCCTGTTAGTGGGTCCTGAGGACAGGAGTTGAGAACCACTGATTTATAGCTTTTTTTTTAACTTTGGCCATGAGCCACATAGGTTTTATTTTTAGTCTTTTAAACGTGTTGACCATGGGAATATACTTTGCAATGAGTTCACATACAGTCATTTTGAAGAATTCCTATTTCTGTTCTGTGTTCATTGATGCTGATATTCCTTCCCAGTCTAAGTCCTGGAGAACAGCCCTCATCCTTGGAAAATTTGCTCTCTTAGGCTCCATACACACTGGACGCTCTCTGGGCATCCGATTATGTGACAGGAGACGCTGCTTAGCAAATGTGTTTTTAGCAGCATTTTGTGAGCAGCGTTTATGTACATTTTTGCGTGTTTATCGGCATCAGCGTTTTTGAGCTTTTTTTTTTTACTTCATTAGCTTCCATTGACTACAAAAAGCACTGGGCACCAATAAATGCCCATTTAGCTGTGTTTATTAGCGTTTATCTGCGTTTATCAGTGTCCAGCATTTTTTGTGGTCAGAAGAATTGCTGTTGAACGCCAATTCAGGGCGTTCAAATAACAGCCCATAAACACCAATGCTTTTAAGTGACAATTAATGTCCATGTGTGCATGGACACATAGGATAAAATAGAGGGGCTTTTATGGGCTGTTAAAAAAAAAACCCAAATGCACATAAACAGTCGTTCATAAGCTACAGTGTGCATGGAGCCTTAAAGTTAAGTGTTTTCATCTTTCCTGTATGTGCTTGTTGTTTACAGCTACATTGTAAACAATCACCTTGTAAAAAAAACATTCCGTTTAAAATAGAAATGAAAAGCAAAACATTTGTGTACAAATATTAAAAAACTTAAAAAAATATTTTTTTCTCCTTTTTTAGAGTGATCATATTCCCTCTGGTCTCAGCTGTGTAAGAGCTGGTGGGAGGAGCAGCAACAGCACACTGAGCTTCCCAGTGAATGGCTGTGCATGGGAGGCATGTCAGGACAAGTCTGATCATTGGAGGAGAACACACTGAGTTCCCAGCATAGCTAGAGAATTTACCATGGTGTGCTCTCCTGCTAAGTGTGGTCAGTTTTTAATAGTAAAGTAGAGGGACTTGCAGAAACACTAGGGATTTGACACAAGAGAAAACAATACAAAGAGAAAAGGATAATTTCTAATACAAGTACATGGTACATCAGGCACATATCAGGAATATGAAGTGATGGGGTAACAAACACTTTAACCACTTCAATACTGAGCATTTTGTCTTTCAATTGTTTTTATTGGAGTTTTCAAGGAGTTCAAAACAAGGAGCAGTGTTTGTCATACATTGGATTGCACTATGAATGATTGTCTCATATATAGGTGGTCTATAGAGGGCTCAAACAATTGCATAGAGACTTACAGCAGCAGACCCTCAGACTAGATCATAGCTACCATGGAGGATGACACCACAGCATTATCGGCCTCAGTGGCCAAACTATTGACCCTCCAAAAAGACCTACAGGAGAAAGTCGACGACCTGGAAAACAGGTCTAGGCGCAACAATCTGCGCATTGTAGGCCTGCCGGAGTCGGTCCCACACTCCTCCCTGGCCACTCTCTGCTCCATCACCATTCCTGAACAGCTGGGACTTTGCACCCCATGTGTCGTGGAAAGGGCACACCGCATTGGGCAAATGACCGAAACACACTCCAAGCCCCGGCCAGTAATTGTCAAATACCTCAACTATACTGACAAGCAGGCGATACTCCAATGTTTCTGAAGGGAACGCAAGCTGGCCTTCGAAAACGAACCACTTCTAGTCTTCACAGATTATTCTGTTGAGGTCATGAACAAACGCAAGGCTTTCGCGACGGTGTGCTCCACCCTGCATGCTAACCAGGTCAAGTTCAGTCTGGCCTATCCTGCTACTCTCTACATTCAAACACCTGCTGGACAACGACTGTCCTTTTACTCACCCCTGGAGGTGGAGCGGTACATAGCAGACACGTTCCAGTCGGACATGTAACATGAAGCCCCTGCCTCCTCTCAGGGCTCGCCTCTTCCCAGGAAATCTTCTCTCTCATCCAGTCGACAACAACCAAGTCCAGAGAAGCCCCCAGTCAAGAGGGTGAGGTTCGGCCCCTCGGAAAAGAGGCTCGTCCACAAATAAAGGCCGGCGTTTTCAGACTCCAGCAAACTATGAGGTGAGCCTGACCTTCACCCGGCTATTGATCCCAGGCCCCACAGACTGTGAGTTGGAACATGGACGCGTAGTCTCCCATATAACACTATGTTTATCTAGTTTGGACATTACTCTCAAGGTTCTGGCACCTTCTGTTCGTGTTGTTTTGTTTAAGTGCTCGGCCCGAGATGTCCTGTTATTTTTTGCGCTCTTGTTCCTGACCCTTAAAGGTCCTAGTCCTAAAAATCCCTACTGCAATTGGGCCCCTCTGGCCGGCCCCCCCTGGTCCAGTATCCTCATCTTCAACTGCATCTCCTTGCAACCTGTCTTTTATCATCCCTCCTTCTATCCCCCTCTCCCCCACACCTTTCCTTGTACCCTGTTCTTTCTTTCTCCTCCTCGGAGCTCCGACTCACCCGGCTACCATGGGGAGATCTACCGTGCGGGGGCCTTGGTGGGGTGTGCTCCGTGGGGAAGACACCTACTTGCTATGGTTTTGTTATTTTGGTCAATTAGGCTTGAGTGTAATTTGAATGTTGTTACTCTGACTGTTCTTCTAGAAACCTCTACCGACCCTATGACTCCTTTACATGTGGAAGCCATCTCTGTTACAAACATGCCTACGCTAGGGATACTTCTTAATGCACGTTTGATACGGCTATGGCATCTCCAGACTCTGGGGATCACATAAAAGTGGTGTCTTGGAATGTCAAGGGGCTACGCTCCCCCCACAAGCGCATGCAAGTCCTACTGCATTTGAAACGCTTGAGGGCGGACGTAGCACTTTTGCAGGAAACGCACCTTGGAGCGGATGATCTGTCCCGGCTCTGTAAGTTATGGGTGGGCAAGGCTTTTGGCTCCCTGGCAGTGGGGCGCAAGGCGGCAGTGGTAACCCTGCTCCATAAGAATTTTTCCCACTCAGTTCGCTCGATCGATAGCGACGCGGCAGGCCGCAGGCTTACCCTACATTTAACGGTTGCCGACCGTGATATTGTCCTCTCTAATGTGTATGCCATTAACTCACTGGGACAACCCTTCTTTCAAGACCTTACCTCCTGGGTATCACAAATCCCGGAACCCCTTCACCTTATCGGAGGTGACTTTAATGCTGTCATGCACTCGATCGAGGATCGCTCCTCAGGGCCGGAAAAGAAAACCAGTTCAACGGGCACCACCACCCCCTTAGCTCAGTTGATGGAGCTACTTCATATGGCTGATGTATGGCGCACAGCACATCCTACGGACAGGGACTTCACCTACTTCTCCCCTCCACATCACTCATTTTCTCGCATTGACTATTTTTTCTGTTCCCCGGGCCTACTGCCTCTCACTTCCGCCACCTCCATAGAGGCTATGGCGATTTCTGACCACTCCCCCATAACTATAGAGTTTGCAGGGCTGCTAGCCCCCCGTCTCCCGCAGACCTGGAAATTTTCCCCTTATCTGGCTGACAACGAGGGGCTTAAATGCTCTCTTCAAGCGGCCTGGGCCGAGTACTCTGAAGCTAACCAAGCACATCTATCCTCCCCCAATCTATTCTGGGAGGCGGGGAAAGCTTATCTCAGAGGGCGCATAATCTCATTTGCTGCTCATTACAAAAAGCTAGCACGCGCGAATTACGTACAAGCCAGTGATGCTCTTCGCCAGGCACACGGCAAATTATTGATTTCTCGCACTCCAGCTAATAATCAAGATTGGCAAGTAGCTAAGCAAACATTTGGCCACTGGTCCACGAAACATGAGAGTACTAAACACTCCTACTCTACACTTATGTTTCACAAACATGGTAACAAAGCAGGCAAACTACTGGCTAGACTCTGCTCTAGACGCCACAATCCCACATTAATCGGAGCACTGCAAGACCCAAATGGAAACATTGTAAAGAGGCCCTCTGAGATCAGCTCCCTTCTCACCAACTTCTACTCCTCCCTCTATGCGGAAGACCCCATCGACCCGATAAAGGCCTCTGATCTCCTTGCAGGGATAGACCTCCCCATCCTATCCCCTGAGTAGCTGGAAAGGCTGAATGATCCCATTACACTTGAAGATGTGCGTGCCACAATTAAAGCTCTTGCGAACGGGAAATCCCCAGAACCGGACTGACTGTCCGCAGAGCTCTATAAACTCACAGCTGAGTTTATCCCAGACACCCTCACCCAAGTTTTTAGTTCAATGTGGGCGGAGGATCCTTACCTGCCCTCAAGGTCCCAGGCTTATATCAAACTAATTGCCAAAAAAGACAAAGACCCCCTCCTCCCTGGCTCCTATAGGCCTATCTCACTCATCAATGTTGATGCTAAACTCCTATCCAAAATACTAGCTTCCCGGCTTGCGAACCTTCTTCCCTCCCTTTTACATCACGCGCAATCAGGTTTTGTGCCCGGACGCTCGGCTACCCTCAACATCCGCAAAGTTTTGATCACCCTTGATCATGCCAAATCTCACCCAGACCGGGATATAGCCATTATATCACTCGATGCCGAAAAGGCCTTTGATAATATTAGCTTCGCTTGGCTTTTTATGGTTATGAGAGCTTTGGCATACAATACCCCTTTCTACAGCTGATTCAAAAAATGTACACTGCCCCTACCACGCGATTAGTCACTCCCAATTTTATTTCCCCGGTCATTCGGCTCACAAAAGGCACACGCCAGGGATGCCCCTCTATTATTCAATATGGAATCAGTGGTATCACGGTTGGCAACCAAACTCTCCAGTCTGCACTTTTTGCAGATGATGTCCTTCTCTTTTCCTCGTCCCCACCCACGGATATCAAAATCCTGCAAGACTTACTTGCGGCATTTCGAGCATGTTCGGGCCTTAGGGTCAATTTTGACAAGAGCGAGATTTTGCCCCTAAACCCACGCCTTGCTGGAGCATGGACAGAATCATCCCCATTCATGGTTTCAAAGCAGCACATAACCTATCTTGGTCTATGAATTGGCAAGGAACCCTCTTCTTTGTATAGTTTGAATTTCCCTCCAGTCATAAATAAGATTGTTCGGGGGTTGGAAGCATTGGGGGCCCTCCCCCTCTCACTCTTCGGGAGATGTCACCTGTTTAAGACGATATCATTTGCCAGGCTACTCTACCCCCTTCAAACCCTACCTTTGCTGCTCAAACACTCTGACATTAAGAAGATACAGAAGGCCCTCAATGCCTTTTTATGGCAGGGCAAAAACCCAGAATTGCACTCCAAAAACTTTGCCTCCCGAAGAGTGAGGGAGGGGCGAGCCTCCCCAATATTAGATTTTATAACTTAGCCTGCTTAATGCGACAAGCTTTAGACTGGCTGTCCGAACACTCTAGGTATTGTAACTATGTGTTGGAGGGAGCCCTGGTGCACCCATTTAACATCCAGGCTGTCTTGCACTCCAAATTGAGCGTACCTTCCCAATAATAACCCTTTAGCTTTTGACCCTACATCATTCTTATCTCAGTCTTTATCTGCATGTATGTTTTCCCAGAAAGGTAGAATTATTGGGCATTGCCACCATATGTGCAATAATGATCCTGGTTCATTGCATTTCCTCCAGCAAAGAGGTGAGTTGATGTTGGAGAATTTAGAAGGTTGCATTGGCATGTAATACCAACAATGCATGAGCTTTAGGTGTGATTCCCAATGAGTAGTGCAATTGGACAATTCAAGTAGGTTATTAGTTGCGGAGTTCCAGTGCTGTTGGTCTATAGAGCAAGATAGTTAATTTTCCCATTTCATCATAGACTGGGTTTTCCCAGGAGGTGGTGATGATAGCAAGAGTTTGTATAAGTAGGTGATGCCTCTCTTGTTGGTTGCAGGTGAAGCGTAAAAGGTGATGGCATCTTGTGAAGCCATGGCTTTCAATTGAGGGAGATGTTCTTGGATCTTCCTGATACACAGGTATTTGTAGAAGTCGTGTTGTGGGAGGTGGAAGTGTGTTCACAGCGCCTAGTATGTTAGGAGGGTGGAATTTTCCAAAAGGTGCCCGATTGATCTGATACTGGCCTTTGACCAGTCAGTTAGTGAGAGATCATTGGTTAAGAATTCCAAGGTGCCTAGAGGCCAAGACTGGAAATCCACGTGCATTTTGTTGTGGAGAAGCGTTGGGAGTAGAGCCAGGAGGGCATGGCTGCTTTAATTGTGGAGTAAGGGAGAGGGAGGGGTGGTTGACCCATAAGGAGTGTGTACAGGAGTCCTTTAAGTTGGTGTACAATAATAGATTGTTCCATAGAGGTCCATTGCTTGTCATTTGCAGATGTCCTCCATGCAGATAATTGATCCATAATAGTGGCATGATAGTAGTGTTTCAGATTTGGGGTGTCCATTCCTGAGGCATGTTTGAGTCTGTATAAAATACTGTTGCTGAAGTGTGCTCCTTTTCCCCCAGATAAAGTTGTTAATAGTTGCTTGTAGATGCCGGAGATATGAGTTGGACAGTGTGCAGAAGTAGTATAGAATATTAGAAAGTATTGACATCTTGACAATTGCTGATCTGCCCGCCCACAAGATGTTGAACTTGGAGAGATCCTGTGTTTGTCTTTGTATATCTCTTAATAGGGAGTCATAGTTTTTGTTAAGAATGGAGGAGCTGGGTGAGGTCAGTTGTATTTCTAAATACTTAATACCTGACTTGGGGGCCTAGGAAAAGCCTGAGAGCACAGAAAGATGGGTTTGTGTTTTTTTGGATAGAAATGTTAACCTTGTATAGTTACATTTGTACAAATGGAGCAAGGCAGAGACCACTGGAAGGGATGATTTAGGGTTTGAGAGAGAAATGATCACATCATCGACATATAGTCCGATTTTGTGATCCGTTTTCCCAATTTTAATCCCTTTAATAAGTGGGTGACGTCTAATAGCTTGCACAAGGGGATACATAACTAGTGCATATATTATGGGAGATAATGGGCACCCTTGCCTAGTATCATTCGTCATGTGAAATGAGCGTGATAGCGTGTTTGAGGTGAATACTTTTGCACATGGGTTGGAATAGAGTGTCCTTATAGCCGAATCTATAAATCCTGTGAAACCAAAGGTATGTAATACTTCTTTCAAGTATACCCAGCGTACACAAATGAATGCCTTCTCTGCATCAAAGGAGAGGGGCAGAGAAGGTGTATGGTGGTATTCTGCCCATTGGGGAGTGTTGAGGATGCATCTGGTGCCGTCAGAGGCTTGGCGGCCCTTCACAAAGCCCACTTGATCGGGATGAATTCATTTAGGAATAGTATTTTCTAATCTAGTCTAGAGGTGATGATGTTGGCATACATTTTTATATCTGCATTAAGGAGAGAATTGGGACGATAAGTGGCAGGTTGGTCTGGGGATTTTCCTTTTTCTGGCAGAGTTATTATTAAGGCTTCAAGAGCTTCTTTGGGGAAGGTTGAGGAAGTCGCTGCTGCATTATATATCTTTTGCAGGTAGGGTGCGAGTAAAGCACTGAATGTTTTATAATATTCATTACCTAAAGCATAGGGACCTGGCGACTTGTGTAATGAGAATGTAGAGATTGCCTTCTGAATTTCTTGGGTGGAGAACTAAGAGGACATGTTAGAGAGATCCGTAGGGATTGTAAAAAGGACTGGATTTGAGCCTGGTTAGGAAGTGGGATATCTTGAATTGCTTCTAGGTTATAACGTTCATTATAGTATTCTGCGAAACAGTTGGCAATATGAATCGGGTTTGTTAATCTTTTGAGCATCTAACAGGTGGTCTATTTTACTTTTTTTGGTTTTATGTTTTATTAGTCTGGACAACATGGGGCCAATTTTATTGCTAGCTATGTAGTAGTTCATTTTGAGTCTTTTGTGACACAAAACACTGAGAGAGGTTGTATCTTGCCTCTTGTACATGTAGGCTTTGTGAGCTGCCCATAAGGAGTGTGCATTAGCCACTGAGTGGACATTTTGTGTAAGTAAAGAAGTCATTTAGTTCAGAATTGACATGTTACCCGTATTTAGGGTCGTTCAATAGGTTTGTGTTTGTCTCCATAGTTTAGTGGGTTGTGACTGATGATGAAGCATTAAAGAGAGGGATATTAGAGTGTGATCGGACCAAAGGATGGTACAAATCTTTGCTTCTGTGGGTTGAAAAAGGGTGGTTTTGTCTACTAGGAACATGTTAATCCTGGAGTAGACATGAAGGGCATGTGAGAAAAAAGTAAAGTCTTTCTCAGACCCATGTACAGCTCTCCATAAGTTGTATAGCCCTTGGTCTTGAATGAGAAGGGAAAGGTTTTGTAAGCGGTTCCTATGGGAACTTGTGGAGTCCAATAATGCGTTAGGCACAGCATTGAAGTCCCCACATACTATAAGTTGGCCGATTTGGATTGAGCGAATGTATTTCAGCAATGAACTCAATTTTTTTTTCTGGTTTGTGTTCAGTACATATACCAACACTAGAGCGATTGGTTGGTGATTGGGTCCTGCTCCCAGTATGACATATCTGCCATTGAGATCACTTTCTACGTATTTCTGTGAGGAGCTGAACGTGTCCCTGATTGCTATCATTACACCTTTGGTTTTCTTTTCTGAGTTGGCGAAGTAGCTGTGAGGAAATACTGTATGTGCTGGGAAATTCGTGATGCGTTGGGGTGGGTTAAATGCTTCTCTTGTGCACACATTTTGTCGCAATTCTGGGAGAGGGGCCTCTCTCCAGAACATAGATCTTTTTTAGGGACTATTCAGGCCCTTTACATTAAGAGAAACTATTTTTAGAGTCATTGTAATAAGAGGTGAAGGGAGGAGTGTTCAGGTAAGGTGAGTGCCTCTGCACTTTGGTGGGCGACCTCCTGCTGGTGCTATGTAATACGCTGGAGAGTTGTTCACAGTCAGAGGAATGTACCACAGCTATAAAAGAATAGTGAATAATGTTAATACACTTATAGATGTATATAACTTAGAGCTATTGAATAACCGATACAGTAGTAAAATGCAACAACTTCTAACAGGATAGAGTTATAGATAGCTCAGAAGAAAAAAATATTGTTTCTAACAGACTTTTTAAACAACTGATGCTTAGGGATGCGAGGTAGGAGTATCCGAGGTCAGGGGGAGTGAAGTAGCTATCCTATGTTTTGTCTTGCCATTGCCGTATACTGGGTATAGCCCAATTGTAGTGTTGTAGGGCTAGCCTGGGCCAGAAGGAGTGTTTCTGGCTTGCTTGGGATGGTAAGGGGCATTGGAACGGGCCCCTTCATTGGAAGTAGGTGGTGAAATGGCCCATTGTTGGGGTAGTTTCCTTGACTCTGCTGGGGAGTGCAGTATATATTTTTGCCCCTGATGGGTGATCTGCAGTGTGGCAGGGAAAATACAGTTGTAGATGATCTTTTTCTCTCTTAAGGTGACCGTGATTGGAGTGAATTGTCTGCGCCGCACCAGAGTAGCATCTGAAAGGACAGCATACATGGTAATGTGGGAGAATGGTTCAGGCAATTTACCCACTTTGTGAGCAGCTGCCATGGCTCTATCCTTTATGTGGAAAAAGTGAATTCTTGCTAATATATCTCTTGGCACTGTTTCAGGGATTGTATAAGGTTTGGCTATGCGGTGTGCTCTATCAATGACTAACGCGTGTTTTCCATGAGTAGGAGGGTTTATAGCAATTGTAGTATGTATTGTGGGATTTCAGGAGGAGTGATTGTCTCAGGCATACCTCTGAAGTTTAAATTGTCCCTCCTGGGTCTGTCTTCAAGGTCTGTGACTTTGTTTTTTAGCCATTGTATATCAGAATCTCTGTTTTGGTAGCTATCCACTAAAACATTATGTGCTGTAATGCATTCTCTCACTCTGTGCTCAGATGCTTCCATTCTATCCTCTAGCTGTTCCACTTGTACTTGCAAGTCAGCTACTGATTTGCATAGCTCAACCTGAAGGGCAGTCAGTGGTGGGAAAACAGACCCCCTGACATCTTTCCTTTTATACAGGGAAAGGGACTGAGGACATACAGTCAGGTCCATAAATATTGGGACATCGACACAATTCTAATCTTTTTGGCTCTATACACCACCACAATGGATTTGAAATGAAACAAACAAGATGTGCTTTAACTACAGACTTTCAGCTTTAATTTGAGAGTATTTACATCCAAATCAGGTGAATGGTGTAGGAATTACAACAGTTTGTATATGTGCCTCACACTTTTTAAGGGACCAAAAGTAATGGGACAGATTAACAATCATAAATCAAACTTTCACTTTTTAATACTTGGTTGCAAATCCTTTGCAGTCAATTACAGCCTGAAGTCTGGAACGCATAGACATCACCAGACGATGGGTTTCATCCCTGGTGATGCTCTGTCAGGCCTCTACTGCAACTGTCTTCTGTTCTTGCTTGTTCTTGGGCCATTTTCCCTTCAGTTTTGTCTTCAGCAAGGGAAATGCATGCTCAATCTGATTCAGGTCAAGTGATTGACTTGGCCATTGCATAACATTCCACTTATTTCCCTTAAAAAGCTCTTTGGTTGCTTTCGCAGTATGCTTCGGGTCATTGTCCATCTGCACTATGAAGTGCCGTCCAATGAGTTCTGAAGCATTTGGCTGAATATGAGCAGATAATATTGCCCGAAACATTTCAGAATTCATCCTGCTGCTTTTGTCAGCAGTCGCATCATCAATAAATACAAGAGGACCAGTTCCATTGGCAGGCATACATGCCCACCCACCCCATGACACTACCACCACCATGCTTCACTGATGTGGTTGTATGCTTTGAATCATGAGCAGTTCCTATCCTTCTCCATACTCTTCTCTTCCCATCACTCTGGTACAAGTTAATCTTGGTCTCATCTGTTCATAGGATGTTGTTCCAGAACTGTGAAGGCTTTTTTAGATGTTGTTTGGCAAACTCTAATCTGGCCTTCCTGTTTTTGAGGCTCACCAATGGCTTACATCTTGTGGTGAACCCTCTATATTCACTCTGGTGAAGTTGTCTCTTGATTGTTGACTTTGACACACATACACCTACCTCCCGGAGAGTGTTCTTGATCTGGTCAACTGTTGTGAAGGGTGTTTTCTTCACCAGGGAAAGAATTCTTCGGTCATCCACCACAGTTGTTTTCCGTGGTCTTCCGGGTCTTTTGGTGTTGCTGAGCTCACTGGTGCATTCTTTCTTTTTAAGGATGTCCCAAACAGTTGATTTGGCCACACCTAATGTTTTTGCTATCTCTCTGATGGGTTTGTTTTCTTTTTTCAGCCTAATGATGGCTTGCTTCACTGATAGTGACAGCTCTTTGGATCTTATATTGAGAGTTGGCAGCAACAGATTCCAAATGCAAATAGCACATTTGAAATGAACTCTGGACCTTTTACCTGCTCCTTGTAAATGGGATAATGAGGGAATAACACACCTGGCCATGGAACAGCTGAGCAGCCAACTGTCCCATTACTTTTGGTCCCTTAAAATGTGGGAGGCACATATACAAACTGTTGTAATTCCTACACTGTTCACCTGCTTTGGATGTAAATACCCTCAAATTAAAGCTAAAAGTCTGCAGTTAAAGCACATCTTGTTTGTTTCATTTCAAATCCATTGTGGTGGTGAACAGAGCCAAAAAGATTTGATTTGTGTCGATGTCCCAATATTTATGGACCTAACTGTATATTCCCCAGTCCCTTTCCCTGTCTCTCTGAACTGAAAATGAATGGTCAGGAAACAGAGGCCCCTCCCCATTTATAAGCTGAATCATCGTAAACACAGGTTATGATGCTCAGTTATGAATGGGCAGAGTCCATGATCGCTGACTCTGTGCATTCAGAAATGGAAGTAGCCAGTAAATGACAGATTTACCAGCTCCTTCCTCTGCTCTCTATCCTGACAGATCCAGGACAGGGGGCACTGGAGGAGGACACGGAGGACCTGGGGAGCAGAGAGGGAGGACATGGAAAGCTGGAGAGAGGGAGGAGGACCCGGGGACCCAGAAAGAGGGAGAAGGACACGGAGGAGGACATTGAGGACCCGGGGAGCAGAGAGGGAGGAGGACACGGGGAGCTGGAGAGAGGCAGGAGAACACCAGAGAGAGGGAGGAGGACCTGGGGAACTGGAAAGAGGGAGGAGGTCTCAGAGGATCACAGAGGGGGACAGTCGGGGGTGATCAGTGCAGTGATGGGGGCAGTTAAAAGCACCAATCTCCCTGTACAACTTTTAATAAAGGAAATGACAGCTGCGGGAGGGATAGGAGGTGAAGCGAATGTCAGAAAAGCTATACAGGGAGATCCGTGCTTTTGACTGCCCCCAGCGCTGCACTGATCATCTGGGAAGCTGTCTGGCCCCCTTGCTGAACTTCAGGATGCCTGGTCCGATACAACAGGTATCGTATTAGACATCGGAGCATGCTCAATGCAAATGTTTGGTATTGGTACAGATAATGATACTAGTATTGGTATCAGTGCATTCCTACCTCATGTTCCAGATATATGCCTACTGTACCACTTACTTGTATGAGAAAGTATCATGTTCTCTTTGTATTGCTTCCAGTCCCTCTGCTGACCACACTAAGCAAGAGAGTACAACGTGGTCAGTTCTCTAGCTGTGCTGGGAACTTAGCCAGATCTCCTCCAATGATCAGACTTGTCCTGACACACCCATTCACTGAAAAGCTCAGTGTTCTGCTGTTTCTCCTCCTCCTCCAGCTTTTATGCAGCTGAGAACAGAGGGAATGTGTTAGGAAAAATACCCTTTTGCCAGCATTCTGGGCGTTTCCGCGGTGGTGCGCGCGCTCTCGTGCGCGCCCGCGCGCTCCCGTGCGCGTTCGCGCGCTCCCGTGCGCACCCGCGTGCGCGCGCGGCTGTGCGCGCGCACGCGCCGGAAACGGCGCCAAACGGCGCCTATTTAAACCCAGGCTCGTCGTCAAGTTACGTCCTCAGGGACCCAAATTTATCCGCGGCAAACCGCGGCAAAGGCCGCGCACGCGCGCGTGTCGGCGCGCGCGTGCGCCCACGCGTGCCCTCGCGCGCTTGCGCGTGCCCTCGCGCGCCCGCGCGTGCTCTCGCGCGCGTGGTGGCGCCTTTGCGGGTCTTACGACCGTTTTCCCATAAAAAGGATTGTGTAAGGGAGACAAGAGTCGACGTATTTTCGACCTCCTCCTCCTCTTTGTCGTCTTGTGACTCGAAAAGTCACTTACCCACACAGTCCTGTTCAGACTAGTAACCTCCTCTAGACCGATTCAAGGGTCGTGTCGATC
>BLSH010165661.1:490988-502495 GCA_018402905.1 Glandirana rugosa
CGGGGGGGGGGGCCTCACTTCCTCGCCTCCAGGCACATTCATTTGTGCCTGGAGGCAAGACACACTCCCTCTTCCCGACACTAGTGTCGGAAGGACATGCACTTCCGACACTGACAGGAAGGCTGTGATCACAGCCCTTCTCCCTCACACAGAACGGAGGTCCGTGTTTACTTACACGGACCTCCGCTCCTTCACTCCGGGGGGGGGGGCATCGCGGGTGGCCGGCGGCAATCAAAGCCGTCGCACCCGCTCCCTGGCCCTCCCCGGACACAGTGAGCGCGATCAGGCGGACGCCGTCGTATGACGGCGTTTTGCCTTACAGAGCCACTTTGCCGCCGTCAAATGCCGATCGGCGGTCGGCAAGTGGTTAAAGTGACACACAGACTTTACAGATGTTTGCAGAACAGATGTTCAGTTATTCCCGGCTATATTTAAAGTGACACACAGACTTTACAGATGTTTGCAGAACATATGTTCAGTTATTCCCGGTTATATTTAAAGTGACACACAGACTTTACAGATGTTTGCAGAACAGTAGTTCTTTTATTCCCAGTTATATTTAAAGTGACACACAGACTTTACAGATGTTTGCAGAACAGTAGTTCTTTTATTCCCGGTTATATTTAAAAGTTTGGGTCCCCATTGATTTCAATGGGGTTCGGGGTCCTGGACAAAGTTCGGGTTCTGTCTGGACCCGAACCCGGACTTTGTCCCGAAGTTCGGCTGAACCAGCAGAACCCAGACTTCTAGAAGTTCGCTCAACTCTATTTATATAGCCTCATGAGATGTGATGGACATTTACAAAATAATAATCATAATAATAATAATAATAACAATAATATTATCTAATTTCAGATCCCGGTATCTCGATGCTCAGATCCCTGTTTACCTGGCAGCAGGAAAAAGTTTGGATCTTCAATGCATAAATGTTGTTATGAGTGCATCTCATGTCCAGAAGGAGAGTTCTCCAACATTTCCGGTAGAGTTTGTATTTATTAGTTATTGTTGGACTGGACACAAGGTTTCCCTGTGTTTAAAGGAATTGTAAGGTCTCAAGGTTTTTCACCTTAAAGCAATATTAAAGGTTCATTTTTAACAAACAAAAAACAAACATGCCTATACTTACCCCCTCTGTGCAGTAGTTTTGCACAGAGTGGCCCCGATCCTCCTCTTCTGGGGGCCCCCAGTGGTGCTCCTGGCTCTTCCTCTTCTCAAGTACTCCTTCAGGGAAGCCCTTTCCCATGTGGGCACTCGTGCGGGTGCTCTCCCGTGTCCTGCTGCTGCGTCCATTAATACAGACAGCAGGACTCGGCCCCGACCCCAGCTCCATCATCACTGGACTTGATTGACAGCAGTGCAAGCCAATGGCTCCCCTGATATCAATCTATCCAATGAGGATCAAAGCCTCTAGCTGGAGCTGTTGGGCTCATCCCTGGCGCGGGAATGATTGGGCTCAGGTAAGTCAAAGGGGGGCTCTGGGGGGCTGCTGCAACAGAAAAGGTTTTTCACCTTAATGCATAGAATGCATTAAGGTGAAAAACCATGAGAGTTTACAGCCCCTTTAATGCATTAAGGTGAAAAACCATCTGTGATGCAGCCCCACCCCCCCAGAACTCCCCTTTTACTTACCTGAACCCGATCATTCCATCGTCGAGGATGAGCACAGAAGCTCCAGCTGCTGTCTTGGGTCCTCATTAGATAGATTGATAGGAGGGGAGCCATTGGCTCCCGCTGCTGTCAATCAAATCCAGTGACATGGGGGCGGGGCTGAGTCCTGCTGTCTGTATCAATGGACGCAGCAACAGTACTCAGGAGCGTGCCCGCGTGGGTGCCCCCAGGGAGAGCGCCTCTGCAAGGGGGTACCCAACGGAGGGGAGGAGCCAGGAGCGCCACTGGGGGGGTCCCAGAAAAGGAGGATTGGGGCCGCTATGTGCAAAACCCTTACACAGAGCAGGTAAGTATAGGCGTGTTTATTTAAAAAAAAATAAATAAAATTAACCTTTACAATGAAAGTGTATTTTAGGGAAAAAACACTAGGAGCACATCTCTGTAATGTATGCACGTTTCCCCATGTTTTATGCCTTTAAAGACCCTGCAAGTACAGAAATATACCTGCTGATCCTGCCAGAAATGTATTTAGCTCCTAAGTCCTATAATGGGATGAAAACACACATGAGTTTCTAAACCGAAATCACAAGAAATGATGTCAGAAGAAAATGAAAAAGGATAAGGCGCTGATCATATATTGTGACTTGTGGACACACAGGGGACTGAGTGACTTGCTGCAGGTACCTTGCAGCCTAGGTTCAGCTTCGGGGTGGGAGTACAGTAAATAAAAGAAAATGTGAACCCAAGGGCGCTTGTGTGCAGTGTTGCCCACTGTCAGTTTGTAACACCAAAGTAAAAACCAGCAATATTGTCTTTGTTGAAATTGGTAACAAACAGGACCAGCCTGGGTTACTATAAAAATAGAAAGTTTATTGAAGACTTACATATAAAACCATGGCAGGCTTGGGGAGGAGCCGGGATGCTCGTTGCTATACAGGATGGTTAACAGTACTCCCTGGTGGAACCGGAGGTCTCCCTGGGCTATGGTGATGTGTGATCCGGAAGGGAATTGAGCCACAAAGGCCTCGCAGAGCCACTGGAGATGGTGTGGGCTGTGCAGTGGAGGTGATGTCTGCCTCACTAGTATGCAGAGACCAAGGCAGGGAGGGGCCGCAGCAAGAGCTCTCACTGGTGTGTTCACTCCTGGTGTCTGGAATGCAGGTACTGAATAGTGGTCCCGTCAGCGTGACGACATGTTTCGCGACCCCGCTTAGTCATGTCCTTTCAGCGCTGTCGCATTTTGAATGAAAATTGCGCAGTCGTGCGACATTCTACCCAAACAACATTTTTATCATTTTTTTCCCCACAAATAGAGCTTTCTTTTGGTGGTATTTGATCACCTCTGTGGTTTTTATTTTTTGCGCTATAAACAAACAAAGAGCTACAATTTTGAAAAAAGAACAATATTTTTTACGTTTTGCTATAATAAATATGCAAAAGAAAAAAATAAATAAAATTATTCATCCGTTTCGGCTGACATATATTCTTCTACATATTTTTGGTAAAAAAAATCGGAATCAGCATATATTGATTGGTTTGTGCAAAAGTTATTGTGTCTACAAACTATGGGAATTGATTTATGGTGTTTTTATTATTTTGTTGTTTTTACTAGTAATGGCGGCGATCTGCGATTTTTATCAGGACTGTGATATTGGAGCGGACATGTCAGACATTTTTGACACTTTTTTGGGACCAATGACATTTATACAGTGATCAAAAATTTAAACAGCCACTGATTACTGTATAAATATCATTGGAAGGGAAGGGGTTAACATTAAGGGGGCAGTGAAGGGGTTAAATGTGTTCCCTGTATGTGTTCTAACTGTATGGGCGCAGGGCTGGCAGGGATATAACTGACCTAACCCGAACACAGGGATCAGTAGATCTGTTATGTCCCCCCCACAGAATGGATAACCGCCGTGTTTACATCAGCGGTTCCCCATTCTGGTGCTCTAACAGGGGATCGCGGGTCTCCAGCGGACATCGAGTCTGCCCGACCCACGGGCACGCCCATGCAGCATGCGGGGGCCATGGGAGCGCGTCACCGCCGCCTTTTGAGTGCGCACGGGGAGCACGCAAAGGGGCGGACATCCATGGACGTCCCCCCGGCAATTCAGATCCTCGCTGTAGCCATCTTTTGGCTATAGCGTGGATCTGTACTGGTTAAAGAGTTATCCTTAAAGTGATTGTAAAGTCTTGTTTTTTCTTTCTTTAATAACAAACATGTCATACTTACCTCCTCTGTGCAATTGGATTTGCACAGAGCAGCCTGGATCCTCCTCTTCTCGGGTCCCTCTTCGCTGCTCCTGGCCCCTCCCTCCTATTGAGTCCCCCCCAGCCAGCAGCTTGATATGGGAGCACCCGAGTCGAGTCACAGCTCAATGTGTCCATTCAGACCTGGAGCCCGACCCAGCCCCACCCCCTATCTCCCCTGATTGGCTAAATGACTTTGATTGGCATCCGTGGGAGCCAACAGCACCAAAGTTGTGTCTCAGCCAATCAGGAGGAGAGTCCCGGATGGCAAAGACAATCATAGGCATCGTAGGAGAGAGATGGGGCAGGGTTATTATGGGGTGCTGGGGAGGCTGCTACACACAAAAGGTTTTTTTTTTTCGTAATGCATAGCATGCATTAAGATAAAAAAAACTTCTGCCTTTACAACTCTTTTAAGCTCCTCTCGGTGACTTTTCCTAAGCTAAGATGTTGTCATTGGTCTGCTGAAGGCAGGAGGAAGCATTTCCTCAGCCTCCCCTCCCCCGGTGATCAGATTGCAGCATTGTAACTTCATAGCAAGAAATAGGTGAGATTCTGCAGCAGGGGCTGATCTGTGTCAGGCATCCAAAAACACAGCCAAGAGCTTCACATGCACCAGAATTTGCATTATCATCTATCAGTCCAGGAAGTAGATGATGATCATGAGTGATACCTGAACAATGATGGCTCCTTCTTTCTGGAAAGGAAATCAGATGAAGGCATTATCAGAGGGAGTACTGTGATCTCTGCGAGAGGTAATAAATAGTTGGAAGTGGGGGGCGAGGCCAAGACCGGCATGTGAGAGGACGCACTTCACACAGCTCCATGCCTGATCCGTTCAACGATCCTCCCCCGGCATCCCGAACGCTGATCCTTGAAGCTCCCCAGCTGGCTACTGACTTACTGTCTCCCCGGACCCTCCGCCGGCCCTCTGCACCTGGGGGAAGACCCATAAAGGTCTGATAGAGATGGTGGGCCCGGACTCCCAAGATGGCGACTGATAAGAACAAGGATGGGAGCAGCAAGAGAGCGGGCAAAACCCAGGGTAATAAGCAGATACAGGACATGCTGTGCTATGCCCAAAAAGTAATGGGGACAGTGATTGGGATGGCGGGGAGGCATCACAGGCTGATGGGTCTGCTGGAGGTGATGCACAGGCTGATTGGGGACAGGACACAGACACGGGTGCCAGCAATCCAGCCGCAGAGGCAGCACACCCTTCCTCCCCTCCCATGGATGACATGCAAGAGTCAGAACAACCCACACTAGCTGAAATACTCCGGCTGTCCACATGTGCACGGCCTTAGTAAATACCCTGAGAGACCAATTTGGGGGCCTTCGGGAGGCGGTATTTATGCTTAGACAGAATCTCCAGAAGGTCAGAGAGAGAGCTACAGTGGTGGAGAGCAGGGTCAGTGATATTGATGACAAACTGTCGCCAATAGCCTGGGAAGCCCAGGCAGCCCATTGGATGGCTCAAGAGATCACTAACAGAGCAGAGGATACGAAAAACAATTTACGCAGAAACAATATCCATATTGTTGGGCTCCCAGAGAAAACAGAAGGTAAAGACCTTACTACCTTTGTGGAAAACTGGCTTGTTGAGATCTTTGGCAGGGAAGCCTTTTCAACATTCTTTACAGTGGAGAGGGCCCACAGGACCCCAGGCTGACCACTTCTTCAGGGAGCACCCCTGTGACCAATGCTGGCCAGTCTTCTGCATTACCAGGATCGAGAGGCAGTGCTGCGATGTGCCCGGGAGCAGGCTAATGTTCCATACAATGGAGTCAGAATGTCGTTCTATCCGGACTTCTCTGCTTAGGTGCAGAGGAGCAGAGCTAAATTTGGGGAGGTGAAGAGACGCCTGCATTCCCTACAACTTCCCTATGCCATGCTCTACCCGGCTAAGCTGCATGTTATGGCTGAAGGGCAAGCTCAGTTCTTTGATTTGGCAAGAGAAGCATTCGCGTGGCTGGATCATAACGAGCAGGCCCTGCATCACTGACGGGCCGGAGCAGAAGGGGAATTAATTCACAGCCTATTCCATTGACAAGGCAAGCAGGGCGAAGTCACTTAGTGAGCATTTATGGTGGCTAGATCACCTTCCCAATAGATGTATTTTTATCTTTTGCCGGTGGACGTTATATTTCCACACGTGCTAGGAACTCAACTGTGACTTCACTGACTTCTACTTAGTTTAATGAGACGACAACCTGCTTGCCTAGAGCTAAGCTGTGTTAAAACTGTTGGATCTGCCCGGTTAGTTGATCTGAACATTCTGGAGGCTTCTTTCCTTCTTCTCTTTCTGACTTTGTTTGCCGCCTTGTTGGAGGTGTACAGGGAGGGCAGATACCCTACCACAAGGGCAGCTACAACTGTTGGCATCGTTGTGCCGTGCTGTTTTTTCTGTTTGACATTTGCCTACAGTCCAAACTTGCATCACAGAGGATTTGCCATTGCCCAATTCTATTCCCGGGAAGATGCACCACCGAACAGCCAACAGGATTCCCATTTTGTCCCTGCTGATCATTGTTTCCCTATGGAGTCCATGTTTCCTCATTGGCCATTAACTGTGCATTTACAATGGTGGGTGTCCCATTGATCTCCTGGAATATCAAGGGCATGAACTCCCCTCTAAAACGTACCATGATCTTTGCATGTCTGAAAAATTTTTACCCTGCTATCATATGTTTTCAGGAGACACATTTGACGGTAGGCACTAAGAGCGGCCTGAGGTACACATGGATAGGCTGGGCCTATCACTCTACTCATACCTCTCATGAGGAGCTGGAGCGGAGTATCTGGGCGTTCTTTACTCACCAACAAGGGTCTGCCCTTGATGTGTAGGAGGCATTTAATGTATACTTAAGGGGCCTAGTTAATGCTGAGCTTACCAGGGGGTAGGGCTTAGGGGGAACTTGGAGGCACAGGTACATTCCATGGAGATGCAGTATGAGCAGGACCCTACCGATGTCGCTAGGGAGGCCTGGCAGTCGGCTCAATCTGCTTATGAGCTTCAGCTGGCCTCATCGGCAGATAAAAAGAGGTTTTTCTCAAAACTGCCATTTTTCGGGGAGGGGGAGACAAAGGGTCACCTTCTGGCTAGAATTTCTAGTTCAGAACAGCTGTCCATCGGGGCAGTAAAAAATGTCAGAGGGAACCTTGTGCACTCACCGGACCAGATACTGCAGGCACTGGCAGGATTTTACGAGGCATTATATCTCCCTGCCTCAGAATATGGCCCCGAGGATTTGGCACTATATCTAGCGGGGATAGAATTCCCACGCCTCACTGAGGCCCAACACAGGGAGCTAGATTCCCCATTTATACTAGAGGAGGTGCAGGTGGCGGTGGCGGTGGCGGCGTGTACCAATTGTAAAGCTCCGGGGGTGGATTGTCTCCCAATGGAGATTTATAAGCAATACTCTGAGACACTACTACCCAGACTGTTAGGGGTGTTCAATGCAGCACGGGAACAGTACACCCTGCCACCCTCTATGTCTAAGGCCAACATAGTGCTGATATTAAAACCAGGTAAAGACCTAGTGGACCAGGCCTCGTATAGGCCTATTTCCCTGTTACAAACAGGCATCAAGATACTGGCTAAAATGCTGGCCCTTAGGCTAAATAAGGTTATTACTGCTATCATACATCCTGACCAGGTAGGCTTTATGCCAAACAAATCCACGGCGGTGAATTTGAGAAGGTTGTTTCTCAACATGCAGTCACAGGCAGATAATATTGGTCATAGAGCCTTGCTTTCTCTGGATGCTACGAAAGCCTTTGATAGTATAGAGTGGTCATATCTTTGGGAGGTGCAGAGGCGCTTTGGCTTTGGGGAGATATATATCTCCTGGGTGTGTTTACTGTACTATCGCCCCCGGGCGGCTATACGAGAGGCGGGCAGATTGTCCTTCTCCTTTACTTTGGGGAGGAGCACTAGGCAGGGGTGTCCTTTGTCACCCCTGCTGTTTGTCTTGGCCACAGAGCCCCTGGCAATTCAAATTAGAGATCACCCAGGTATCATCGGCTTCTGCTATAGAGATAGACAGGAGGAGGTGATGCTCTACGCTGATGATACTAAGCGACACGGAACAATCCCTACAGGTGACAATGGAAACTAGCACACGATTTGGGAAATTTCTGGGGCTAAAAATAAATTGGACCAAGTCTGCATTGATGCCAATTGATGGAGATCACTTGCAGCAGGGAGGCTCGGTGGGAGACATCCCTATAGTGGCCTTCTTCAAATATCTTGGGATCTGGGTGACCCCACGGATTAGGGAATATAGTCTGCTCAATATTGTCCCCCTTCTAGCAAGCTTTCGGACGCGTGTAAAAACTTGGAACTCTCTATGTGTGTCAGTTGCTGGCAAAGTGAATCTTATCAAAATGATCCTTATGCCCCAGCTGTTGTATATGCTTCACAATTCGCCCATGGTGATCCCGTTAAAAACCTTTAGGATAGTAAACTCTATTTTCCACACACTACTTTGGAAAAACCGTCCTCCTAGAATAAAGCTGGAACACCTGCAGCGTCCAAAGGACAGCTGTGGTCTCACATTGCCAAATCCATGGCTGTATTATCTCATTGCACAAATGCAACACTTGATAGGCACCATGGTCGCGGAGGGAGAACGCACTTATAGGAATCCCAATGCTTCTGAGTCTGTCATGCTACACACGGTGGGTGGCAGCTCTATCCCAACCGCCCTCAAGGCTTTGATGTTTGGAAGGCCCCAAAAGACTTTCCCAACATATAATTTAATACAGAAGATATGGAATAAGGCTAGGTATCTCCAGGGTGTGACGGGAATAACTGAATTCAGTCCTATGTGGTCTAACTAAGTTAACTAAGCTTCAACATGCAGCCAAGTGGAAAAAATATGGTATTATTTACTTGAGGCAAATTTTTCATAATAAAGTTATAAGCCACCAGCCATATCAAGATGTCTGCCAACATCCCAAATGGTAATTAGGAAAAAGAGGTACTCCCCCAGTACGGAAATATTGTTTTTCAGAGTACTTATTCTGGGCATATATGATCGTCCCTGAAGAAGGGCAACTATCCCAAAACATGTTGGGCGCATGCTCAAGAAGATAACAGCTCTACAATATTTCTCACAGTTTGTGCTAATTCTATTTTCATCTGTAACACTGATGCCACACTGTTCATTTAAGTTTGTATGCATGCAATATACTTGTTTTTATTCAAACTTTGTTAAGCAATAAAATTGTCATGCTTTTATAAAAACTATGGTTTGATTCATGTACTGCCTTTAAAGTCCCATCTCCGTACTGGGGGAGTACCCCTTTTTCCTAATTTTTCATAATAGTAAGCTGCTTACCTTTGCAGCCCTATGGGAGGCGTTCAATTTGCCGCTATCCATGTATTTCTACTATATGCAACTGAGACATGCAGTTCAGGCCCAGGCAGGCACCTCCGAACGATTTATATCTCAAAGTTATAATACTTTACTTAATTTATACCTTAAAAAGCACCCCTTGAAAGTAAGGCCGAAATGGGAACTGGATATAGGCCTACTTGATGAGGACCAGTGGGAAGAGGCCCTACAGGCAATGACCGTCTGCTCCTTAAATGTGACACAGAGACTGACACAGTTATACACTCTCCTGAGAGTTTACTACACCCCTCACAGGTTACATAACATGGTATTGCTCCCTACCCCGACATGTACCATATGCAAGCGAGACCACGATGACTTGATCCATATGCTGTGGCGTTGCCCAAAATTACATGTTTACTGGAAGGGGGTGATCGATACCGTGAACACAGTGTTCCAGGTGTCAGTACCGTTAGATCCTAAACACTGCTTACTTAACCTTCTGGATGAGTTTGAGTGGGAGCACCATTTTTGTGAGGCCCTTACTAGAGCTCTCTTCCTAGCCTGTAAAATGATCATGGTGCACTGGAAGTTTGGGAGTGGATAACTGCAGTAGGAAATACACTGTGCATGGAAAAACTCATCTATCAGCATAGGGGATGTGCCTCTAAGTTTGAGAAACTATGGGGACGATGGTTAGGGGTACCGGGGCTTGCCCCAGCCGATTTGATTATGTACAGGTTGTTAGGCATGAATATGGTATAAGGCTGTGACTTGGATGCATAAGGGGAGGGGTGAGGATAAGAGTTGAGGTAACCTATGCATTTAATGTAAAGTATGTACATAGGACGACCAGGGATGAGAGCTTGTTAACCAATGTATATTGCAAGAGATGTGGGGCTAGCGTTGTTGACATTGTTTGCTTTTCTGGACTGTGTGAAACTAAATAAAACTTCTTCTAGATAAAAAAAAATAAAAAATACCTGGAAGTTGTATAATGGCTCATTGCTGAGCATGCATCACCTTAAAGCATATCTAACCCTCCCCCTCCAAAAAAAATGTAATATATTGCACCCTACCAATCCTTACATGGGGTTGCTGCATTAATTTTATTGTTTCAGGTTTGTGCTCCTTTATTTTTACCTGGCAATCCAGAGAGTAAAGAATAAAAATACAAACAAAAAACGGGACCTAGAACCCCATACCTGGGAATAGAGAAACATCAATTAGATCACAGATTTGTCCATGGGACAGGGTACCTCCACGACTGATCAATATCAACAAGAAATGATGCAATAGGAAACCACAGCTTTTCACATCTAGAAAGTGACATTTTTCCCATTATTCTTTGCAAAATAACTCAAACTCAGATTGGATGTAGAATGTCCGTGAACAGCAATTTTCAAGTCTTGCCACAGATTCTCAATTGGATTTAGGTCTGGACTTTGACTGGGCCATTCTAACACATGAATATGCTTTGATTCAAACCATTTCATTTTAGCTCTGGCTATATGTTTAGGGTTGTTGTCCTGCTGGAAGGTGAACCTCCACCTCAGTCTCAAGTCTAACAGGTTTTCTTCTAAGATTGCCCTGTATTTGGCTCCATCCATCTTCCCATCAACTCTGACCAGCTTTCCTGTCCCTGCTGAAGAAAAGCATTCCCACAACAGGATGCTGCCACCACCATGATTCACGATGGGGATGGTGTGTTCAGGGTGATGTGCAGTGCTAGTTTTCCACCACACATAGTGTTTTGCTTTTAGAGCAAAAAGCTCAATTTTGGTCTCATCTGACCAAAGCACCTTATTCCACGTGTTTGCTGTGTCCCCCTACATGGCTTGTCACAAACTGCAAATGGGACTTTTTATGTCTTTCTTTCTTTTTTTTTTTCCATAAAGAGTTTTATTGAAATATACACTTCAGCAAAAACATATGAGTACATACATTTTGAATTTTGCCAGACATAAAGCCAGTAAAAATACAATTATTTAGTTTTACATACATGAGTATACAAAAACGACTTCACATATAAAGTTATTTTGAGAAATACCTTTTTTTTTTTCTTTCTTTCTGTATTTTTCAGGGTAAACGTCAAACACTGTTCGGTACATCCCCCTGTGTCGTTTGTGCACCTTATTCCACGAAACCAGTCTACTCTGGTTTTAACTCGAAAAACGAGATTTTCGTTTTGTGATACACACCACCTTTTGATCGTGACGTGTAGTGGGACTTGTGTGGTAGGGGTAGCACTTAGTACCACCACCGTCGTAGGACAACACCCTTACGAAAAGAAGTCGTCCC
>BLSH010165732.1:4817-17717 GCA_018402905.1 Glandirana rugosa
TCGTGAAAAACGCTAAGCCGCGACGCAGCGAAATTGACTGTTAACGCGCCAGCACGCTGCAACGTGGGTTTGTTTTAAACGCAGGAAAAAAAGGGTGTTTGTCTCGAAAGAAAATGGGTGCAACGTCGCACGACCGCGCAATTGTCAGTTAAAGCGACGCAGCGCCGAATCGCAAAAAGTGCTCCGGTCCTAAAGCTGGAAATCCTTCCGGGGCTGAAGTGGATAATGTGGGCAGTTACAGTGTGGAAGCAGTAAGGGATATCTTCGAAACCTATATTTAGGTTTAGAAGGGCGAGTTCTGGGGAGGGGGTTAAATGTAACCCAGTTACTTCAGAGATAACCTGAAAAGCTTTGTGCCATAAATCTGATATTTTTGGGCATTGCCATAGTATGTGTATAAGATTCCCTGTTTCTCCACAATTTCTCCAACATGAGGACAGTGATGGAGGGTTGAAAGTGTGTCTTGGAAGGTGTTATGTACCACCTGAGGGTAATTTTTTTGGGTCAGTTCCTGTAGGTTTGATGATATGGTGTTTTTTAAGTTGATTTTAAAAACAGTTAGCCATTAAGATTCACTAAAGGATTTTCCTATGTCTTTTTCCCATTTCGTTATTGGTAGTGATTTTTTGAATGAGGTTTTGTCCCCTAATGAATTGTAAAAAAGCCTCATGCCTTTAGTTTTTGTTGATGGGAGTGTAAGGTATCTCCAAATGTTTGGGTGTACTTCTATATGTAGGCGGGGGTTGCGTAGTAGGCAGTGAGTAATTTGTACGTATTGAAAGTAATCTCTCGGGTGAGGTGGAAGAAGCTTTGCAGTGTTGTAAAGGGTTTGAGGAGATTTTCAGAGTAGAGATCTGAGATGAAGTGGATGCCTTTTTTTGCCACTTGTGTGCCACTCGTGTGTTGAAAAGTTGGGTATGAGTAAAGAGAGCATGGATAGTGGTAGCGGGACTTTACATGTAGGATCAACTTTGGATAAGTTAGTAAGTAGATATTCGATGCTAGTCTTGAGGCAACAATAGAGGGAGATAGGGAGGAGTCTTGCATATTTATTTTGGGTGAGCTTAGCAGCCATGTGCTTAGTTTTTGGCCAGGTACTTGTGTGACTTAGATGTCTAACCAGGGACATTCTTGGTTAGGTGTGAACCATTTTTTGAGTTGGGCAAGTAACACGGCGTGGTAAAAGTCTTTGAAGTTGATAAGTCCTGCACCCCCCTCTCTTTTATGTTTAATGAGAGTGGCACAGCAGCATCTAGGTTTCTTGTTGTCCCATAGATAGCATCCCGGAATATTTTGTATTGAAGTGAAAAATGAAGCTGGGATTGGCAGGGATCTAAATAGATATAACAATTGTGGTAACGTAGTCATTTTGAACGTAGCTAGTCTGCCAGACTATGACAGCATTTCTTTCGAGAGCTGATCAAGCTCTTTTGCTAGATTTTTGAGGAAGGAATTGAAGTTTGCATGATATAGGGAGAGAGGGTTGGAGGTCAATTTCAATCCTAAATAGGAGATAGAGTATTTAACCTACGTGTATGGGTATTTATGTTTTAGGTCTAGTTGGCATGCTGTAGGGATGTTTAATGGTAATATAGATGATTTATTGTCATTTACTTTATCATACGAAATTTCTCTAAATTCGGATAGTGTTTCCTGTACTGAGGCTAGGGAAGATGTAGGATTAGTTAGTAGAATTATAATGTCATCCTCAAATAGATTGATTTTGTGTTCAGTGCTTCCAATTTTAAAACCTGATATCGTATTTTAGGATCTGATCTTTCCGGCCAAGGGTTCCATAACTACGTTGAAAAGGAGGGGGGAAAGGGGGCATCCTTGCCTAGTTCCGTTGCTAATGTGGAACATTTTAGAAAGCATAGCAGAATAATACACCTGAGCCGAGGGTTTAGAGTAGAACGCCAGTATTGCTGATAGTATGAAATCTTTAAAGCCAAATTTTTGCAAGGACATGGTTAAATATTGCCAACGTACTCGGTCAAATGCCTGCTCTGCATCCAGTGAGAGGAGCAGAGAAGGCGTTTTGTGTTTTTGGGCATGATGGATGATATTGACCATCCTTCTGGTCGCGTCTGTTGTTTGGCGTCCTTTTATAAAGCCTGATCAAGGTGGATAAGAGTTGGGAGTACATTGATTAATCTGTTTGCAATGATTTTAGCGTATAATTTAATATTGTGGTTCAGTAAGGATATGGGGCGAAAGTTTTGTGGAGTGTTCTTTGCCTGGCTTTGGAAGTGTAACAATTATAGTGTTAAGCATTTCGCTTGGAAAGGATGACAAGGAAGCAGCATCATTGAACAATGGGCCTAGATATTTCGTGAGAGTAAGCTTGAATTGCTTGTAGTACTCTCCTACAAATCTGTCTGGTCCAGGGGATTTATTATTTGGTAATGTGTCAATTGCTTTAGCTATTTCTGAGTGAGAGAATGGCCTGTTTAGGTTTTCTCTTTGTTCATCAGTTAGGTTTGGGAGATGCACAGAGTCTAAAAAGGATTGTATAGTCATAGGATTTGGCTGGGTCGTAAAGGATTCGTCTTTTAAGTTATATAGGGTGCTGTAATAAGTGCTGAATGCATCAGCAATGTCCTGTGGGTTTCTTAGTTTTTCTTTGCATGGGTGGTATATGTAGGGTATATGGGCTTTAGTACACTGTCCTGTAATTTGTTGAGCAAGGAATTTCCCTGCTTTATTGCTGCAGTGCTTCTGAGCTTTGTCATAATTTTCAATAAGGAGTGTTCTAAGGTCTAAGCATGGTCGGATTTGTTTAGATTTAAGGTCAGGGTGTGGTGTTTATTTTGTGAGTCGATAGATTGGATGTCATGGAGCAATTTGTCAACCTGTTGCTTCCTTAATCTCCTATCCCTTGCACCCAGTTGGATAACCCCCCATGTAGGCCTTGTGTGAGGCCCATAGCGTAGAAGCCTTATTTACCGATTGCTCATTTGAAAGAAAGAAGGTTTCGAGTTTCTCTTGTATATCTGGAAGATACTCAGGGGATTGCAGAAGTTTTGTATTCAATCGCCACAAGTATGTGGGAGAGGACCTAGCATTGTCCTCAATGGTGATACTTACAGGTGCATGGTCTGACCATGTAATGGGAAGGATGTTGGAGTCTGATACTTTCTGTAAAGTCCACTGATCCAGAAGGAATAAGTCGATGCAGGAGTAGGAGTAGTGACAAGGGGAGAAAAAAGTAAAGTCTTTCTCTTCTGCGTGTTGGTTGCGCCATACGTTGTGTAATTGGAATTGTGGTAAGAGGTGTCCCAAGGAAGGTTTACGTCTTAGAGAGGTGGAGGATGAGTCTAAGGTTGGATTTACGGTGGTGTTGAAGTCTCCACACCATATGATTGCACCTTTCTGTATGCTGCTGACTTTTTTGTGGAGTTTTTGTATGAAGCGCAGTTGGTGCATATTTGGCGTGTAGACTGTGACAATGATGTAAGTTGCTTCATTTATGGAGCAGATTAGGATCAGGTACCTTCCGTCATTGTCTGCTATGCAATTTTGTAGATGGAAGTTGAGAGAGCTTTTGATGGCGACTAGAATGCCCTTTTTCTTTCTTGGGCTGCAGGCACTGAACATACGGGGAAACTTTTTGTGCAGCACGGTTGATTAGATGCTTGAAAATGGGTCTCTTGCACACAGAGAATGTCACATTTGGATTGTTCCGCTAGTTTCCATAACGATGATCTTTTTGCTGGGTGGTTGAGCCCTTTGGCTTTGATGGTCAATATTTTAATGGTCATAGTGATGTTGTTCAGATAGAACTGTTATACTTGGGGTTTTGTAGTTGGTTTGGTGTTGTTGACAAAGAAATTGGTACTATGAGAGTTGTGGGTTTTGCCAGATGAATTCTGTCTTGGTGAGCATTTAGGTTGCGAATGCTTGGTGGTCTGATGTATATACTATACAATTTTTGTTACAAATGAGAGAAAAAGAAAAAGAATGACGAAAAAGGTAAAACAGAAAAAACAGGTTAATGACCTGCATGATGCTTCCTGTGTGTAGGCACAACTGGTGCCCAGAGTGCCCCGAAAAAATTTGGGGTGAAAAGTTTTAAGAGCCAATTGAGGGCTTACATCACACGGAGCCTGGTTGTGTAGGTGTTCCTGCGGCTGCTGTTTTACGAGGTTGGTGTTTGGTACTCTTTGAGGTAGTGCATTGCCTTGCTGGTCATCTATGTAGGTTTGATCCATGGGTATTGCATCAGGTGTTTCCAGGATGATATGCCATCCTTGTAGGTGTTGGAGGCCTTCTTGGATGGATGTTACAATGTGCTTTGTTCCGTTGTGGATTACGGCCATCTTTGCCGGTGCTATCCATTGATACTGATTGTTGTGGTTGTGCAAGGCTTTGATGATTGTGTTTAGCTGCCTGCAGTGGTTTAGTGTGTGCTGGGAGAGATCTGCAAATATTTGTAGTTGCTGGTAGGGTTCAGGTAAAGTTCCCATGTTTTTAGTTTTTTGCATGAGCCGCTCCTTCACATGATAAAAGTGTATGCGGAGGATCACATCTCGCGGGACTGCTGCTGGTAGGAAAGATGGTTTGGGAAGCCTGTGAATGCGGTCCACTACCAACTCTATGTTTTTTAGCTCAGGCATTACAGACTTGATCAGGCCTCTTGCGTAAGAGGGTAGGTCAGGGTTTTGCACTGATTCCGATATCCCGTGGATCTTAATATTGTTCCTGCAGAATCTGTCTTCTATATCTGCTAATTTGTCTTTTATCCATTTATTGTCTTGTATTTGATTCTCTTGTGTGCCAATGATGTCATGCAAGGAGCTTCTCAACGATACCAGCATTTCTTTAAGTGTGGTGTCAATTACTGGCTGTCCCATAGTGGGGAAGGAGGATATGGAGTTATTTTGTGGGCTAGAGGGTGGTAGTGTGCAGGCTATATAAGGTGTTTGGCTCACCTCATTGTCAGCAGCACTGGAGTCCAATATCATTTTAGCTTTGGCTGGGCTGCTGGAGGCTGGAGAGTGTGGTTGAGATTGTGGCAGCTCTGATTCGCATTGCAGGGGTCTCCCAGGGTTTTAATGCGGGTCCACCGAGTATACCAGCGGGTGACAGGGAAGTGTTTCAGCAGGTGCTGTTCTGTATGCTCCGGCTGTGGCGCCATTTTGGCTGCGCCTCATGGCCAGCTGATACATAAACTCCATGAGCTTCCGAGGTGTTTGGCTTTCTTTCCGTTTCTGCGCCATGGCTTCCCGGGGTTGCAGAGTGATAGCTGGTTGTTTTCGGATCGCAGTAAGTGCCGAGGGTTAGCAGACAGATGCTGTTATCCCAGTCTCTGTGTGAGGAGCTCTGTCTTCACACGTCCATCTTGTCCATGCGCCAGCCACGCTCCACCAACATTTCTTTATTTTTATAGGACGTGATACTCAACATGCAGTTTCAAGGGCAGAATGTGGATATGTGGATAGTCAAAAGGTCTATATAAAAAATAATATGAAAGCCACCATTATGTTTTATCTAAGGGTTACACAGATGTATAATTATTTTTCTTATTTTCTGGTTTCTAAAGCCATGTACACATGATGCAAATTTCAGACAGGAATTTTCGTTGGACGGACGATTGTCCAAAATTCTTACTGTTAGTATGCTCCTTTCGACAGCTGATTTAGATTTTTCGTAAGACAAAAGCAGGTTGTGCAGACTAGAAATTTTTTTTGTATGGCAGCTCAACATCTGATTTTCATATCATTAGTACAGTTTTCATATGAATTGTACGATCATAACTACGCTTGCTCAGAAACTGAAAAATACATACAAAACTATTCAACACATTACGTCACTTCTGACGTTGAATTCGGTCGTACAAATTTTCGTATCGTTAGTACTCTCTTCACTTTAGACAAGCATCCAAAAAAAACGGACGTTCTCTCATCCAAAATTTACATTGTGTGTACAAGGCTTTAGAAAGCTTAAAAGGTAAAGCCCAACTTTAGGTTTTTGTTACCTCAACCACCTCAATACTGTACACTGTCATTTTTTTTATTTCAGCGCTGTCACACTGAATGTCAGTTGCTCAGTCAAGCAACCCTGTACCAAAATTAAAATTTTAGCAATTTTTTGAGACAGGTAGATGTTTATTTTGGTGGCATTCAATCACCACTGGATTTTTTTATTTTTTGCAATATAAGCTAAAAAATACAAAAAAGTTTGAAAAAAATATTTATTTTTCTCTGTTAAAAAATTTACAAATAAATAATTGTTCTCCATAGATTTAGGCCAAGATGTATTTTGCTACATTTCTTTGGTAAAAATAAGCCAAATCAGTGTATATTTTTTAGCCTGTTATAGAAACTATAGTGTATATACTGTATACAAGATCTCACAAAAGTGAGTACACTCCTCACATTTTTGTAAATATTTTATTATATATTTTCATGTGACAGCACTGAAGGAATGACACTTTGTTACAATGTAAAGTAGTGGAGTGTACAGCTTGTACAACAGTGTAAATTTGGTGTCCCCTCAAAATAACTCAACACACAGTCATTAATGTCTAAACCGCTGGCAACAAAAGTGAGTACACCCCTAAGTGAAAATGTCCAAATTGTCCCAAAGTGTCAATATTTTGTGTGGCCACCATTATTTTCCAGAACTGCCTTAATCCTCTTGGGCATGGAGTGCACCAGAGCTTCACAGGTTACCCCTGGAGTCCTCTTCCACTCCTACATGACAGCATCACGAAGCTGGTGGATGTTAGAGACCTTGCGCTCCTCCACCTTCCATTTGCCCCACAGATGCTCAATAGGGTTTAGGTCTGGAGACATGTTTGGCCAGTCCATCACCTTTACCCTCAGCTTCTTTAGCGAGGCAGTGGTCATCTCGGAGGTGTGTTTGGGGTCGTTATCATGTTGGAATACTGCCCTGTGGCCCAGTCTCCGAGGGGAGGGGATCATGCTCTTCTTCAGTATGTCACAGTACATGTGTGCATTCATGATTCCCTCAATGAACTGTAGCTCCCCAGTTCCGGAAGCACTCATGCAGCCCCAGACCATGACACTCCCACCACCATGCTTGACTGTAGGCAAGACACACTTGTTTTTGTACTCCTCACCTGGTTGCCGCCACACACGCTTGACACCATCTGAACCAAATAAGTTTATCTTGGTCTCATCAGACCACAGGACATGGTTCCAGTAATCCATGTCCTTAGTCTGCTTGTCTTCAGCAAACTGTTTGCGGGATTTCTTGTGCATCATCTTTAGAGGAGGCTTCCTTCTTGGATGACAGCCATGCAGACCAATTTGATGCAGTGTGCGGCGTATCATCTGAGTACTGACAGGCTGACCTCTGCAGTAATGCTGGCAGCACTCATACGTCTATTTCCTAAAGACAACCTCTGGATATGACACTGAGCATGTGCACTCAACCTCTTTGGTCAACCATGGTGAGGCCTGTTCTGAGTGAAGCCTGTCCTGTTAAACCACTGTATGGTCTTGGCCACTGTGCCGCAGCTCAGTTTTAAGGTATTGGAAATCTTTTTATAGCGTTGGCCATCTTTATGTAGAGCAACAATACTTTTTTTTTCAGAACCTCAGAGAGTTCTTTGCCATGAGGTGCCATGTTGAACTTCCAGTGACCAGTATGAGAGAGTGAGAATGTTAACACCAAATTTAACATACCTGCTCCCCATTCACACCTGAGACCTTTGTAACACTAATGAGTCACATGACACCAGGGAGGGGAAATGGCTAATTGGGCCCAATTTGGACATTTTCACTTAGGGGTATACTCACTTTTGTTGCCAGTGGTTTAGACATTAATGGCTGTGTGTTGAGTTATTCTGAGGGGACTGCAAATTTACACTGTTATACAAGCTGTACACCTACTACTTTACATTGTAGCAAAGTGTCATTTCTTCAGTGTTGTCACATTAAAAGATATAATAAAATATTTATAAAAATGTGAGGGGTGTACTCACTTTGTGAGATACTGTATGTATATATATATATATAAATATATATACTATATTACCAAAAGTATTGGGACACCTGCCTTTACACACATATGAACTTTAATGGCATTCCAGTCTTAGTCTGTAGGTTCAATTTTGAGTAGGCCCACTCTTTGCAGCTATAACAGCTTCAACTCTTCTGGGAAGGCTGGCCACAAGGTTTAGGAGTGTGTCTATGGGAATTTTTGACCTTTCTTCCAGAAGTCCATTTGTGAGGTCAGGCACTGATGTGGATGAGAAGGCCTGGCTCGCAGTCTCCACTCTAATTCATTACAGTGTCCTATCTGGTTAAGGTCAGAACTCTGTGCAGGCTAATCAAGTTCCTCCACCCCAAACTCACTCATCCATGTCTTAATGGACCTTGTTTTGTGCACTGGCCCAAATCATGTGGTGGAGGGGGGATTATGGTGTGTGGTTGTTTTTTCAGGGGTTGGGCTTGGCCCCTTAGTTCCAGTAAAGGGAACTCTTAAGGCATCAGCATACCAAGGCTTTTTCATGCTCCCAACTTTGTGAGAACAGTTTGGGGGATGGCCCCTTCCCCTTCCTACTCCCACATGACTGCACCCCAGTGCACAAAGCAAAGTCCATAAAGACATGGATGAGCAAGTTTTGGGTGTGGTAGTGGCTTTCTTCTGGCGATTGACCATGCAGCCCATCTTTCTTCAAGTGCCTCCTCATTGTGCATCTTGAAACAGCCATACCACATGTTTTCAGAGAATCCTGTATTTCACCTGAAGTTATTTGTGGGTTTTTCTCTGCATCCCAAAAAATTTTCCTGGCAGTTGTGGCTGAAATATTAGTTGGTCTACCTGACCGTGGTTTGGTTTCAACAGAACCCTTAATTTTCCACTTCTTTTTATTTTTTTTTAAACAGTAAAGCTTTATTGAGATCATCATACTTGACAAAGCCGTTATCACATATCACAGTTTTATATGAGTCAACTCTGTACAATGATTCAGCTAGAATGTATCAAATACAAGTAATCAATCCTATCACTCTTAACCCTTTCCTGTTGCATCAAAGTGTAAAATTGTCATTATCCTTCATCTGAATGTCTGTCGAATCCTAGGTCTTTAACAGTGTCAAGTAAAGGATGGTCCATAGCCTCTAAAACTACATCAATCACTGATATTATTCCCTTGGTTCCTTTTTAGATGAGGCTAGTCAACGTTTTGTATTTGTCAGAGTATCTAAACTCTACCCATGGTCTCCACTGGTTAGAAAATCTCTCGGTATGTTCTGAGGCTATAGCTTTAATTTCTTCCATCTCATAAATGTATTGAATTTTCAATAACCACTCCTTAACCGTAGGTACCCCCCTTGATCTCCAGTATCTTGGTACCAAATCTCTGGCTGCTACTAGAAGGAATCTTGTTAATGATCGTTTATATCTTCTCATTGAGCCCCTCCCTCGATATGTTTAGTAAGCAACAGGTTAAGCTCTGTCAAAGGTTTTATTTTATTTACTTTTAGATAATGTGTGACCAATAATGCCTTTTCAGCTGTCTGACCCCTGTGTAATCTAGTGTACATGCCTGGTGGGAATTTTGGATTAAAACTGATGGGTGTAAGAAGTCCCGGCGTTGTAAAAAGGGTGGAGCAGTTTCCCATTTTTTGTGCAATTTGCAGGGTGGTCCCTATGATCGGGTGTGTTTTTAGCACCGATGGGCATGCTTCTCTGTCTATCCAAGGTGTGTATCTGACTGGTATTGGTCCCACCTGATTTTCTATATTGACCCAATCCTTGTTATTGGCGTGGCAGTTCCAATCTATGATGCGGCCTATGTGAGTAGGCATGTAGTAATTTTTGAAGTTTGGAAAGCCCATACCCCCTTCTTGTTTAGCTTTGGTAAGTAGTTGTAGTTTTAAGCGTGGCCTCCTGGAGGCCCAAAGGAATCCCCTGGTAATAGACTCCAGGGCCCTAAAGAAGCTAGCTGGGATTGAGATAGGTAAGGTTTGAAAGAAGTATAGGACTCTTGGCAATATTGTCATTTTTATAATTGCTGCCCTTCCAAACCACGAGAAGAATTTTAACGTCCAACTTTCTAGATCTTTTCTGATGGCCTGTAGCAGGGGTTTAAAATTTGCTTCATATATTGCGTTAATATTTAGTGTAAGCCACACTCCCAAATATTTGATGGCTTTACTTTCCCATCTGAATTTACACTGCTCACGTACCTTAAGAGCCTGTTCTGGAATGGACAGATTAAGTGCCTCTGATTTTTTATAGTTTACTTTAAAGTTTGACACATAGCTATATTTTTGCAGTGTCTGCATCAGAATAGGAACAGAGGTCCTAGGTTGCGAAATGAAATACAAAAGGTCATCCGCGTAGGCAGCTGTTTTATACATACGGTTGCCAACTTCAAAGCCATGAATGTCAGGATTTTTATTAACTATGCATATCAGAGGCTCTAGAGATAAGATAAAGAGTAATGGTGAAAGTGGACACCCTTGTCTAGTTCCATTTCTGATGATTATCTCCCAGAGAAACTGCCGTTTACCTTAATTTTGGCTGTGGGGTTACTATATAAGCTGGAGATCCAAGATAACATATTGGACCCCAAACCTATATGTGCACAAGTCGCCCTAAGGAAATACCAGGAGACCTGATCGAAAGCCTTTTCTGCATCAGTCGATAATAACACGCCTTCTTGATCTCTAGTGTGTATATGGTGAATAAGATGTAGGGCTTTCGTAACATTGTCCCTTGCTTCCCTGCCAGGCATGAACCCCACCTGCTCAGGACCTACTAAGTGATGTAACAATGGTCTAAGTCTATTTGCTAGTACTTTAGTAAACAATTTGAGGTCCAAATTCAGAAGGGAAATTGGCCTGTAATTGGCGCATTCCTTTGGGTCTTTCTGGGGTTTAGGCAAAACCGTAATATGTGCTCCTAGGAATCTACTGGTAGGTCAGTGGGCGTTTTTAGGTAATTTAGGGCTTGTATGAGATGTGGTATTAAGAGAGCAGGAAAGGTTTTGTAATAAAGGGCTGAATATCCATCAGGCCCCGGGCTTTTTCCGGGTTTGAGGGAGGTAATCACCTGCCTGAGTTCCTCTTCAGAAATCGGGGCCTCTAACCGTTGAACGTCTTTGTCACCAAGGGACGGGAGGCCGCTATCAAGCAGAAATTGCCGAATTAGCTGGTCTCGTGAGCCCTCTAATCCTTTAGGTTTGTGTGCCTGTGGGATGTTATATAGCTCCGTGTAGTATTCTTGAACTATTCGAGCTATTTTCTCTGTTTCATGCGTTATTTGATTCGCTTTATTTTTCATAGACATGATATTATTTGAAAGTAAGGTTTCTTTTAGGGTCCTGGCTAAAAATTTGCCTGTTTTGTCCCCATGTTCATAAAAGAATCCTTTTCTTAGGAAGAGAATCTTTTTTGCTTTTAAGTTTAGGTTGGCCTGTAATTTTTCCCTTAGTTCCAGTAATTCTGCTGCTTTGTCTAAGGCCCTTGATTGTTTGTGTTGCCTCTCTAGGGTTTGAATTCTATTTACCAGATTGTTGGTGTCTCCATTTCCCTCTTCTTCCGTGCCCCCATTTTGATAAGTTCCCCTCTAACCACACATTTATGAGTCAGCCATGTCACCATAGGCGACACTTCTGTAGATTTGTTATCTTTGGAGTAATGTTGTATGGTGTCCTTAATTTTTGAAAGGTTTGTATCGTTTGTCAGTAACGTGGGGTTAAGTCTCCAATTGGAGGTCCTAAGTTTTGCGGGTGTTGCATTAAGGGTAATTGATATTGGCGCGTGATCTGAAAGAGTTTTTATGCCTATATCTGCCGATTTGATTGAGGGTAGATCTCTCTGGGTCAGAAAAATGTAGTCTATTCGTGTGTATTTGTTATGTAGCGTGGAGACATATGAGAAATCCTTGCCATTTGGATTGCACAATCACCAAGTGTCTATCAACGTAATTGAGGCTAGAAGTGTTTTGACTTTTTTAAGTGTTTTGTATGGTATGCCCGTCTTGCCATCAGAGGTATCCTGCAATGGATTGAGAGCTCGATTGAAGTCCCCGCCTAAAATAATACATCCCTGAGCAAAGCCTTTTAGCTCTTCTATCATTCGGACACAGAATGTGGCCTGCGCCGAATTTGGGAAATATACATTGGCCAAGGTAACCTCTCTCCCTTCCCATTGTCCTTTTAAAAATAGAAACCTGCCTGGTGGGTCTGCTAGATGTTGAGTGACCTCAAAACCCGCCCTCTTGTGAATTAGGGTCGAGACCCCTTTGCTTTTTGAATCTGGGCTTGTAGAGTGGTAAGCTTGCGTGTAATGTTTGTCCGTGATCTTTTGAATTGATCCCGATCTAAAATATGTTTCTTGTAAAAACACTATCTTAGGGCCTGTCTTTCCCAATTCTCTCAATAGTGCAGTGCGTTTTTCAGGTATATTTAAACCTCTAACGTTATGGGAGACCAAGGAGGGTTTTTTTGCCTACGGTTGCGTATGCCATCGTTTAACAGTCAAGGCCCAGTGGAGGTGGGTCAGAGTCGAAAGCGTCCAAGACCTATGAGTTACTCAAGTCCTAAGGAGAGATTGAACAGTAAATAAAGGAACTGTAATTCCGTTAAGAAGAGAGAGCTATAACCAGATGATATAATAGCTAATGTTCTTATGTATGCTCTACACTTGTCTTAAATTATTTTCACAACAGGATTCAGAAATTCAAGGGTAATAAAATATGAACCAAAAAAGGTAAACGTCTCAAATTAAGATCCAAGAGATATAGTAATAAAATCCTTTTATGAAAAAAGATCAATCAGGGACTATTGGTAGAGGCAATGGGAGACAAACCGCAGAGCCGTGTCTCGTTCGCTATGTTCCATCTCTATGGAGCACCTCCCGCGGCCTCTCAGCTATCTTTCCTTCTTGTAAGGGGGGGAGGGGAACGGGAGCCCCCCCC
>BLSH010165732.1:22091-35582 GCA_018402905.1 Glandirana rugosa
CGACACACTAAGATAAGGTTACGTGTTCATTTATCTACAGTTACGACGGGATGGTGTTTCACTGGTAACTTATTTTCTACTTCCAGATTAAAAGGAAGGTAACAGTATGTCATACAACCATCGGGTAAGATTTAATTACCTGACGGAATCCGGGGAAAGTGTGTATGCCTGGTCAGTTGTCATCAGTTTTTCCATAGAGTTGCATTAATGTCCGTTTTTCATCCGTCAACGGATGGATGAAAAACGGACAAACGGTCCGTATGTGTGAAAGGGGCCTAAGGCAGTCCATTAATTTAGAATGGGCTACCAACATACTGTATGACAATGGAAGGAAAATTAGACCTTCATCTTTTATTCAATGGTCACTTTGTGGTAGGGCAGCATTGACATCTATTTACTTGTGCATTGGAATAGAATCACACAGCTTTAACCCAAAATTCACACATTTTTCTAATTGAAATTTCGGTGCATATTGTAACCAAACATTCACTGATAGTGAGTCAATCACTGTCACTGTCATTTACAAACACATGCACCAGGAAGATTCCCCTGCAGTAAATAAATAGTGAATGTGAGATTCACTTCTTTATAAACATGTTTCTTACTGTTTGCACCTATTATATAATCTCTTTTAATCACCTTTTATATAATCTCTATTTGTCAGCTGTGCAATTTCCAGAGTCTTCCCTCACTGTAAGTGTGCTAACTGAAAAAAATATAAGTAGAAGCACAAGAAAAAACCCCCTTGGGACTTTATATGAGGGAACCGACTCACTAAGAACAAGGTGATATATATATAGAATGTTGATATTTATTTCTACATTGTACAAAAATATTGTTACTTGTCTGTTTAAACGCACAATAAAGACATTCATTTGCCAAACGTCAGATCCACCTTTGTTAACTACAGCAACAAAACAATAATTTCTTCATTTAATTCTATACAGTATATACTGGTGGGACTATGCTGCTGTTTCTTTAATACTTCATCACAATATGACATTTTCATTTGCCAGTGAGTATGATTAATACTGCAGGAAAATTATTTGTCACAAAAATTAATTCACAAGGTGCATCATTCTTAAAATCACTTGGCAAAAATTATTGTAACTCTGCTGATATTTTACTTAAAATCGATTAATTAACATTTTATCATTATTACCTTATCTATATCCCATCCAAAGGAAGTATGCAGAAAATAATCCAGCAGTGTGTCCACTACATTTCAAAGACATTTTGGTTTTTACTAAATGTTGCTAAAGTAGGTAATCTATATTCAAAAATGGCTTCTGAGCCTTGTGGTTAAATTTTTTCTTGCATAATTATACAGATGTGTAGAAAGGTAGAAATAGCAGAGACTAGGTACCACATTCCTGAATATTATAGCTTAGGACATTTTCTTGTCTTTCTTGTTAAATTGCCTTTGTTTTCTCTTCTACTAATTTACACTTTTAGATTGGAGATAGATGTTCTTAGCTCAAGCTCCAGAAAGCTTTTCAACACATGTATTTAGAAATATTGTTTCTCAAATGTAATAAATTATATATGTATATAGCCAGTGTATATCAAGTGTCATCTGAAGATTATTGCCAGTACAGTTTGATTGTGTTTGTTTGTTGAATACAAAGTACTTGTCCCAATTAGAGTTGAGCGAACTCGAACTGTAAAGTTCGGGTCCGTACCGAACTTTGGGCTGTCCGTGACCAGGACCCGAACCCGGACATTTGAAAAAAAGTTTGGTTTCTGGGTTCGGGTATTTGATCACGCATGTTAAGTAGCTGTAGGGCAGCCAATCAACAAGCATTTCACTGGTTTGCCCTTAGAAGCCATAACAGCCATGCTTACTAATGGCATGGCTGTGATTGGCCACTGCATCATGTGACCCAGCCTCTGTATAAGCTGCAGTCAAGTAGTGCTGCATGTCACATGCTCTCAGGCTAGTCTAGGTAGAGGATGCTGCCGGCGCTTTGAGCGACAGATTGCAGATATTAATAATATCTCATCCTGCATTACAGAATGATCTGATTGTGGACTAGGTAGAGGTTACTACTATTGCTTTGAGGGACAGATTGCAGATCTCATCCTGTGTTACAGAACGATCTCATTCTGGACTAGGTAGAGTCTACTGCTTTGAGGGACAGATTATTGTTCTAAAATCATTGTCTACTCCTATAGGGTCAGGTTCCTGCTGTTGCTGTAAGGGACAGATTATTGTTCTAAAATCATCGCCTACTTCTGTAGAGTCAGGTTCCTGCTGTTGCTGTAAGGGACAGATTATTGTTCTATAATCATCTCCTAGTTCTAAAGGGAGAGGTTCCTGCTGGTGCTGTAAGGGAAAGATTATTGTTCTAAAATCATCTCCTAGTTCTAAAGGGAGAGGTTACTGCTGTTTCTGTAAGGGACAGATTACTGTTCTAAAATCATCGCCTACTCCTATAGGGTCAGGTTCCTGTCCTGTTGTTGCTGTAAGGGACAGATTATTGTTCTAAAAATATTGCCTACTCCTATAGGGTCAGGTTCCTGCTGTTGCTGTAAGGGACAGATTATTGTTCTATAATCATCTCCTAGTTCTAAAGGGAGAGGTTCCTGCTGGTGCTGTAAGGGAAAGATTATTGTTCTAAAATCATTTCCTAGTTCTAAAGGGAGATGTTCCTGCTGTTGCTGTAAGGGACAGATTATTGTTCTAAAATCATTGACTACTCCTATAGGGTCAGGTTCCTGCTGTTGCTGTAAGGGACAGATTATTGTTCTAAAATAATTGCCTATTCCTATAGGGTCAGGTTCCTGCTGTTGCTATAAGGGACAGTTTATTGTTCTAAAATCATTGACTACTCCTATAGGGTCAGGTTCCTGCTGGTGCTGTAAGGGACAGATTATTGTTCTTTAATCATCTCCTAGTTCTAAAGGGAGAGGTTCCTGCTGGTGCTGTAGGGGACAGATTATTGTTCTAAAATCATTGCCTACTCCTATAGGGTCAGGTTCCTGCTGTTGCTGTAAGGGACAGATTATTGTTCTAAAATCATCGCCTACTCTTATAGGGTCAGGTTCCTGCTGTTGCTGTAAGGGACAGATTATTGTTCTAAAATCATCGCCTACTCTATAGGGTCAGGTTCCTGCTGTTGCTGTAAGGGACAGATTATTGTTCAAAAATGATCGCCGACTCCTATAGTGCCAGGTTCCTGCTGTAAGGGACAGATTATTGCTCTATAATCATCTCCTAGTTCTAAAGGGAGAGGTTCCTGCTGGTGCTGTAAGGGACAGATTATTGTTCTAAAATCATCTCCTAGTTCTAAAGGGAGAGGTTCCTGCTGTTGCTGTAAGGGACAGGTTATTATTCTAAAATCATCGACTACTCCTGTATGGTCATGTTCCTGCCGTTGCTGTAAGGGACAGATTATTGTTCTAAAATCATCACCTACTCCTATAGGGTCAGGTTCCTGCTGTTGCTGTAAGGGACAGATTATTATTCTAAAATCATTGCCTACTCCTATAGGCTCAGGTTCCTGCTGTTGATGTAAGGGACAGACTATTGTTCTAAAATCAACGACTACTCCTATAGTGTCAGGTTCCTGCTGGTGCTGTAAGGGACAGATTATTGTTCTGAAATCATCTCCTAGTTCTAAAGGGAGATGTTCTTGCTGTTGCTGTGAGGGACAGATTATTGTTCTAAAATCATCGCCTACTCCTATAGGGTCCTGTTCCTGCTGTTGCTGTAAGAGACAAATTATTGTTCTAAAATCAATGACTACCCCTATAGTGTCAGGTTCCTGCTGGTGCTGTAAGGGACAGATTATTGTTCTATAATCATCTCCTAGTTCTAAAGGGAGAGGTTCCTGCTGGTGCTGTAGGGGACAGATTATTGTTCTAAAATCATCGCCTACTCCTATAGGGTCAGGTTCCTGCTGTTGCTGTAAGGGACAGATTTTTGTTCTAAAATCATCGCCTACTCTATAGGGGCAGGTTCCTGCTGTTGCTGTAAGGGATAGATTATTCAAAAATCATCGCCGACTCCTATAGTGTCAGGTTCCTGCTGTTGCTGTAAGGGACAGATTATTGTTCTATAATCATCTCCTAGTTCTAAAGGGAGAGGTTCCTGCTGGTGCTGTAAGGGACATATTATTGTTCTGAAATCATCTCCTAGTTCTAAAGGGAGAGGTTCCTGCTGTTGCTGTAAGGGACAGATTATTATTCTAAAATCATCGACTACTCCTGTATGGTCAGGTTCCTGCCGTTGCTGTAAGGGGCAGATTATTGTTCTAAAATCATCACCTACTCCTATAGGGTCAGGTTCCTGCTGTTGCTGTAAGGGACAGATTATTATTCTAAAATCATCGCCTACTCCTATAGGGTCAGGTTCCTGCTGTTGCTGTAAGGGACAGACTATTGTTGTAAAATGAACGACTACTCCTCTAGTGTCAGGTTTCTGCTGGTGCTGTAAGGGACAGATTATTGTTCTGAAATCATCTCCTAGTTCTAAAGGGAGATGTTCCTGCTGTTGCTGTGAGGGACAGATTATTGTTCTAAAATCATTGACTACTCCTATATGGTCAGGTTCCTGCTGTTGCTGTAAGGGACAGATTATTGTTCTAAAATCATCGCCTACTCCTATAGTGTCAGGTTCCTGCTGGTGCTGTAAGGGACAGATTATTGTTCTATAATCATCTCCTAGTTCTAAAGGGAGAGGTTCCTGCTGGTGCTGTAGGGGACAGATTATTGTTCTAAAATTATCTCCTAGTTCTAAAGGGAGAGGTTCCTGCTGGTGCTGTAGGGGACAGATTATTTTTCTAAAATTATCTCCTATTTCTAAAGGGAGAGATTCCTGCTGTTGCTGTAAGGGAAAGATTATTGTTCTAAAATCATCGCCTACTCCTATAGTGTCAGGTTCTTGCTGTTGCTGTAAGGGACAGATTATTGTTCTAAAATCATCGCCTCCTCCTATAGGGTCAGGTTCCTGCTGTTGCTGTAAGGGACAGATTATTGTTCTAAAATCATCACCTACTCCTATAGGGTCAGGTTCCTGCTGGTGCCCTGCCCCATAAGTGGAAGACATTGAGTGCACCGATGCCCAACCACTTCTGTTGCAGGATGAGGACATAGAAACACCAGCACAGCACGTCTCTGATGATGACAAAACACAGGTGCCAACTGCTGCAGCTTGCCTCAGTGTGCAGACTGACAAGGAGGGCAGTGGTGAAGGGTGGGTGGAAGATGATGTGGAGGAGGATGATGAGGTCCTAGACCCCACATGGAATGAGGGTCATGCGAGTGACGTGTGCAGTTTGGAGGAAGAGGTGGTGGTCGCACAGAGGCACCAGCACAGCAAAAGAGGAAGCAGGTTGCAACATTTGGAGCGAGCATCCCCCAGACAGTAGGCCTGCTACTACCCACCGCACACAGGGACCTAGCACACCAAAGGCAGCTCAAAGGTGTTCCCCCGCGTGGCAGTTCTTCAGACAATGTGCTGACGACAAGACACGAGTGGTTTGCATGCTGTGCAATGATAGCCTGAGGTGAGGCCTAAATGTTCTAAACCTGAGCAAACCTGCATGATCAGGCATCTAAATTCAAGGCACAAGCTGCATTGGAATAATTACCTCAAAATCCAAGAAAGGTCTCGGCCTCCTCCTGCCTCCTCTTCTGCTGCTGCCTCGGCCTCTTCCTCCACCTCTACAGTGCCAGTGTCACCTGTCACCCAGCAAACAGACGATATGACAGCAACGCCACCATGTCCGCCACCGTCCCCAAGCATTTCCACACAGTCCCATGGAAGCTTACAGCTCTCCATCTCCCAAACACTGGAGAGAAAGAGGAAGTACTCCCCTACCCACCCGCGATCCCTGGCCCTGAATGCCAGCATTTCAAAATTCCTGGCATTTGAAATGCTGTCATTCCGTCTGGTGGACACGGACAGTTTTAAAAACCTGATGGCGGTGGCTGTCCCACAGTATGTGGTTCCCAGCTGTCACTACTTTTCCAGGCGAGCCATCCCTTCCCTGCACAAACAATTCGGGGACAAGATCAAGTGTGCACTGTGCAACGCCATCTGTGGCAAGTTCCACATAACCACTGATACATGCACCAGTAAGCACGGGCAGGGACTCTATATCTCGCTAACTGCACACTGGGCAAATGTAGTGGGCCTGAGGCGGATAGCCATTTGGCGTATGTCCTTCCGCCACTGAGGATTGCAGGGCATTTCTCTTTGCCTCCTGTTGCCTCCTCCTCCTACTGCGCTTCCTCCTCCTCTACCACCTCCTCATCCGCTCAGCGTAACACCTTCACCACCAACTTCAGCACATCCACGGGGAAAAGGCTGTTTTAAAACTTATATGTTTGGGGGATAAACCCCACACTGCACAGGAGCTCTGGACGGCATTGAACAACAGACCAATGAGTGGTTGTTGCCACTGAGCCTCAAGCACGACCTGGTGGTGTGCAACAATGGGCAAAATCTCGTAGTGGCTCTGGGCCTAGCCAGTTTGACGCACATCCCTTGCCTTGCCCATGTGCTGAATTTGGTGGTACAGAAATTTCTAAAAAACTACCCTGATATGTCAGAGCTGCTGCAGAAAATGTAGGCCATCTGTGCACACTTTTGGCGTTCTCACCCTGCTAGCCTGTCTGCACTGCAGCGGAACTTCGGCCTTCCCGCTCACCGCCTCCTATGTGACGTGTCCACAAGGTGGAACTCCACCTAGCACATGCTGGAGAGACTGTGCGAGCAGCAGCAGGCAATAGTGGAGTTTCAGCTGCAGCATGCACGGGTCAGTCGCTCTGCGGAACAGCAACACTTCACCACCAATGAGTGGGCCTCCATTCGAGACCTGTGTACCGTATTGAGGTGTTTCGAGTACTCCACCAACATGGCCAGTGCCGATGACGCTGTTCTCAGCGTTACTATCCCACTTCTATGTCTCCTTGAAAAAACACTTCGGGCCATGATGGAAGAGGGTGTGGCACAGTTGGATGAGGAGGAGGAGGAAGAGGGGTCATTTCCATGGTTATCAGGCCAGTCATTCACAAGTGGCTCGGAGGGTGGGTTCCTGCACCAGCATAGGCCAGGTAAAAAAAATTCAAGCCAGGGCACAGTTCTGGAGGATGAGGAGGACAAGGAAGATCATGAGGAGGAGGAACCGCAGCAGGGTGGCACCCAACGCAGCTCGTGGGCATCACTGGAGCGTGGCTGGGGGGATACGGAGGACACAGATGATACACCTCCCACAGAGGACAGCTTGTATTTGCCTCTGGGCAGCCTGGCACACATGGCCGACTACATACTGCAGTGCCTGCGCAATGACAGCCGAGTTGCCCACATTGTAACTTGTTCTGATTACTGGGTGGCCACCCTGCTGGATCCCTGTTACAAGGACAACGTGCCATCCTTAATTCCCTCACTGGAGCGTGAGAGGAAGATGCGCGACTACAAGCGCACACTGGTAGACCCGCTGCTGAGGGCATTCCCAAATGACACAGGGGGCTCAGTGGAAGCACAAGGCGAAGGCAGAGGAGGAGAAGGAAGAGGCCGCCAACGCAGCTGTGGCACCACCAGCACCTCAGAAGGCAGGGTTAGCATGGCCGAAATGTGGCAAAGCATTGTCAGCAGCCCGCCACAACAAACAGCATCACCAGCTGAGGCAAGGTCTTAGCAGGAGGCAGCATTTCAGCAACATGGTGGAAGAGTATGTGTGCACACGCCTACATGTACTGACTGATGGGTCTTCCCCATTCAACATCTGGGTCTCCAAATTGGGCACATGGCCTGAGCTTTCCCTTTATGCCTTGGAGGTGCTGGCCTGCCCTGCAGCCAGTGTATATTCTGAACATGTGTTTAGCACGGTAGGGGGCGTTATCACAGACAAGCGCATCCATCTGTCCACAGCCAACGTGGACAAGCTAACGTTTATTAAAATGAACCAGGCATGGATCCCACAAGACTTGTCTGTACCTTGTGCAGAATAGACATTTAGACCGGCCTCACACAGCCATTGGTATACTTGTTTTTTTGAATATGCCTCAATATTTTGGGGGCTACCCCAATTAGAAAAAAAAAACAAACAAACAACAAAAAGTGTTGGCTACCTCCTCCTCCACCACCGCCACTTCCACCTACACTGCCACGTTCATGGCCTAGTCAACCTCTAGGCTCCTACTCCACATCCACCCCCCTTCCCATTTTTATTTTTTTTATTTGAATTTAAGTTATTTTCCCTATCCCCATTTTTTTGTAGGGCACTTGTCCTACTCTTATCCCCATTTTACTTCCTTTTGCAGTCCTCTAGCACTTGCCAGGACTTTTTTACAGCCATTTTTGTGCCGAAAAGTTTGGGTCCCCATTGACTTCAATGGGGTTCGGGGTCCGGGGTAAAGTTCGGGTCAAGTTCGGTACCGAACCCAAACTTTTTCGCGAAGTTCGGCCGGACCCGCCGAACCTGAACATCCAGGTGTCCGCTCAACTCTAGTCCCAATCTATTTTTTATGTGGTTTATTATTTTTTACAATTCTAAACTGTTGAATGAATTAACTATAAGAAATAAATACCCCCAAAATATTTCAGAAGTTCCTGTTACTGGCATTGTTGTCAGTTCGAAAAGAAAAGGGGGAAATCTCTCAAACAGCATCAAAGCCATTCTTTCAGTAGACTATGGAAAAAATAGTTTTCCCTTCATTATCTGTTACATTGACAATGTAGTAATGCAGTAGTAGTGTGCAGTAAAAAAAAGTGTGAAGACATTTTTCTAGTGAGGTCCCTGGTATTTTAAACCTTCTGCACCATATCCAAAACAGACAAAAGAAGTCATACTTTAACTTCTTGCCAAAGGACATGTACCGTGGGGTGGCGGCCCTTTTCTGCAAAATCACGCACAGGTACATGATGTTGCACTTCCAGGTCTGAGGCAACCTGCTCCCGCTGTGATTGAACACAGTGGGAGCCAATCAGTGGGTCCGGTGGACCCGATGTCTGCCAAGACCTGCTGATTGTTCCTGACAGAAGCAGTTCTTTGCTAAGCAGGAACACAGATTTCTGTCTTCCCACAGTTAAAGCACACCCCCACAGTTGCAAAGCACTCCTTAGGCACACATTTAACCATTTGATTGGCCCTGATATTAACCCCTCCCTGCCAGTGTCTTTAGTACAGTGACAGTGAATTTTTTAGCACTGATCACTGTATTGGTATCCTTAAAATCGTATCAAAAGTGTCACTTAGTGTCTGATTTGTTCCCTGCAATGTTGCAGTCCTGCTATAAATTGCTGATTACCAACATTACTAGTAGAAAAAAAATAATGAAAAATGTCGTAAAATTTCATAAAAAATATCCTATAGTTTGTAGATGCTATAACTTTTGCACACACCAATCAATATACGCTTATTAGGATTTTTCTTTACCAAAAACATGTATCAAAATACATATTAGCCTAAATGTATGAAGAAATATGATGTTTTAATTTTTTTATTGGATGTGTTTTATAGCAGAAAGTAAAACAAATTTTTTTTCTCTAAATTGTCGTTCTTTTTTTATTTATAGCGCAAAAAATAAAAACCGCAGAGCAGATCAAATAACAACCAAAAGAAAGTTCTGTTTGTGGGAAAAAAAGGACATCAATTTTATTTGTGTACAGTGCCGCACAACCGCACAATTGTCAGTTAAAATAATGCAGTGCTGTACTGCAAAAAATGGTCTGCTCATGAAGGGGGGTAAACTTTTCCGTTAGACTATTTTGGGAAAAATCAAATGCAATTCTATTTATTTTAGTCTTTTGTAGACATGCACCCATGAATATAGTCTACATCTCTAAAACACAGTTTACCACCCCATACCTAATGCATATTTATTAGTTGATGCAAAACAATTAACCCCGTTCTTTTGCCTCTACCCTCTCTTAATACATATAGACCTTTGTCTTTCTTGTTTTAATACTTATTTCTCCCCTGATTTTTTGCCACCTGTTTGGATACCAATTGCTGGTATCCTGTGAAAAAGGTGTGGCCAGATATGTATGGACCTGCAGAGAGATCACTAGGCTCAACACTGCATAAAAGTAATGTGATTTAATAAGAAAATGACAACTACAACAATAAATACCAACAACCAATACACCAATGAATATAAAACCCAGTGAAGCTAAACAAAGCAAACTTAATAATTGGAAGTGGGACAATAAGCAAATCTACCTAAATTCACTAACTAAACTAAACTAAACTAATGTACAATTGTACAAACTGTGGGGTAAACAGGGCAGAGCAGGATCAGGCTGAGGTACAAGGAGTAAGCCAGGAAGGAGAAAAGGTACACAGAAGCAGGTACAAACAGGTGGGAGAAGGATCAGTATCAGGAAGAGAGTCACAGGTCATAGAGAGCAAGGTACATGGGGAACACAAGCAGAACATTGAAGTATTCTGGAATAGCAGAGGAGGGAATAAATACCCTCTCAGTAACAAACCTAATGCTAATAGACTAAAGACTAATTGCTAGGAACTGCTAGCTGCCAAAAGACACCCACTGGTGGACACCTGAACTACAATCTTCAGGTACAGAAACCCTACTTCCACCAGCATGTATTCCAGCTCCTGATAGTTCCCTTCTCTGAGGAGCAACCTCCAGATGCTTCGACCAGCCTCAGTTATACCAGTATATATGAGAGATCCACTTGCCGAATAAGTCCAAAGAGGAAACTTCTCAGAAAACAGGCCAGATTCCTTACTTTTTGAATTCTGGTAACCAGCAAGATGCCCTGCCACCAGGAATACATACCAGGCTAGATGTGCCACCATTGGAGACTGGCAGCTGGCTGAGTACCTCCACCACTGGGGACTGGCAACTGACTGGGTGCCCTGTCAACTGTATTTTCAGAGAGATATGAAACTTGATACTTCAAGTCTTTCAAAACCCCACTACCATGGGTTATCCAATATTCTGGCATTATATATTTTGCACATGCACTAGATTTTTTTTTATTTTACATTATTTCTTGCATATATCATCAGCAGCATCTCAGTTTGATTTGATACAACTTCAAATCACAATCCCACATTCCATAAACACCCTCTCCAATTGTTCCCAAAATTAAAAACGTAGACTTCATCTATGTGTTGATAGAAATTTGCTAATGTGTAGACATTGTGGCAGCAAACTGAAAGAGGATGAAAGATTAAGCTCCCAGCCACTGCCATGCAGAAAATCAGCCACAGTGTAAGCTGGCGGGGTAGCAGCTGTATGACTGTGTCCTTTTTCCAGACAACCCTTGGACTCCCTATTCTAAAAATTGCTATTTCCTGTGAGCACTGAGACTTCCCAGGACTCAGTGACCAGGTCATAGTGCCCTTTGGCATCAGTGAGGACTGGCAAGGATACAGTAAGTATTGCTGACTCAATTCCCAAACTTCCGAAAGACCTAATTTGAAAGAAGAAAGACCCTGAGCCCACCTTTAACCACTTAAGGACTGAAAGGATTTCCCACATTAGGACGAGAGCACTTTTTGCGATTTGGCGCTGCGTCGCTTTAACTGACAATTGCACGGCCGTGCGATGTTGTACCCAAACGAAATTGATGCCCTTTTTTCCCCACAAATAGAGCTTTCTTTTGGTGCTATTTGATCCTCTCTGCATCACTTCTGATCACCTCTATTAACATAAAAAAGCTGCAATTTTGAAAAAAAAAACAATATTTTTTACTTTTAGCTATAATACCTATAAAAAAAAAAACAATTTTACTCATCAGTTTTGGCATATATATATATATATACTTCCTCATATTTGTGGTAAGAAAAAAATCACGATCGTCGATTATTGATTAGTTTGCGCAAAAGTTGCCATGTTTACAAACCATGAGAATTAATTTATGTCATTTTTACTATTTTTTTTCTTTACTAGTAATGGCAGTGATCTGCAATTTTTATCGGGACTGTGATATTGCAACCGATATGTCGGACATTTTTTACACGTTTTTGGGACCAATGGCATTTATACAGTGATCAGAAATGTAAATATCCTCTGATTACTGTGTAAATGTCATTGGCAGTGAAGGGGTTAACCTGCAGGGGGTGATCTAGGGGTTAACTGTGTTCCCTAGGCGTGTTCTAACTGTGAAGGGGCTGGGCTACCATGGGCATAAGAGATCTAACTGATCCCAATGACAGGGTTCAGTAGATCTTTTAAATGCCCACTGACAGAGCGGGGAACCGCCATGTTTACATCCGCGTTTTCCCGTTATTTCTCTCTGCCAGGTCATTGTGGCTCCTGCAGAGTGCAGCGGGCACAGGAGCGCTCCAGCAGTGGCGCGCTCCCGCCCTCTAGCTGCGCAAGCATGAGCCACTGTTTATATACAGCGATTTGTGAGACTCTGCAGCAGTGAATATACGGTATGCGGTCCAGAACCGGTTAATTACTAACACCTGTTGATCAGGAACACGCTCTTGGCAAATGAAAGGATGCATCAGCTATACAAGCATATGTATCTGTGCAGTGTATAATGGAAAAGATCAAATGTGCAATTCTCTGGCCATGATCAGTGATACCAAAAACAAAACAACTCCAGTTGCCAGGTCATCGCGGGTAGCCAGTGGACATCGAGTCCGCCGGACCCGCGGCCACACTACTGCAGAGTGCGGCAGGCCCGAGAGCGCGCAAGCGAGCCACCGTTTATAAATGGGGATTCGCGCTATAGCGCCACTCTGCAGCAGTAAATGTACATGAGCCGGTCAGAAACCGGTTAAGGCTATGTTTCTAAAATCCATCTCCCCTATGTAACAATATACTATTAATGTACCTCGCTTGCAGAAAAATAAAAGCTTTCTTTGATTTTCAGAACAAGGCTTTACTTTAGCCCTTGCTGTGTTCCATTGAAAGTTTAAAAGATTTCCTGGTATGTAGATTAGGGACGTTAGAACCAATAAGTCAAAGGTAGCAGTTTACCAGCTGACCTCATTAGCACACACCCTGCCCCCATAAGCTAGGTTTGCATGGCATCCCAGCATCCCTTCGTGTGTGCATTTGCCTAGCTTGCCAATGTAAGCTGCCACAGCTGCTATGTCTGCAGGGCATCCCCAGCATCCTTCCAGACAGTCCATGGCCACATGCTAAACTCTCTGGGAACATGGGTTGGACACCCCTGATGTAGTGCAAGGGCCTACCTAAATGAATACAGGGTAAATGGATAGACAGGTGGGTCCTAATATTCCATAGTTTTGGTAAATCTAAAGGAGATTGTACAGTGTATGACCACCTTTATACACTTGAAATTAACCACTTCAGATCCGCGCTATAGCCAAAGTACGGCTCCAGCGCGGATCTGAAATGCCCGGAGGACGTCCATGGACGTCCTCCACTGCGCATGCTCCCGCGCGCCCCCTGGCGGCAGCGGCGGCGCGCGCGCGTGCGCGCCGCACGCTGCGCGAGCGTGCCCGTGGGTCGGGCGGACTCGATGTCCGCCCGGACCCGCCGATCACCTTTAGGAGCCTCAGAACGGGGAACCGCCGTTGTAAACAGGGCGGT
>BLSH010165732.1:51805-65005 GCA_018402905.1 Glandirana rugosa
GAAAAAGAATGGACTCGGTTAGGCAAGGTCGCTACACGTACTCTGGTCAAGGTAACAGGACCACGAGGTCACGGAAGTTTTTACACTATCCAGCAGTACTGTAATCTACACATTAAATACAGGGATCTTATGGACTGCCGCGAGGGACGTACAACTCGGAGACATACAGGCTCAACATGCAGGGAGCGCCGTCAGGTATTCTAGGGACATAAATTACACATCTAATGTCATGACGACCTATCACATTTTTGAAGGCACTGGAGCACCAGGACAATGGAACTGGTCTCATGCACATCGCTGGAACGGATTGGCTCAGGTAAGAAAAAGGAGGGGGGGCTCTGGGGGCAGCTGCAGCAAAGAAGGATTTTCACTTTACTGCATAGAATGCAGTAAGGTGAAAAACCTTGAGACTTTCTGTCTATACATAAAAAAGCATGTTCATTGCTATAAAATGATGTGCACCTGGGGCCATATGCAGCATATGCACATTATGCCATTGCTTCATATACATAATATTGATCCATTATACAACAATACAAATAATAGCAAAGTAATCAGTAAATTGTATTATGGAATAAATTAACAAAAGCAAGAAATTCTAATAAATATTCATTAAAAATGAAAAACAGTATGAAGGTACCATATTACAGAGTTCAAGGTTTTACTAATGAGAGCATCCATGATAATATGTCATCATCTAATTGTGCCGCAGTTTAAGACAGTGAATTAGAAAAATGCTATTAAAATGTGAATAATTAGCTTTCAGAATAAATATTGCAGGCATTTTAAGCATTGCATAATTATGTTTCTGCCTGCCATAATCTGAATTCATACAGCAATGTAAAATCCTTTTAAACTATTATTTGCACGTCTTCAGGAGAACCCAAAATGAAAAGAAAAGAAGAAATGCAATTTTCTTATCATACTTCCAACTGCATCTGTAGCTGGTTTCTCAAACTTCTAACATTCTTTTAAAAGCATTAATGAGTGATAAACTTCATATGAAGAATAATTGTTAATTACCAAAATGTCCCACTTTAAAATAAAGTGATTATGTATTCAGCTAGATTTTATATATTCATTGGATATTGATTTGAAAGATATATATAGCTGAGTACTAATCTAAGTAATCCTAAATGTGTTTTATATATATATATATATATATATATATATATATATATATGCCCTATATCATCAAAAGGACACCTGCCTTTACACGTACCTGAACTTTAATGGCACCCCAGTCTTATTCCACAGGTCAGGCACTGTTGTTGGATGAGAAAGCCTGCCTCACAGTCTCTGCTATAATTCATCCCAAAGGTGTTTTGTCAGGTTTAGGTCAGGACTCTGTGCAGGCGATTCAAGTTCCTCCGCCGTAAACTCATCCATGTCTTTATGGGCCTTGCTTTGTTCACTGGTGCATAATCATGTTAGAACAGGAAGGGGTCATCCCCAAACTGTTCCTACAAAGTTGGAATCATGAAATTGTCCAAAATGTCTTGGTATGCTGACGCCTTAAGAGTTCCCTTCACTGGAACTAAGGAGCCAAGCCCAACCCCGGAAAAACAACCCCACACCATAATCCCCCCTCCACCAAATGATTTGGACCAGTGCACAAAGCAAAGTCCATAAAGATATGGATGAGCGAGTTTGGGGTGGAGGAACTTGACTGGCATGCACAGAATTCTGTCCTTTGAGATGAATTAGAGCGCACAGTGCCTGACCTCACATATGTGATTCTGGAAGAATGGTCAAACATTCCCATAGACACATTCCTAAACCTTGTGGCCAGCCGTCCCAGAAGAGTTAAAGCTGTTATAGCTGCAAAGGGTGGGCCAACTCAACCCTACAGACTAAGACTGGGATACCATTATGTGCATGTATAGGCAGGTGTCCCAATATGTTTGACAATATAGACAGTATATGTAGTAGAGGATGACAAAAGGCTTTTTTTATTCTTTATTGATAGAAAATCTTCTCAGAAACGTTGACATAAACGGACAGGTCCAATGGAAAAGAACATTTGAAAATTTACACTGCCAAGTCCAATTCCATCAACCTAACAGAAGGTCCTAAGTAAGGAGGAATTTATGCACAAAAAAAGAAAATAAATTACTGAGGTATAAAGCATCAGCTTGATCAGTGCTATCCGAAAAAGGTTATAACGGAAGATCCCAGACAATCGCTACCATCAGTTGCTAAGACAATAAGACCAGCTGGGTCTATGAAGGAGACAAAATTAACCATTATGTAAACATACAATATGAAAATCATAGTGGTAAAAAAGTATGTTGGGAAGAAGTAAAATGGAAAGGAAAAAATGGTCGCTCCCCAGGGGCACTGCCATACAGGGAGAAAGAGTTAGATGGCGTTATGGAGACTCATCTTGCTGTGTACCAGACATCACCTGTAAATAATTATATGAGCAGTTAAAGTATATCCATGGTCTCCATTCCTCTCTAATTTTTTCCTGAGTGTTGTGAAGGGTGGCCGTCAGATGCTCGATGTGGAGAATGTCATTGATTTTAGAATACAACAGTGATCTAGTTGAAGGTTGAGTGTGCATCCACAGTGATGGGATAGAGGCCCTCAAGGTGTTCACAAAATGATTAGTGAGAGAGGGGTCTTTCCGTTAGGTGGAGTAGGCAAGCTGAAGGATTCCCAATTAAGTTGACAAATGTCAATTGTTTAATTGTACAGTCATGTCCTCCCAGAAGGACCAGAGTTTAGGGCAGTACCAGAAAATATGGGATATGATGCCAACTGCTGAGGAACAGTGCCAACAAGTATCTGGCATTTTCTCATCTGTTTTGTACAACACGAATGGAACCCGGTACTTGTTTGGTATAGATGATTTGTGGGACAGATGAAGAACCTTATCTGCTTGTTGAGTCATTAAAGAAATGCCTAAAGCCTTTGGCTGAAGAATTATGGGTAAGGATCGTCAGAAGACATAGTCTAGAAACCATAGAGAAGTTAGAGTGTGTCTAGATGGTTCCCATTGTAGATTTGTTGAATGTCTGGGTAGTGCTCTAGAAATTTAGAGGCGGGTATGAATTAATTGAGTATTCCACTTGGGAAGGTAACCTGCTGTGATATCAGAAGTCACACAGTTGAAATTACCCTGGCCTAATTGTCTGAGTGTTCTGTTGGTGAAACTGGGCATACAATCCAGGTTCCCTATGATGGGAGTCAAAGGTGATATTAAAGGGGAAATGTCTCTGGACCGAAAGATGGTTCTGTCAATTTAAATAGAGCTGCCAATCAATGTTTGGCCTGTATGTCAGGAGGAACTTGGGAAGAAAGCCACGGTAGGTCCTGGAGAGGGATTGAGTAGTCCTCAATCTCCATGGACACTCATTGCTTGGCACTCTTGTTTCAATGCCAATCGTCTGCCCTGTTATCCCTCAGTTCATCTGGAAGGCTGATGCATGCCTCCTCTGACCTTGGTGAGGAGCTGCCTAGGCAAATTATGGGACCAAGTAAAGGCCCTGAACAGAGTGCTATGTTGGTTAAAGAATGACATAGGGATACTCACTGGTAGAGGATACAGTATCCGTGGTAGTACCATCATATATATGATATTTGTGGCCAGGTATATGATCACCTTGTCCTTCCTGTAAAAATAAAATTGACTGCAGAGGGTATGTAGTTCATTCAATGGGACTGTGAAATTAAAGGGGTTGTAAAGGTTCATTTTTTTAAAATTACAAACATGTTATACTTACCTCCTCTGTGAAAGGATTTTGCACAGAGTGGCCCCAATCCTCTTCTTATGGGGTCCCCCAACAGCACTCCTGGCTCCTCCTCTTCTCTAGTGATTCCTCAGAGAATTGCTTTCCCTGGGGGCACTCGTACGGGTGCGCTTCTGAGTTTTGCTGCTGCTTCCATTGACACATACAGCAAGACTCAGCCCCGCCCCCTTCTCTCATGTCAATGGATTTGATTAACAGCAGCAGGAGCCAATGGCTCCTGCCTCTATCAATCTATCCAACTACAGAAGGTTTTTCACCTTTCACCTTTAAGGGCTGCTGATTTTGATAAAATGATTTTGAAGTTTGATAATTTACATTTGTAGTGCCTCCAGAGTGTAAGGGAGAGTTATACACAGGTTGGTGAGAAAAAGATTAGGTCATTAGCAAATCCTGCAACTTTATGGTGGCCCAAGGGTTTGATAAGGCCTGTGACATCTGGTTTGCCTCTTATAGAACACAGGAAAGGTTCCAGGTTCAAAATAAAGATAACCGGCAAAAGGGGCAGCCCAGCCTTGTACCGTTGGAAATATCAAAGAACTCTGACTGCAGTGAGTAGAGTGACAGGATCCATTGGAGCATGAGCAGGCCCAGGCCAATGTGTTGAAGGGTGGCTTTTTATAAAAAGCCAGTCCACCCTATTGAAGGTCATCTCTGCATCCGTCGATAGGAGCAGGAAAAGTCAATAGGAGCAGAAAGACTGATCAAGAAGATGGATAGAGGGAGTGGATGAGTTTCAGGACCTTGGTGTTGTCTCCTGCCTCACGGGGTGGTATGATTCTGGTCTGATCCATATGTATTAATTACTGATTGTGTTGGAGTAGTCTATTAGCTAAAACAGTTTTAAAGATTTTTAAATCTACATTTAGTAATGCAATATGCCTGTAATTCCCACATTACAATGGGTCCTTGCTGTCTTTACATATAAGAGAGATGTACACCCTCAAAGAATGTTTAGGCATGGAACCCTCTCTAACCAAGGCATTTTATGCCTACAAAAAGGTAGGCGCTAACCTAGCAAGAAAGGTTGTTGTAGAATTAGCCAAAGAGAAACCGTCAGATCCCAGAGCGTTGCGGAGATTGGTCGCCATTATCAGGTCTCGAGTTCATGTAGTATTAAAGTGTTTGTTACCCTAAAAAAAAGGATCCTGTTTCCTTAACCACTTCAGCCCCGGAAGGATTTCACACTTTAGGACCAGAGCACTTTTTGCGATTCGGCACTGCGTCGCTTCAACTGACAATTGCGCGGTCGTGCAACGTTGTACCCAAACAAAATTTGCATCCTTTTTTTCCCACAAATAGAGCTTTCTTTTGGTGGTATTATAAAAACTATAAATAAAAGAAGAGCGACCATTTTGCAAAAAAAAACTAATTTCTTACTTTTTGCTAAATACAAATCCAAAAAAAAAATATAAAAAAACATTTTTTTCAACGGTTTTGGCCGATTTATATTCTTCCTCATATTTGTGATCAAAAAATCGGCATTTATTGATTGGTTTGCGCAAACGTTGCCGCGTTTACGGATGATAAGAATTAATTTCTGGGGTTTTTATTTATTTATTTTTTTTACTAGTAATGGCGGCGATCTGCGATTTTTAGTGGTACTGCGATATTGCAGCGGACATGTCGGACTATTTTGACACTTTTTTGGGACCATTGGCATTTATACAGCGATCAGTGCTATAAAAATGCACTGATTACAGTGTAAATGCCATTGGCAGTGAAGGGGTTAACGTGTAGGGGGCACTCTAAGGGTTAACTGTGTTCCCTGGGCGTGTTCTAACTGGCTGGGGAAGGATAGTGATCACAGCTTCCGTATAGAGGAAGGCTGTGATCACAGTCCTTCCCCCCTCACAGAACGGAGATCCGTGTTTACTTACACGGACCTCCGTTCTTTCAATCCAAGGGGGGCATCGCGGGTAGCCGGCGGAGATCGAGTCCACCGCACCCGCTCCCCGGCCCCCCCGGAAGACAGTGAGCGCGCGGTTTGCCTAGCAGAGCCATCTTGTCGCTGTCAACCTGAGGTTGACGGTCGGCAAGTGGTTGAAGCATGTTACACACACACATAGGGACACACAATGTTATTTAACAGAGGGGATGGCAGTCCTTTACTATAGTGGCTTAACAACCACTTTAAAGTGGTTGTTAAGCCACTTGTCTGCTCTGCTCTCATAGCTAACATGAAATGCTCCCTTCCCCTCTGTATTAGGTCAATAAGTTCCCTTGTGTCTGTGTTATATCATACATATGCTTATCTGTACTGATAACACAGCATCTTCCTATGGTCAGTTGCCTTCTTTCTCCTCTCCTCTGCCCAGCTGATATTTCCAGCAGGTGGGGCCGAGCACTGCTATTGATGTCAGCCAGAGAGGAGAGAGGAGAGAGAGAGAGACAGGAGTCACATGATTGTAGGAAAATGCTGTGTTATCTGTACAGATAGGCATATTTGTGATATAACACAGACACAGGGGAACTTATTGTTCTAATACAGAGGGGATGGGAGCATTTCATGTTAATTATGAGAGCAGAGCAGACAGTCAGAGAGGAGAGAGGCTATGATTTGACAGGAAGAGGGAGGGGGAGGAAGGGGGAGCTGATGACAGGCACAGAGAAGAACAGGAGAGCTGCTACATGCACATACAATGATCTCTCAGGCTCAGCAGACATGATAATGGGAGTCTGCACTCAGGGGGGGAGTCAGCGCATGGCTTTATCAAACAGGCATTCTAGGAGATACAAAGGGATAATTTAACCACTTCCCATCCGGCCTATAGACAAATGACGGCCGGGCAGTGGTTTCGTTATCCTGACTGGGGGGTCTATTGATGTCCTCAGGATAACCCGTGCATTACCAATCTCAGTAAAAAGCTTCCATTGCAAGCTCTTTACCACGTGATCAGCCATGGCCAATCATGGCTGGTCACAGTGTAAATAGGAAGAGCCGTTTATCGGCTTTTCCTCTACTCGTGTCGCTTTGCATAGAGGAGAGTCGATTGGCTGCTCTCCTGTCAGGGGGGTCTGCACTGCACATTTATCAGTGCAACCCCGCAGGATCGCCACATTGGACCACCAGGGAGCCTGCCCAGGACCACTATCAGTTGGCCGCCCTGGGACCACCAGTGATACAATCTGGAGGCCACCCAGGGACCACCAGGGAGCCCACCCTAGACCACCAGGTAAGGGGCTTACAATGCACTGTAGGGATGGCACTGTGTCCATATGTGATGCCTGCCAGTGCCATCCCTAACAATGCTATCTATCAGTGCCACATACCATGGCCCACCAGTGCCCACTAGTGCTCACCAGTGCCACCTATCAGTGCCACCATCAGTGCCACCTATCAGTGCCCATCAGTGCTGCATATGAGTGCCCATCAGTGCCACATATCAGTTCCACCTATCAGTGCCCATCAGTGCTGCTTATCAGTGATGCCTATCAGTGCCCATCAGTGCTGTATATATGTGCCTCATCATCAGTGCCCATCAGTGTCACCTTATCAGTACCACCTCATCAGTGCCAATCTGTACTGCCTCATCAGTGCCCATCAGTGTAGCCTCATCAGTGTAGCCACATCAGTGCCCGTCAGTGAAGGAAAAAATTTACTTATTTACAAAATTTTGTGACGGAAACAAAGAAAAACTTTTTTTTCTCAAAATTTTCATTCTTTTTTTACTTGTAGCGCAAAAAATACAAAACAAAGAGGTGATCAAATACCACCAAAAGAAAGCTCTATTTATGGGAACAAAATTATAAAAAATATTGTTAGGGTACAGTGTTGCATGACTGTGCAATTGTCATTCAAAACAGCGCTGAAAGCTGAAAATTGGTCTGAGCGGGAAGGGTGGTAAGTGCCCGTATTGAAGTGGTTAAAAAGCAAAAGCACCATTCTGCTAATTGCACATTAACCACTTGTCGACCACCCGCCATCGTTATACGGCGGCAGGTCAGCTCTTCTGCCATAGCTGTACGGTGGTTTATGAGCGTGCCTGCGGGTTGGGTTGACTCTGTGTTTGCCGGCAACCCGCGATCACCTAGTACAGAGGCAGAATGGGGATCTGCCTATGTAAACAAGGTGAATCCCCCTTCTGACAGGGGGCATTATAGAGATCTACTGTTCCCAGTGATCGGAAGCAGTGATCTCTGTCATGTCCCTGGCAGCCCATCCCACCTACAGTTAGAACACACCTAGGGAACACACTTAACCCCGTGATCGCCCCCTAGTGTTTAACCCCCTTCCCTGCCAGTGTAATTTTTACATTGATCAGTGCATTTTTATAGCACTGATCAATGTAATAATGTCACTGGTTCCCAAAAAGTGTCATTTGGGATCAGTTCTGTCTGCTGCAATGTCGCAGTCCCACTAAAAATCACTATTACTAGTAAAAACAATAAAAAAAAATAAAAGTCCTTAAATCCATCCCATAGTTTGTAGACACGATAACTTTTGCGCAATTCAATCAATATACGCAATTTTTTTTACCAAAAAGTATGTAGAAGTATATATATCTGTCTAAACTGATGAATACATTTTTTTATATATATATATATTTGGATATGTATTATAGCAAAAAATAAAAAAAAAATATTTTTTTTTCAAAATTGTCTCCCTTTGTTTGTTTATGGCGCAAAAAATAAAACACACAGATGTGATCAAATGCCACCAAAAGAAAGCTCTATTTGTGGGAAAAAAAGGAAATCAATTTGGGTACAGCGTCGCACGACCGTGGAATTGTCAGTTAAACAACGCGGTGCCGTATTGCAAAAACTGGCCCGTTTACTTTAGCAAATCCTTCCGGGCCTGAAGTGGTTAAAGGGACAGGAGCAGCATTTTTTTTTGGGTTACTTAAAATATCTTAAAATACATATAAAATAAATTCCACAGATGATTAACTCCAATATTAATCACATGTCAGCAAATTTCCACATAACACTAGAAATAATAAGTCAAATTATTAGGAAAAATTATGTGAATTAAAATTACACTTCATACATTATCCCTCCACCAAAACTTTCCGTAACCACTTCAGCCCCGGAAGGATTTCCCATGTTAGGACCAGAGCACTTTTTGCGATCGGCACTAAGGCGCTTTAACTGTCATGCAATGCTGTACCCAAACAAAACTGACATCCTTTTTACTTGGTGGTATTTGATCCCCTCTGCGTCACTTCTAAACACCTCTATAAACAAAAAGAGTGACAATTTTGAAAAAAACTATATTTTTTACTTTTTGCTATAATACATGTCAAAAAATATATATAAAAAAACTAATTTATTCATCAGTTTTGTCCGATATATATTCTTCTACATATTTGTGGTAAAAAAAATTGCAATTGCCGTATATTGGTTGGTTTGTGCAAAAGTTGACGCGTTTACAAACCATGAGAATTAATTTATGTTGTTTTCTCTATATTTTTTTTTACTAGTAATGGACGGGTTCTGCGATTTTTATCGGGACTGCGAAATAGAGGCGGCCATGTCAGACATTTTTGACACTTTTTTGGGACCAATGACATTTATACAGTGATCAGAGCTAAAAAAAAACACTGATCACTGGCAGGAAAGGGGTTAACCTGGGGGGGCGCTCAAGTGGTTAACTGTGTTCCCTAGGCGTGTTCTATCTGTATGCGGGTTGGGCTGCCAAGGGCATGACAGATCTAACTGATCCCAAGTACAGGGATCAGTAGATCTGTCATGTCCCCCCTCACAGAACAGTTTACATCAGCGGTTCCCCATTCTGCCTCTCTGACAGGCGATCGCGGGTCACAAGGGGACATCGAGTCCGCCCGACCCGCGGGCACGCTCACGGCGCATGCGCGAGTCGTCGTTTATAGACGGCAATTTACACTACAGAGCCATTCTGCGGCAGTAAATACACGGAACACGGTCGGGAACTGGTTCCCTAATCATTAAACACAATACAGCTGTCCTTTCCCTCCACCACTGCTCCTCCACCGTAGCACTGCAAACACTCTATAAAAAAAAAAGTATCAGACAACAAACAAAACTTTTTTATCCACTTGAGCTCCGGAAGATTTTACCCCCTTGATGACCAGGGCATTTTTTGCTATTCAGCACTGCCATGCTCTAACTGGCAATTGCTCAGTCATGCATATCATTGTAACAGCAACGTTTTCAAGTGTTATGAATGGCTTACCGCACAGAGGAAATGGCAAGGCATGCAATGGAAATTGAAAAATCTGATTGGTTACCATGCACACCTGCACCAGATTCTGTGTATAGCCGTTTTAGAAAATATCCCCTGAGTTACCTAGAATAAGAAGTTGCCTGTCCCTTTAGCAAATAGGGGCAAGCTAGGTGAATGAATACATGGACATAGAGGGATCAATCAGCCCTGACGCTACAAAGGGCAGAAACAACATATGAGCGCACCATTACAAAGTAAGGCATATAACTACAGTAATACCTTTTTTAAAAACAACAAAAACAATGCCTTTAAGTCTATGCACTGTAATACAATGCAGTGCTTTTCTTTCCAAAAATAAACTGTACCATCTTTGTTTCACATTGTTCTTTAATAATGTATGTTCTATCAATATTCTATAAAATATAAGTAACATGTTATATCAATAAATATTATAATACCAATAATATATTAATATGAATAATGGAATTGTCTTTTTATTTTGTAGACACTCATCAGATTCTAGATGTAAATTGTTTCATTCAAAAGCTAAGACATGATTTGTTGCTACAGAATTTCAATCATCTTATAATATTTAAATGAAAATATAGAAGCCATAATTAAAAGAAATAAAAGTTAAAAATTAAATGACCTTTTACATGTTTAATTAAACTGGTTCACAGACAAATGGACTTGATGAGCTGCAGGTTTGGTTGGTACAGTCCATAAGGAACAACAGTAATTAGAATGAACCAGCAGACAACCTATTAATATTCTTTCAAGGTCAAGCCACAGAACTAATTTGGAAAAACACTAAAACCCATTATTAAACTATCAGTCAAACTACATGCTGACAAAGAATCAATAGGCAAACCCTGCATAGTATAAACAAATATTATTAAGGAGTAATAGTCCCACTTCACCACAGAATCCATTTAGTTTCAATATTGTTTGGTTGCAAACCATTATTTATAGAAGAATAGTAACATATAAAGCAAAGTCTTTATATCTGCTGCATCTAAATCCAACTTGATAAAACAAAGTCACTGGAAGGATTCATTAACTAGGTGCTGATTGTTAGTAACAGAAACACTTGCTTATTGACCTGTCGGTGTAATACATGTTATTCATCAAGCCTGCGTTCTCAGTCTTTAAGTACATGTTGTTTAAGCTGAAAAAGAAGTTATAAATGATGACTATGGCAAGTGGTCCAACTAAAGTATTAAAACTTCCCACACATTGAATACTCAATTATGCAGCTTTGATATTTCAGCTACACAAAGCAAATTGATTGTTTAAAGGGATTGACAGTACTTTTTATAGCATTTGCTTACAAAGTAAACATAGTTTGATGAGTCCTATCAGTGAATACTGTTTTTATAGTCAAGTAAACAATATTTCAAATCACAATGGGCTCCATTCACAAAAGCATCTCGCATGCAGTATTTAGGTGGCCAGACACATTTTGCCTAAATATTACACGCGGTCCTGAAACTGTCAAATCACTGTACCATTTTGCAATATTTACCACACAACACTGAAAAAGCTCTATAAATACAGCATAAACAGGCATTAAACTCAATTCACAGAAGGAAATAAATAATTAAATGCATGCAGGAATTAAGAAGTAACCCAGGTATGCGGTATTTAAGGAATGTGTATTATTTTTACTGGTTGTTAGGGAGCGAGCGGCTGCCAGCATCCTTAACAACAAGTAACCGTCATGGTTGTTAAGGAACAGATGGCCACTGTGTCCTTAACAACTGATGAGTCATCAGCTGTCAGCGGGATTCCCTGCTGACAGCTGAATGTAAAGAAAATCTTTGCTTGCATTAAAAAAATCACCAAAAAAAAATGGCGTGGGGTTGTGGGGAAGAGGTCCTTGTCGCCATCAACATGGGGTCAAGGTGCTTTGGGGGCAGAGCCCCCACCCAAAAGCACCCCTATGTTAAGGGCATATGGCCTGGTATGGTTCAGGAGGAAGGGGGATCTCGCTTTTCCCCCTCCTTTCCTGACCTGCTGGGTTGCATGCTCAGATATGGGTCGGGTCTGGTATGCATTGGGGGGACTCCACACCATTTTTTCCATGTTTTTTTAATGGCAGTAAAGCTTTTCTTTACATGACTCATTGGTTGTCAAGGACACTGCGGCTGTCGGCTTTAAAGAAACCGCAAGCTTTTACTACTAAAATAGCTCATCACTTCATAAAATAGTGAAAGCCAAAACATTTTTTGAAAAAAGCTGAGCGGTATTTTACCACATTTGTTAAAGTGGTAGATACTGCTTTGTGAATGGAGCCCAATATACCTAATTAAAAAGTCTTTGTGCAGTTCCCAGGCTTAGTATACCAGGTTTAGATTTCATCTGCACAAAACACAACCAGTTTTATTATAGAGATACGATGCTCAACCCTTCAGTCCACCAAGCAGTACAAACACTATGGGGTATATTTGTAAAGTTGTGACATTCACCAAACATTCACTGCAGGTTTGTGTTTCTGGCATGTGTGTTGTAAATTACAGTGAATGATTCACCTGCAGTGAGTTTTTGCTGAATATTCTATTACCTGCTTGAAAGAAGCTCCTAGGACTGGATCCTGTTTTGTTTACAATTAGGAAGTGGGAGGGATTTCTTGTCACAACATACCGTATGGGCTTTTAAGCTACATAAGGGCTGATTTACTAAAATTGGAAAATTGGAGCGTGCTAAATCTGGTGCAGCTCTGCATAGCTCCCAAAGATTCTCTGAATGTTGTTTCGCAAGAATACGGATCCAAGCACTATACGCAAAGATACAGGACTCCGTCTCTTCTTCACAAGTGTTACCCCATTGTCTCTAACCTCTGCTGTAGATGTGAGCAGGAGAGCATTTGGTGGTCATGTTCCAGAGTTTCGCCCTTCTGGAAGTAAGTGCATGAATTAATTATTGCGGTTATGGGGATGACGCTGGAATTTTCACCGGCACAGTATCTCCTACACCATTCATCTAATCGCAGGAAAAACTATAATAAATCTCTTGAGATGTTCATGATCATTGCAGTGAGATACAGCATCCCCCGTCACTGGTGCCCTACCAAAATTCCAACATTGGAGGAGTGGTTCCCGGAGAATAGATAGAACGGAAAAGATTGAGGAGCTAATTGCGGTCTCCCGAGAATGATTGTCCAAATGTACTACAATTTGGTACCATTGGACTCATTTTAACCCCTTCAGATCCGCGCTATAGCCGAAGTACGGCTCCAGTGTGTATCTGAATTGCCAGGTGGACGTACATGGACGTCCTGGCCATGTGCGCGCTCCTGGCACG
>BLSH010165732.1:111974-123882 GCA_018402905.1 Glandirana rugosa
TTTACATTTTGGAGATTTAGTAGGGACAATGATGATAAAATTTCCATTTTCGGTGTTGATTTGGAAATCGTAAACAGGTATTTTTTGCATTATATCGAAATCCAGAAACCCTAGTATAATGTGGACATAAATACGGGTATATCAATTAAAATTATTTTTTTACAGTCTATCTTTTTACTAATGTGTTTGTTACAAGAAACTATTTCTTATATATATATGACCCACATCCTCCACCATCTTATACTCGAAAGAGATAATACTCGTTGGGAACAATCGGTTTGTGTGGACCCAAGTCAAATTCTGGGGTATGTGTGATAATCTAACATACGTCTAAAAACAGAAGTCTAAATGGTTTTGGTACATCACGTTCCCGGACGGACTAACGTATGGTTAACTTTGAGAATTTCAAACTGGACTAAAGGTTTAGTTGTGGCTTTTACCTTTAAAATAGTAGTAACAGGGATGATTTAGAGGTTTTACATTTACTGTTCTTAAATCAGTGTCCTAACACCAGTTCTTTCCGAGTGAGTAATATTGCCCAATAAAAATTCTCTTAAAAGCTTTGATTTATGGGAAGAAAAACTCTTCTACTGTGTTCTGTGATCTGTTTCAGTGTAATCCTCATAAAACTGACTGGTTCATTTGTTGCTTGACAAACCTATCTTATGTGAGCAAAACCTTTAGGAGAAACACTAGTCAGTCTTTTTGAAAATTTTGCTGTTCATATAATTTAATCTTTCAAAATAATTATATCATAGGATCATGTACACTAGTGAATTTTTGTTAACAGAATCGAAAAATTCCTAAATATGTAGTATGGCAAGAAATATATTTCCAATGACAGACATTTAAAATGAGTACAGAAGTAATAACATTGTAATTCTAATTTTAACAGTTAAGGCAGTTAGGAATCTAAAGATGTGGAGCTCAGAGTGGGAAAAGTTCAATTATTCCTTAAGGCAGTATTGCAAATTGTATTACTAATGTACTAAACTAATAACTGGAGAAACATTACACTCCAAAAGGATTAAAACGTTATGAAGACCATCGGTTGTTATGACATTTATTTTGGTAGTCAAAATTAAATCACAATTTTATAGACAATTCACTTTAAAGACCCAGCTCAGCATATTTTAGCTATATGTTCATTCCTGGAACAAAAAGGTCCAATGCCAGATGTGAGCATACATGCAGCTGCAAGTAGCTTAATATTCTGCAAGTCCTATTACTGTGCATTAAGTTTTTATGTGACTTTTAACTAAATAATACTGGATTTTGATCTAATAAATTATTTTACACCATAGACAATTGGCAAATTGCCTGCTATAAATTTAGGAAGAACATTATTGGGGCAACATAACATCATTTTAAAAAGTGAAAACAAACTAATCATTACAATGGTGCATTAAATAAAGCCTTGCCATCTTTTTCATATCAGGAGTGCTAAAAACTTTGACTTTTTTAAAATCATTTTTATTGATTTTGTTCAACATAAGTAACCAAGATATATTAAGGTAGTGTGCAGAAGATGTAATGGTACAGAATGACATTTTCATAAATCAGTCAGGAAAATAGGCATGCAAAGATTTAGATACCTTTAAGTCAAAAAGATCAAATAGCTGTAACAAAATAATCCTGTAAGGTAGCAATCCGTGGATTGAGTCATAGTAGAAAGTACCCTTCAACACCAGGGTAGGGACTATGAATTCAAAACCAAGCAAGTAGTGAGGCATGGATTGAGTCATCGCAAGAAGTACTCCCAATCACCAGGGTTAGGACCAAGAATTTCAAAACTTATATACATTTCCACAGCATTGAAAGTCCCTGTAGGGAAAAAAAGGAGGGGAGGGAGGTGGGGGTGGGGTGTAGGACAAAAGAAAATGCTATGTTTACAAGAAAGTCTAGAGACTATTATCCCACTTGAGTGCTCAGGAAAAAACATTTCTGAGCATGCTTGCCTATGGACGGAGTTCCTAAAAAGGTGATGTGGAAGCACAAGGGCAAAGCTTTATTGCTCTTAAGGAGAGGCGTATGCTCGCCCACCAGCAAAATAAAAAGAGAATGAGAATGCAAGTCTTTCTGAGCCTGACAAAGTAGAAACCATAAAGGCCTGCCATCTAGATGGAAATCGCTTGAGGTGGACATTAGTCTGCATCTCCAAATCTAGCTTTTCCCTGTACAGTATAATAGCAGCTTCAGTTCATTCTTTACATTGGAGATTGTTGGCCCTGCAAGAGAAGTCCACTTCTTCAGTAATGCTCTGTGGGTGACCAGGAGGCAAATATAGATCCAATGTAGATATTGCGAACACCCTCCATGAACCTGCTAGGGGTGCCCTGATGTTGGGCAAGATCCAAATAGCAGTAGCAAAAGATTATGTGGTATAGAAAAGCCTGTGACTCTGCAGATAAAGCAGATTACCTGGACCCAGAAAACTGAGGTCTGAGTGCACTCCCAGAAGTGGTGAGATAAAGCAGGACTGGAAGAGCTGCACCACAGAAACGCTGATTGCTTTGGATCGTCTTTGTTAGAGTTGAGCGGACACCTGGATGTTCGGGTTCGTCTGGTTCGGACGAACTTCGCGGAAAAGTTCGGGTTCGGTACCGAACATGACCCGAACTTTACCCAGGACCCCGAACCCCATTGAAGTCAATGGTGACCTGAACTTTTGGGCACTAAAATGGCTGGGAAAAAATCCTGGAAAGGGCTAGAGGGCTGCAAAAGGAAGCAAAATGGGGGTAAGGAGTAGGACAAGTGCCCTACAAACAAATGTGGATAGGGAAATAACTTAAAATAATTAAAAAAAAAAAAGGGAGGAGGTGGATGTGGAGTAGGAGCCTAGAGGTTGACTAGGCCGTGACCGTGGCAGTGTAGGTGGAAGTGGCGGTGGTGGAGGAGGAGGAGGCAGCCAACACTGTTATTTGTTTGTTTATTTTTTTTTTCTGATTGGGGTAGCCCCCAAAATATTGAGACAAAAAAAACAAGTGTACCAATAGCTGTGTGAGGCCGGTCTAAATGTCTATTCTACGCAAGGTACAGACAAGTCTTGTGGGATCCATGCCTGGTTCATTTTAATAAACGTTAGCTTGTCCACGTTGGCCATGCTAAACACACGCCCCCTGCCATGCTAAACACACATTTAGACAATACACTGGCTGCAGGGCAGGCCAGCACCTCCAAGGCATAAAGGGCAAGCTCAGGCCATGTGCCCAATTTGGAGACCCAGAAGTTGAATGGGGCAGACCCATCAGTCAGTACGTGTAGGTGTGTGCACACATACTGTTCCATCTGAGTCCTCCGTATCCCCCCAGCCACGCTCCAGTGATGCCCACGAGCTGTGTTGGGTGCCACCCTGCTGTGAACACGGTTCCTCCTCCTCCTCCTCATCATCTTCCTCATCCTCCAGAACTGTGCCCTGGCTTGAAATTTTTTAACTGGCCTATGCTGGTGCAGGAACCCACCCTCCGAGCCACTTGTGAATGACTGGCCTGATAACCATGGAAATTACCCCTCTTCCTCCTCCTCTTCCTCCTGTGCCACATCCTCTTCCATCATGGCCCGAAGTGTTTTTTCAAGGAGACATAGAAGTGGGATAGTAATGCTAAGAACAGCGTCATCGGCACTGGCCATGTTGGTGGAGTACTCGAAACACCGCAATATAGTTCACAGGTCTCGCATGGAGGCCCACTCATTGGCGGGGAAGTGGTGCTGTTCCGCAGAGCGACTGGCCCGTGCGTGCTGCAGCTGAAACTCCACTATTGCCTGCTGCTGCTCGCACAGTCTCTCTTTGTGGGCACGTCGCATAGGAGGTGGTGAGCCGGAAGGCCAAAGTTCCGCTGCAGCGCAGACAGGCAAGCAGCAGCAGGGTGAGAATGCCGAAAGTGTGTGCAGATGGCCCACACTTTCTGCAGCAGCTCTGACATATCCGGGTAGTTTTTTAGAGATTTCTGCACCACCAAATTCAGCACATGTGCCAGGCAAGGGATGTGCGTCAAACCGGCTAGACCCAGAGCTGCTACGAGATTTCGCCCATTATCGCACACCACCAGGCCGGGCTTGAGGCTCAGTGGCAACAACCACTCATTGGTCTGTTGTTCAATGCCCATCCACAGCTCCTGCGCAGTGTGGAGTTTATCCCCCAAACATATCAGTTTTAAAACAGCCTGCTGTCGTTTCCCCCTGGATGTGCTGAAGTTGGTATTGAAGGTGTTACGCTGAGCGGATGAGGAGGTGGTAGAGGAGGAGGAAGCGCAGTAGGAGGAGGAGGCAACAGAAGGCAAAGAGAAATGCCCTGCAATCCTGGGTGGCAGAAGGACATGCGCCAAATGACTAGCCGCCTCAGGCCCACCCGCCGCTACATTTGCCCAGTGTGCAGTTAATGAGATATAGCGTCCCTGCCCATGCTTACTGGTCCACGTATCAGTGGTTATGTGGACCTTGCCACAGATGGCGTTGCGCAGTGCACACTTGATCTCGTCCTCGACTTGTTTGTGCAGGGAAGGGATGGCTCGCCTGGAAAAGTAGTGGCGGTTGGGAACCATGTACTGTGGGACAGCCACCGCCATCAGATTTTTAAAACTGTCCATGTCCACCAGACGGAATGTCAGCAATTCAAAGGCCAGGAATTTTGAAATGCTGGCATTCAGGGCCAGGGATCGCGGGTGGGTAGGGGGGTACTTCCTCTTTCTCTCCAGTGTTTGGGAGATGGAGAGCTGTAAAATTCCATGAGACCGTGTGGAAATGCTTGGGGACGGTGGCGGACATGGTGGCGTTGTTGTCACATCGTCCGTTTGCTGTGTGGCAGGTGACACTGTCACTGTAGAGGTGGAGGGAGAGGCCGAGGCAGCAGCAGAAGAGGAAGCAGGAGGAGGCCTTTGAGGATTTTGAGGTACTTATTCCACTGCAGCAAGTGCTTTGCATTTAGATGCCTGGTCATGGAGGTTGTGCTCAGGTTTATAACATTTGTGCCTCGCTTAAGCCTCTCATTGCTCAGTGTGCAAACCACTTGTGTCTTGTAGTCAGCACAATGTCTGAAGAACTGCCACGCCGGGGAACGCCTTTGAGCTGCCTTTGGTGTGCTAGGTCCTTGGGTGCGGTGGGTAGTAGCAGGCATACTGTCTAGGGGACGCTTGCTCCGCTTTTGTAACCTGCTTCCTCTTTTGCTGTGCTGGTGCCTCTGTGCGACCACCACCTCTTCCTCCAAACTGCACCCGTCACTCGCCTGACCTTCATTCCATGTGGGGTCTAGGACCTCATCATCCTCCACATCATCTTCCACCCACCCTTCACCACTGCGCTCCTTGTCAGTCTGCAGACTGAGGAAAGCCGCAGCAGTTGGCACCTGTGTTTCGTCATCATCAGAGACGTGCTGTGGTGGTGTTTCCATGTCCTCATCCTGCAACAGAAGTGGTTGGGCATCGGCGCACTCAATGTCTTCCACTTCTGGGGCAGGGCTATGTGGATGGCCCATGGAAAGCACACCAGCAGAGTCATCAAAAAGCATAAGAGACTGCTGCATGATTTAGGGTTCAGACTGCTTGGCTGATTTACAAGGGGCTGAGGTGAAAGACAGATGACCATGGGGTTCAGGTGCCAACTCTGAGCTTTCATCAAGGGACCAGGTGGGAGACAATGTGAAGGAACTGGAGGCATTGTCAGCCACCCAATCTACTATCGCCTGTACTTGTTCTGGCCTCACCATTCGTTGAGCGCCATTCGGGCCTACCATGTAACGTTGAAGGTTCTGTCGGCTACCTGAGGAAGGTGTTTCACTTGTGCATGTAGCTGGTACAGATCGACCACGTCCTATCCTTGCAACAGGAGCTTCAGCAGCACCAGCAGCACCATGACCACGACCACATCCCTTATTTGACGCTCTTCTCATTCTGGACACAAATGTACTATGTAGCACTATTTATCAATACTAAAAAAAAAGAAAATTGTAGATGTACTTTTTATTTTTGTGCAAGAAATACACCGCTCACACCAGCAGCAGGAACCTCTCCCTACACCAGTATGAGATGATTTTAGAACGATCGATAATCTGTCTTTCACAGCAGCGACAGGAACCTGTCCGTACTGCAGTAAGAGAAGATTTTAGAACAATAATCTCTCCCTCACAGCACCGAGAGGAACCTCTCCCTAATGCAATAGTAGATGGTTTTAGAATAATAAACTCTCCCTCAGAGCACCAACAGGAACCTCTCCTTAATGCAGTAGTAGATGGTTTTAGAATGATAAACTCTCCCTCAGAGCACCAACAGGAACCTCTCCCTAATGCAGTAGGAAATGGTTTTATAACGATAAACTCTCCCTCAGAGCACCAACAGGAACCTCTCCCTAATGCAGTAGTAGATTGTTTTAGAATGATAATCTCTCCCTTGAGAGCACCAACAGGAACCTGTCCCTAATGCAGTAGTAGATGGTTTTAGAATGATAATCTCTCCCTCAGAGCACCAACAGGAACCTGTCCCTGATGCAGTAGTAGATAGTTTTAGAATGATAAACTCTCCCTCAGAGCACCAACAGGAACCTTTCCCTAATGCAGTAGTAGATGGTTTTAGAACGATAAACTCTCCCTCAGAGCACCAACAGGAACCTTTACCTAATGCAGTAGTAGATGGTTTTAGAAAGATAAACTCTCCCTCAGCGCACCAACAGGAACCTCTCCCTAATGCAGTAGTAGATGGTTTTAGAACGATAAACTCTCCCTCAGAGCACCAACAGGAACCTCTCCCTAATGCAGTAGTAGATGGTTTTAGAACGATAAACTCTCCCTCAGAGCACCAACGGGAGCGTCTCCCTAATGCAGTAGTAGATGGTTTTAGAATGATAATCTCTCCCCCAGAGCACCAACAGTTACGTCTCCCTAATGCACTATAAGATGGTTCTGAACGCTAATGTCTCCCTCACAGCACAGACAGGAACATCTCCCTAATGCACTATAAGATGGTTCTGAACGCTAATGTCTCCCTCACAGGACCGCAATGAAGGTCTCCCTAATGCAGTCAGAGATGGTTGTGAATGCTTATCATTCCCTCACAGCACCGGCATGAAGCTCTCCCTACTCTAGTCTGAGACGATCTGACATGCGGCGCTACATCACTCCAGCCTCATATAGAGGCTGGGTCACATGATGCACTGGCAAATCACAGCCATGCCATTAGTAGGCATGACTATGATGGCTTCTAAAGGCAAACTAGTGAAAAGCTTGTTGATTGGCTGCCCAGCAGCTATAGAAAAGGCGCCAAAAATACCCGAATACCGAACCTGATCCCGTATGTTTTTTTAATGTCTGGGTTCGGGTTCGGGGCATGGACACCCCAAAGTCTGGTACGGACCCTAACTTTACAGTCCGGGTTCGCTCAACTCTAGTCTTTATCCAACAGACAGTTTGAATTGCATCTCTCTCTGGAGTTCTTTTACCACCAATCTTTACACCTTGTTGTAGCCAGCAAGAAGCTTGTCAGCTTGTGAATCACCCAGAAAGTCCTTGCTTCAATTGGAAATGGAGAAAGATGCTAGAGGCTTCACAAAGTGTTGATTGAGTGGTTGGTATATGCTGGATATCGAATAAGATTGTTGGTGTAGCAGGCAGTCAATAACGAAAGCTTAAACCGTTTTGTCTTATCTTGGCTGCAAGATGTTGGTGACTCAATAGCCCATAGTAGCCAGGGTTTGAAAGGATTTTGGGTTACCAAAGTCCCATTAAAATAAGTATACAAACTGAGGGAGATCATTATTACTCCACAGAGAAAAGGCTGCATGTTGCTCACTTTGAGGGAAACACGGGTTATCATGAATAGCTAAGTATCTTGATTTAAAGGGAAAAAAAAATAACGTTTTCCTTATTTCCCTCCAGGCCACCAAAGTATCTCAAAGAAGTAGGTTGTTTTGAAGTTACGTAGGTAAGACGAAAGTTGAATTCTGGCGACGCATATATCAGCACTTTACCAGCATCATTAAAAAGGACCCGGACCTCCCACTGGGTAGGCACAGTTCCTTAGTACATGGGAGCTGTACACCTTGAGTGAGGTTTCTAGCTCTTGAACATCCACCAGTAAGTCCCAGAGGAGGAGACTATAATAAGATATTATTACAGCATGAATTGAAATGGATATTTCTTTTAAAGGCTACCACGCCCCCCGGCCTCAACAAGACAACCAATTTTGTCTAGTTTCTGCTGGGCTTTGCTACGAGTATCTGTGAAAAGAACTTATAGGCTTGCGTGGTGGCCTTTGGCATTGGCACCCCCTCTCTTTCCCCTCTCCTTCCTAGTCCTTCCTTTATTCCTTTTTTTTTTTTACAGATGTTGTAGATACAATCTTAATGTTATAACTTTGTTATATGTTTTATTTTTGTTGTTTAAAAAAAATTTTTTCTGGGGGGGGCGTGGCTAGCAGAGCTGAATGGCGGACGTCTTTTAGCTGAGCTCCAAGAAACCATAGCTCTCATCAAGTGACATCCTACACTATAAAGGACGTGTGAGACAAAAAAACCCCACCAACAACACACCCTCACCCCAAGGGACATAGGTGCCTATCGAGAGACTCGGCCAGCAGTGCCGGGAACTGTAGAGGCCGTTGTCTCTCGGCTACCACCAGAGACACCGCCATATTAACAGGCCGCAACGCGCCTCCAGAGAGCACCGGGCTCAATTTGGCCAGCATCCGCGGATCACGGGCGGCACAGACCACGCAAACACACACCCAGAAATACCTGGCCGAGAGAGGGACGGCGGTGGACTTAAAACGGCCGCTCCACAGGACGGCCGCCGCCATCAGTAAGGCGTGGACGCGCCGAGCAGGCATAACATTAATATCACCCCCATCCGCAGACCTCACCAGCCGGATAACTACATCCTGAGTCCGCTGTTTCCCCCCGGCTCTAGACCGAGGCCCCGAATATCTCATAGCCTCCGTCGCTGCAGCGGCGATCTGAGGCCTAGTTCCGGCCGCCAGCCCACGGACTAAATTTTATACATCTAATCAGCTTGAACCCCAGGAGCCCGCTGATCCACATCCCTGACGGCTGCCTACACACACCAGGGAACTCAAAGACCAGCAGGGAGTGCAGAGTCTACAACAAGGCCCTTAAGGCCTAAACGGTGGCCATCTTGGTCCACCCATACTGCCTCATCATACATTTAGGATATACCGACGGCCATCTTGGTCCACCCAGTCTCCCTCATCATACATTCAGGATATACGGACGGCCATCTTGGTCCACCCAGACTCCCTCATTATACTTTCAGGATATACAGACGGCCATCTTTGTACTCTCAGTATACCATTTTCAACACACAAACTTAACAAGGAGTACATCTTGATACACCCAGAACGATAATTCACCTATCCAGGAGATATCCTCTGCAGAGGATGCCAGCTTAAACCTCCGCTTTCTTCGATCCCCCCACCAGCAACCAGAGAAGCATACGATCTCACACTATGGGCAAACAGGACGCCAAAAAGTCTCCTTCCCGCTCCCGCTCTCCCAGAAGGGATAGCGCCCAACAAAACGGCCACATTCCACAAATGTTCAGATCTCGCTCCAGGGACAAGGCCCCTGCCTCCCACCAGACCGCGAATACCGAACGAGCAGCAAGCAGCAGCCCCACTAGACGCCAAGGCGCACGGCAGAAGGAACCCACCTCGTTTCCCCTACAGACACTCAGCCTAGACGATCTGAAGGCAGTAGCGGCGGACATCAAAGACACTCTTTCTGCCGCCATCTCTAACCTCAGGAGTGACCTTCAGGGAGTCTCAGCGCGTATGGAGGTTTTAGAGGAAGTCACAGATAACCTTGACCATGCCATACATGAAACCAGATGTACGCTAGACACGCATACCATACAACTAAGAGACCTTCACCGGAGTCTAGAAGACCTAGACAATCGCGGACGTCGACACAACATCAGAATCAAAGGGCTTCCAGAAACAGTGGACAATGACCACCTCTCAGAAGCGGTTATCTCCATCTTCAATGATCTTCTCGGGAGACCACCAGACACCCCAATTGAATTGGAACGTCTGCACCGAGCTTTGCGACCTCGCGGCAGAGATAATGAGCCCCCCAGAGATGTGGTCGGTTGCCTTGTTAAATTCCGACTCAAGGAAGAAATTCTACGACATGCCAGACTCAGAAGACACATCTTGTTTAGGGGAACCGAGGTAAAATTATATCAAGATTTGTCTCCTATAACCTTACAAAAACGAAGAGCCCTCCGGCCACTCTTGGACACACTACGAGAAGGAAACATACCATATCGATGGAAGTTTCCCTTCGCTCTCCAAGCGGGAACAGCTGGCAGAACTGCGTATCTCCGACATCCGGAAGACTTACGATCCTTCTGCGAGATCCTACACATACCCCCTGTGGACATCCCCGACTGGAACCACAGCCACTTCAACCACTTCCAACCTCAAAGACAGGAAGAACCGATGGATGTTCATCAGCGAGACCCACACACCCCCTCCAGAAGGCCCAGATCTTCCTCCTCTTCCTCTCCACCACCAGCCAACCATCGCTCCCCAGGGGGAGGAAGTATCCCAGCCACTCCCGCACACAGGAAGGCAAGGAAGGACTAATGCTTAGCTCCACATGTGACAACAGCACCCATCCGCGTTGTATCCTGCATTACAGGACGGGACCCCCAACTCATCACAATAGTGTGTAACGTCGCTCTCACCCTATAGCCCACACCCGACCCACATATTGCCCCTGCATGCTTTCAACTCCACACAAATCACCCCTGATCGAATGGGACCACCTTCCGAACCGCTGGATCCTCAAGTCACTAATTCGTGAACTACACCAAGGGGAAAGATCCCTGAAGTCACGTAATATGCAAGTCAGAACTTTTAGCTCAGGGTCGGTACTCCTAGTGGAGTATCCCCAGAGCAGGCTCTCCCAAACATACCTGGCGCTAACATTTTGAAACTGATGTGGGGCCCGTTCAGAAGATGAACCTGTTACTTCACGATCTCTTCTCGCCGACCTAGACAGCCCATTCCATACAAACAAACCAAGAGTCTCCAAGATGAATCCCTTCTCGCCACCAGTATTCACCTTGATACATCCAAGGTAAACGTCACCTCCTATCTGAAAGACCAACGGCGAGGCTCGATCTCCGGACCCCCCTTTTGGACCGACAATTTCGATCACGACCCTGCAACTACCCTAGCCGCTGTTCTAACCCATTAAGACAGACAAGCTTCTGTTTCAGCCCGCAAGCTGTCCCAAGAGACCTTATGAAGGGACCACAACAACCCCTGGAAATAGGATACCAGCAGCACACACCTGCCCAGACATACCAGTAGCACCAAGCTCTTCTTCGCTCTACTACTTATGCGGCTGGGGTGATGAGCGACATGTTAATGTTCTAGTTTGCATTTACATATTCTGGTTACTCTCTGCTTTTCATTGTTTTTTCTTTTTGTGTGTTTCAATAAGGAGCATGAGGCTGACGCTGCCCGACCACCGAGCACTGATTCCCACATCGGACACACTCGGAGAAATGCAGTCTGCTACTCTCCATAAAACACCTCACCCACAACATGCCCGCTGGTCGCACAGGGTCAGTCTCGGCTTGGAGATCCCGTCCTGCTTGATAATACTCCTAATTCTTCTTCCAGGGTGCTGCAAATGTTTTGTTTGATTTATATTGTGCTCTTGTTTCTTATTCAGTTAGCACAGTCCTGTTTAAGGTTATCAATTGCCAGTTATATGATGAAGCGTCTTTGCGCACTGTTCACAGGCTAGAATCTCACATGACACGTCCTTGCCTATACCACCGGGATACCATACATGACATGAGACACATCGTCCTCCTCCAACCGCAGCGCCACGTAACTAGGACAACAATAAGGAATCACAGTAGCCCACATATCACTCCTTTCAACCCCCTATT
>BLSH010165732.1:128184-147286 GCA_018402905.1 Glandirana rugosa
CAAATAGTATACGTAGCACTCTCTAAAGGACTTACTCACAAAATCTTGAGAGCTCATAACGTTGTTCATTCAGGAAATCTCTCACGATGCATATGATAAACACGGCCAGGATGTGTATCCCAGCCCTATGGAGACAAACTCGCTCCCCAACGCTGAAAGACTGGTTCTCTCGGCTAAAATGAGTTAGGGACATAGAGGAGTTGATCGCCACTTCCCTCGATAACTCGGATAAATTTAGAAAGACGTGGTCATGCTGGACCCACTTTCAATCTACCAACGACTATCGAGCAGTCTATCCATGAACTCCCCCGAACACCCTGAATATCCGGCATAGGTCACTGGGATATGGTGTGGCCAGATATGACAGACCCCTTAAGTAGATCACGTGCAGTACCTTTTACCCCTCCCCTTAACCCTGCACTAGGCTTGCACACTGACTCCCCCCCCATCCCAGTTCCTGCTACCTTTACCTTTTGTACCAAACCTTCAGCACACGCTCAACTCAGCAGCAGCACACATAGAGCTTTTCTATGAGAATGATTACGCCTTACGCCCCAATGTGTAATGTTAATGGAATTACATCTGGAATCCAGTTATTCATGCAATGTCTTATCGCTACACCACCTCTGCTTTGGATTTGGATTTGAATGTGTTATTCATTGTGACTGAATGTGTTCGTACTCTATCTTAAATCTATCAATAAAATCTTTATGGAAAAAAAAAAAATATATTTTTCTTTTTTCAAATACAAAGATGCTGCAGATGTAGTGTATTTTGCCATGTCGATATAAAGTTCTTCTTTGTTCTTTTTCCCCAGACATGTATGTTGGGAATTCCCTCCATCACTGTCCTTCCAGCTCCATGTCCTTTTTGTTTTTTTCCTAGAAAATTCTAACAAATTTTGCCTCTCTTTTTGAAACTCTTACCACGCCTTTATTTTTTATTTTTCAAGTCATTTTTTTGACCTAAGATACTGTTGCCTTGCACCACAGCCCGGCGCGCGGGCCCGTCATGGTGTCCCGTCCTCCAGTGGGGCTCCGGTTGGGTGCCTCTCGGAGTCAGATTGGCCGCATAGTCATACGCGGCCTCTTTCTGTTTGCGCTCCAGCGCGACATGCAGGGAGGTGGACTCCACATGCGTTGGCGACGTCGCGATGTGTGACGTGGCTCCGCCCTTCACTGGGCGGGGTCGCGCCGCGCACCGTGTCATCGGGGGATCGTCACGTCTGGTTCGTATGTCCGCAGATGCAGCGTCCTGGCCAGACACGCCCTCAAAAGTTCAGCTGTGTCCACTTGTGATTATCACAGGTGGATATTAAATGGGAGGGTGGGTGTGAGGAACGCCGAGTCGCCATTTTGGCGTACACCTCTGGTCCATACAGAAACATTCCACTACTTGATACACAGTCTTTTGAAAGGTATGTGCTTACACTGGGATATTTTAATATGTGGCTACTCTGTATGATTCCCCATGTGGGACATGTTGCCCTGTGCGGACTGCTGGGTCAGGTGGCATTCCTGGACAAGGGGGAAAAATCTTTTTCCTTTACTCTTAACATTGAGCAATCTGCCCTTAGGACTGAGATGATCTCTGTTCTAAGAACAGTGATCTGGCTTTTCCAGGCTAATTTATACTTTTATCACACAGTTTTAAGATGATTGTACATTCTACAATCATCTTAAAACTATGAGAAAAGTATACATTAGCCGGGAGAAGCCATATCCCTGTTCTTAGAACATCTGCAAACTGTGTGTGAAAACTATCAATTTGCGGGGAGAAGCCAGATCACTGTTCTAAGAACAGTGATATCTCATATCACTGTTCTTAGAACAGTGATCTGGCTTCTCCCCGCGAATTGATAGTTTTCACACACAGTTAGAAGATAATTGTAGAACAGTGATATCATATCACTGTCCACATCCACCTCCATTTTTGATTTGTTTATGTTATTTTTTTTTAATTATTTAAAGTTATTTCCCTATCCCCATTTCTTTGTAGGGCACTTGTCCGACCCTTACCGCCATTTTCCTTCCTTTTGCAGACCTCTAGGACTTTCCTGGACTTTCTTACAGCCATTTTTGTGCCTAAAAGTTCGGGTCCCCATTGATTTCAATGGGGTTCGGGGTCTGGGTCAAAGTTCGGGTTCTGTCCGGACCCGAACCCGGACTTTGTCCCGAAGTTCGGCCAAACCAGCAGAACTCGAACTTCCAGAAGTTCGCTCAACTCTAATTGTAAGCTAAAATTGTTGAAGGCTTTTTCCAAGTCTAGGTATGTCTAGGTAGTCTACAGTATCTAAAGAAGGATTGGCTCTGGCATGCTCCAGCACTGCATGGACTTTTCGAATGATAGTGGAGGGGGTCCTACCCTTAACAAATCCCCAAGGGGCTGGATGTATCATAGAGGGCTTTATATCCACTAACTGAAAAGCCTTGAGTTTAGATAGTATTTTAATGTCAGCATTTAAAGCTTAACTCCAGATTTTGTTACACTTTACATAGTTTGTTTGGGCCAAGCTTCCTCTGATTGATCAGAGAGGCAGACTTATGATGTCACAACCTCTGACTCAGCCAATCAGATGAAGCTTTGTATTCATTGATAGAATACATTGCTTTCTATGAATGGCTAAGCTCCACTCAGATAGACTCCATTATAGGGATATGGGGTGGTATGACTCGGGTTCAGTGGGTTCAGTGGGGTCTTTACCTTTCTTTGCTAAGATGTTTATGTACATAAAAAAACGTTGGTACAAGGTTTTTTGTGTTTACTGCCTTTGTGGGTATTAATGGAATTGTGTCATTATAAACACATAATGTGTACTAACAGTGTTATATATGCATAGGCTTAGAATACTATGTTTAAGTTTGGCCTCCAGCTTTCCCAAAATGGCCACTAGAAAGTAGTTTTATTGTGATGTAGGCCAGTACATATTGTCCTGTCTTTGGCCTCTAGTTGTATCCACCACAAAATGGCTGCCAGACCGGAAACACTGGAGTGAAGAGCAGCGCCATCAATATATTGGTTTATATATATTTTTTATGAGATTTATTTTCATATGTGTTTTTGTGTTTTTATGCACTGCTCTTCACTTTCAGATCCGTGTTGCTATGTATTTTATAATATGATTTTATATTTTTAACATTTTTGCTGTTTGTGATTTTTTTATTAGTTAAATGAGAAGTCTATGCTTAAATCATTTTTTTTTGGCTCTGTTGGGCCCTCTACCTGTGGTTCGGTGACGGCTGGGGATATATACGTTCTTTTAGTATTTTCTTTAAGCTCTCTGGTCTTGTTATTATGTAATATCCGGTGCGGCTGGTTTGATTACCTGCCGCTCTGGAACGCACATTACTTCCGCTCTGGTCTGGTTATAAAAAGCTGACGCCGCTTGGTGACCACACCCCTGACGACGTCATGTTGATGACGAAACGCGTTGGGTGAAGCCAATCGACGTTCAGCATGTGTGACCAGGAACCTGAGGAGAAGGCGCCCTCTTTGATGTTGGACGCTGGAATTTTATTATGTGTGCCGTTTTTTACCTACAAAAATGTGAACGGCCTCCTTTTTTTAAATTAAATAAATCATTGTTATGGCTGTCTGCACTATGGGTCTTTTATGTTTTGTTCTATGAACAAGCATCTCTGCATACGTGATCGGTCCTGTGCTCTCATGCTGTGACGCTGTGGAACACTATCTGGGTTTCCAAGGGGATACAAGTGCCCGGCAGTGATTGCCTAGACTGGATTGTTTGCTGGAAAAGCTTACACTTACCCTCCGTAACAGAGGGTCGATGCGTTCTGGTAAGGAGCCGAGTGTGGCGGTGTCACGGGTGATGGGATGCACTTTTGCTGTCATCTTTAGAGTGTAACAGTGTGGACCTTTTCTTCCTTCAATCAAATGGACTGTGCATTGCAGTTTTTAGATACATAGTAGTATCATTGACCCAGTACATCAGGTGTCTCCTTTGACCTCTAGTGGTTGACTACCACAAAATGGTTGCCAGGCCAGAAATGACATTGGGCAGATCGAAAGACAGGCCTTGAATGCATTACCATCCCAAATTTCCTTTCTGGGCTGTCAGTGTGCATTTTAAGCCTACTGAGGCACTTCCTTGGATTTCTTTTGCATCCCTTTTCTGGAATACTGGTGCCCTGCATCAGCCTATCCACATACTGTAACACATTGAGCGATAATGGACCTGAAAAATAGAAAGGGTATGTGTGTACTGTTTTTTAAACATTTAAAGTGGTTGTAAACCCCAGTCATGAAATTTGAACAAAGCATATACATCTGTCAGGAAAGAACCGTGGCTCCAAGGACTGTGTCTGGGTGCACGTAGCTTGTGTGCGCACCTGTGCGCGCACCTGTGCGCGTGCCTATGCGCGTGTGCGCGCGGGCGTGCATGTGTGCGTCGGTATTGGCGCCAAACAGCCTATTTAAGCCAACAGCACCCTGCAGCAAGTGCTGTCCTGTCTACAGCATATCCGTGTTCCTGAGTGACCTGTTTGATCTGACTACCTGTGACCTGGCTTGTTTACTTCTCATCACCTGCTGCCTGCACCGACCCCTGCTTGTGACCCCGACTACTCTCTGCCTGCTGTTCTGTGCCTCGCTGCCCACCTCCTGACAACCCGGCTTGTGACCCCGACTACTCTTTGCCCGCTCCCTTGGACCTGCACCGTCCGCCTCCTGACGACCTGGCCTGCCTCTGATAATCCCTCCATCTACTGCACGGGCGCCCGGCCCCTCTGCCGGAGACCACCAGTGGCTAACGCTAACCTTCAACCCAGCTGCAGCAAGACTCCTGCATCAGCATCATCCACTCTGCCAACCCCTCGTGCCACTCTGTACTCCCCGGCTCCCTGTCCCCACTTCCAGGGGTCCGTGAGTTAGAATAGTAAGAGAGATTGTTCCCTGCACAACAGACTCCACCACCAGGTACGTGACAGTACAGGACAGCCATGCCTGAGTCTATGCAGGGACCCTCTCTGATGGACCAACTCTACCAACATCTCACACAGGCCATCCAGACCTTGCAAGAGGGTTACCAAAATTTGAAGGAACGTGTACAGGAACTCTCATCTCCTACCATGGCCACCGTCACAGCTGAGATGTTCCCGGAGCCCGAGGTCCCCACACCTGAGAGGTTCTCAGGGGATCGCAGCAAGTTTCGAGCTTTCCGGAGTGCGTGTGAATTATATTTCACCCTTCATCCACGCATGTTCGCTTGTGAAGCCACTAAGGTGGGTTTCGTGATATCTCTGTTGCGGGGAGAACCACAATCCTGGGCTCATCGCCTCCTGGAACGGAAGGCGACATCTTTGAATGACCTCACCTCCTTTTTCCAGGATGTGTCCCTGCTCTATGTGGACCCACACCAGACAGCCACCGCAGAAGCAGCACTGCATGCTTTGCAACAGGGACATGAACCCGTAGAGAATTATGTCTCCAAGTTCAGGCGCTGGAGTTCTGACACTGGCTGGGATGAGGCCGCCCTCCGGCACCAGTTTCGTGTTGGGCTCTCCGAGTCCCTGAAGGACGAACTAGCACGAATTGGTGTTCCCCGCTCCCTGGACGGCCTTATAGACTTGACCATTCAAATAGACCGGCCTCTAAGGGAACGTATAGTGGAGGTCCGGTCCGGCCGGCCTCCGCCTCGCCCTCCACTCACCCCTGAAGAGCGACTACACCGGCAGGATAGCAACCTTTGCTTATACTGTGGCGGAGCCGGACATTATGTGAGGTCCTGCCCGGCCAAGCAACGCAGATGCCTCACCATCGCTACAGCTGTAGCGCCAGCCCCACCCAGCAACCCATTCCACATCGCTGTGTCTCTCTTGCTACAATTTCCTGGAGGGAATATTACAGTTTCCGCTATCGTGGACTCTGGAGCATGTAGTTGCTTTATTTAATTGCTATTTGCTGTTCAGCACCAGATTCCGTTACAAACCCAGGAAACTGTTCCACTGCTAGCCACTATGGCCGTTGGCCACCAAGAAATGCTCCGACTGGATGCAATTGTATCACCACTGTTTCCTGTTATTCTGGGCCTGCCATGGCTACGGGCACACAATCCCAGCATTGACTGGGTTATAGGAAGAATGCAATCCCAATCCCCCTACTGCCTCCAACACCATCGGCCGCTAGCGTCTGAGGCAACTCCTACCTTACAATGTTTAGACCCTGAACATGATCCCTGCCAGTTGGTCACCCCGGAGTACCATGCCTTTCTGGACGTCTTTAATAAAAAGGGGGCTGAGCTTCTTCCTCCTCATAGGCGTTATGACTGCCCTATCAAGCTCCTCCCTGGGGCAGAGATCCCCTTTGGAAGAATCTTCCCTTTGACAGAACTAGAGCTAAACGCTCTCAAAATCTACCTCGATGATAACCTAAAAAAAGGGGTTCATCCGGCCATCCACATCACCCGCAGGAGTGGGTATCTTCTTCGTGGAAAAGAAGGACCGTTCCTTATGGCTCTGTATCGATTATCGGGAATTAAACAACATCACGGTAAAGAATCGTTACCCGCTTCTGCTGGTACCTAAATTGTTTCAGAGGCTAGGCACGGCCACTATCTTCACCAAGCTGGACCTCCGTGGAGCTTATAATTTGGTCCGAATCCGGGAGGGCGACGGTGGAAGACCGCCTTCCGTACCCGGTTTGGCCATTTTGAATACTTGGTGATGTCATTCGGGCTTTGTAATGCTCCCGCCACATTCCAGCATTTAGTTAACGATATTTTCAGAGACTACCTAGACCTATTCGTTATCGTGTATTTGGATGACATCCTGATTGTCTCCCCAACATTGGAGGAGCACCGTCAACACGTCAAGTGTGTTTTGACCTGACTCCGTCAGCACGGGCTTTATGCCAAGCCCGAAAAATGTGAGTTCGAACGCTAGAGCATTCAGTTCCTGGGATTGGTCATCTCAGTTTCTGGCATTAAGATGGACCCCAAGAAGGTTTCAGCCATCCTGGAGTGGCCGGTCCTGACCGACAAGAAGGGAATCCAGCGTTTCATCGGATTCGGTAATTTCTATAGGAAATTTATTAAGGGGTTTTCGGCTATCGTGTCACCTATTACAAAGTTGACCAAACAGAATAACCGGTTTTGCTGGTCCCCCGAGGCACAGGCAGCTTTTGAGACCCTCAAGAAGGTGTTTACATCTGCACCGGTCCTTAAACATCCCTCCCATCCCACGTCCTTGAAGTGGACGCCTCGGAAACGGCAGTGGGAGAAGTGCTTTCTCAACGACAAGGCACAAAGGCCTTATTCCACCGTTGCCTTCTTCTCCCGCAAGCTAACCGTACCTGAAAGAAACTATGATGTGGGGGACAGAGAGCTTCTGGCCATCAAGTCAGCACTTGAGGAATGGCGCTATCTCCTGGAAGGGGCTACACATCCGATCTTGGTCTATACCGACCACAAGAACCTTGAATATTTACGAGCAGCTAAGAGGCTGAGGCCACGGCAGGCTAGATGGGCACTCTTCTTTTCGAGATTCTCTCTCCATATTACGTATAGGCCAGGATCTAAGAACAGGAAACCTGATGCGCTTTTGCGCATGTTCAGCAAACCTGGAGACCCTATTCCTTCTGACACAATACTTCCCTCTGGAAACTTCCTACTGATGCAGGAAGATCTAATGGCACGAATCAAGCGGGCTTCTACAGGATACACCGACCTTTTGGACACCACATTACAGGCCAAGGAGGGGCTACTCTGGCATGACGACAAAATCTTTGTGCCCGAGGAACTACGCACAGCGGTACTCGAACAATGCCATGACCATAAACTGGCAGGGCACTTTGGGGCTCTTAAAACAATTGATCTCTTACAGCGTACCTTCTGGTGGCCCCAGTTCGAAAGAGACTGTAGAGATTATGTGGGGTCATGCACGACTTGCATACAGAACAAGAGCAGCAAAGCCAGGGCCTGGGGTCTTCTGAACCCGCTTCCAGTTCCAGAGAGACCATGGAAAATGATAACCATGGACTTTATTGTAGAATTACCCCCTTCTCAAGGGTACTCTACCATCTTTGTAGTGATCGACCGTTTGACCAAGATGGCTCACTTTGTACCCATGAAGGGCACACCCTCGGCCCCTGAAACTGCAGAGGTATTCATAAAAGAAATTGTAGGACTACATGGGGTCCCAGCGAACATTGTCTCAGACCGGGGTGTGCAGTTTACCTCAAGATTTTGGAAGACATTATGTAAATCACTCAAGGTTGAACTATCCTTCTCTTCGGCATATCATCCACAGTGGAATGGCCAAACCGAAAGGACCAATCAGACCTTAGAACAATATCTCCCGTGCTTTTCCTCTTTCTCACAGGATGATTGGGTTCCGTTGTTGCCTCTTGCCGAGTTTGCTTACAACAACTCTATCCACTCTGCCACTAAGCAATCTCCATTTTTTGCAAACTATGGCTTCCAACCGTCCTTTCTGTCTTGCCCCCTTCCAGAGGTTTTGGTTCCTGCCGTAGATGCGACAATAAGATTCTGGGACACTAACAACCGGCTGCTTCAAGAAACCATGCAAAAGACCCAGGAGTACAATAAGAGAATCTTTGACCGAAAGAGACGAGGAGAATTAAATCTTGAACCCGGGGAGCAGGTCTGGTTGTCAACAGCAAACCTCAAAATGGCTTGCCCATCAAGAAAGCTGGGTCATAGGTTCATTGGCACTTTTCCCATCAAGAGAAGAATCAATAGGGTGGCCTATGAACTGGAGCTACCCAATTTGTTGCGGGTACACACCGTGTTTCATGTGACTTTGCTCAAACCCGCGATCCCTAACCCTTTTCCAGAACGCTGTGCCTCTTGCCGAGTTTGCTTACAACAACTCTATCCACTCTGCCACTAAGCAATCTCCATTTTTTGCAAACTATGGCTTCCAACCGTCCTTTCTGTCTTGCCCCCTTCCAGAGGTTTCGGTTCCTGCCGTAGATGCGACAATAAGATTCTGGGACACTAACAACCGGCTGCTTCAAGAAACCATGCAAAAGACCCAGGAGTACAATAAGAGAATCTTTGACCGAAAGAGATGAGGAGAATTAAATCTTGAACCCGGGGAGCAGGTCTGGTTGTCAACAGCAAACCTCAAAATGGCTTGCCCATCAAGAAAGCTGGGTCATAGGTTCATTGGCCCTTTTCCCATCAAGAGAAGAATCAATAGGGTGGCCTGTGAACTGGAGCTACCCAATTTGTTGCGGGTACACACCGTGTTTCATGTGACTTTGCTCAAACCCGCGATCCCTAACCCTTTTCCAGAACGCTGTGCGCCGGTATTGGTGCCAAACGGCCTATTTAAGCCAACAGCACCCTGCTGCAAGTGCTGTCCTGTCTACAGCGTATCCGTGTTCCTGAGTGACCTGTTTGATCTGACTTCCTGTTTCCTGTGACCCGGCTTGTTTACTTCTCATCACCTGCTGCCTGCAACGACCCCTGCTTGTGACCCCGACTACTCTCTGCCTGCTGTTCTGTACCTCGCTGCCCGCCTCCTGACAACCCGGCTTGTGACCCCGACTACTCTTTGCCTGCTCCCTTGGTCCTGCACCGTCCACCTTCTGATGACCCAGCCTGCCTCTGATCATCCCTCCATCTACTGCACGGGCGCCCGGCCCCTCTGCCGGAGACCACCAATGGCTAACGTTAACCTTCAACCCAGCTGCAGCAAGACTCCTGCATCAGCATCAGCCACTCTGCCAAGCCCTTGTGCCACCCTGTACTCTCGGGCTCCCTGTCCCCACTTCCAGGGGTCCGTGAGTCAGGATAGTAAGAGAGGTTGTTCCCTGCACAACAGACTCCACCATCAGGTATGTGACAACATCTGTAGTGTTTACTTGCCTCTCTCCAAAGCTCTAAGTGTAATTTCTCTCTTTTGCTTCATTCCTCTATTATCAGCATGAGTCACTTCTGAGAAGTTTTACTGACACATGAGATAAAATGTGCGATGGGGAGGAAGATAAGCACACAGCACACAGCTTGTCTAGTCAGAATACAGCTCTGCATATTCCTTCTTTTGTCTGCCTATGTGGAGGGGGGGTGTGCCTTTCCTCCAAGTGGCACTCAGTCCTGAAATGAGGGGCTGCCAGCTGTGTTGGCTGGCAGCCCCTCACTTCAGGACCGAGCGTCACTTGCAACTGTTGTGTTGCACCCTCTTGCCGAGCACCCATAGCTGGCTTGTAACCTGGCCCCTGTCTTCTCCTGTGACCCGTACGGATGGTGTGAACATGCCCTTGGTTGGCTTGAGCTGTATGTTCTGGACATACTTAGTCGGGGCCCTTCCCAGGTAGAACCCTAGTGGCTACAGTCCGAGGTGGCAAGTTGGCCGTACAGGTGTTGTTCCTGGCCCCTGCCTCTACAGACATCTAATGGTTGAGCCAGCTTCAGGAAAATCGTTTTAACTGTTGTTGTTACCAGTATACCCTGTTCTACAATTTTTCATGAGATATACTTCCCTCCATTTTCAGGAGGGCTATATGGTGATGCACTTGGTCTGCCCTGTTTAACACCAATTCCTCCTGTATTACTTTGAACATCCCTGAAGAAGAAGAGCTTATTGGGTTTAATGATCTCAAAATGTTTCACAGTTCTTTTCCAACCTCAGGAGGACTACTGTCACGTACCTGGTGGTTAAGTCTGGTTTATGTGGGAGCAACCTCTCTTGCAGCCCTGGTTCGAGAACCCCTGGTAGTGCAAACAGGGAGCTCTGGAGCACAGGGGGCATGAGGGCTGAACAAGTCTATTATGGCAGGTATAGGTCCACTGAAGCTCGTGCAGGCTGAAGGACAGTGGTGCAGTCGTAGTCGGCAACTGGCCAGCGGTGAAGTACAGAGAGATCAGGAATATGGGTAGTCGGGTACAAGCTGGGTCGGTAACGTGCAGGCAGCTGAAGTACAAAGGGAACAGGCAGAAGAGTAGTTGTAAACAATCCGGGGTCAGGGCAGGCAGATAGCAACAAAGTCCAAAGGATAGCCGGGGTCACAGGAACAGGAAGTCTCACAGGACTTGGGACTGGGGGTCACAGGTGCAGGAACGCTGTAGAATGGACAGCACTTGCTTCCTGGTGCTGTCCGCTTAAATGGCCGCTATTGACGCCATTGCTGGCACATACGCACATGTGCACGGACGCATGCATACGCTACGTGCACCCGCGGATAGGCATGCCAGTGCCCGGGGATGATCGCTTAAACCTACCATCACACGATATGCATCTGCCTAGTTTATGTTATGTCCTGCACTGTCTTTTTGGTCTAAATCTTCTGTACATATTTGTTTAATCTGTGCCTATTTTAGGCTCTTTTATCTGCATTTTTTTGCATTGTTAATAAACATAGGATCTTTTTACAATTTATGGTGTCTTAGTGTACCCTGTCCGTATATGCTTTAAAGTCCCTTCCTTTGGAGGGTTTCCACTTTCTTCATAATGACAAAAACAAAAACACACTTTAAAGAAAATCACAAAAATAGATAAAACAATTTATGAAAAAGTACAATCCTAGGTTAAAGTCATGCAAAAAAATTAAAATGACACAGACAATAAGCTATATAAAGTTAAAAGAGTAACTCACTCTGGAGGTGGAGGGGCGTAAAATAGATGGCTCCTAGCAGAGTCATGTGAGCGGCTTACTGATGCAGTCCTCTATTGGGATGATTCAATGGCTCTGGGTGTTCTGTCCGGTGGCGGGTGGCAGCTAAGAGTGGGGACACGGGCAGATTGGGGTACACAAAACTGTGAGTGAAGGCAGATGTATGGCGGCCATATGTGGAGGGGTTGTGCGGCATGGGCTGATCACTAACTTTTTTTGAAATAGAGCAGGACATCACTCCTACTATCCAATTTATCTGTCTATTGGTGGGGTAAGTTCTGGGATATTTGTTCTTGTGTTCTCCCATGTGGAAAAAGTGTAGCCCACTGTATACATGGTGTTTGGTGCATTTGGTGGCTAAGAATATGCATGCATCATACATACTAGGGGGAGTACAACTGGGGGAATCCATAGTAGAGAAGGATCTGGGGTTTTGGTAGATCATAAGCTTAATAATGGCATGCAATGCCAAGCTGCGGTTTCCAAAGCAAGTAAAATCCTTACTTGTATTAATAGAGGTATGGACTCCAGAGAGAGAGATATCATTTTTCCCCTGTACAAATCATTAGTAATACCTCATCTGGAATATGCAGTTCAGTTTTAGGCACCAGTTCTCAAAAAGGATATCGGGGAACTGGAGAAAGTGTAGAGAAGGGCAACCAAACTGATAAGAGGCATGGAGGAGCTCAGCTATGAGGAAAGATTAGAGAAGCATAATTTATTCTCTCTTGAGAAGAGGAGAGTAAGGGGGGATATGAACAACATGTACAAATACATAAGTGGTCCATATAGTGATCTTTGTGTTGAGTTATTCACTTTAAGGTCATCACAGAGGACAAGGGGGCAATCTTTATGTCTAGAGGAAAAAAGATTTCATCTCCAAATACAGAAAGGTTTCTTCACTGCTAGAGCTGTGAAAATGTGGAATAGACTCCCTCCAGAGGTGGTTCAGGCCAGTACAGTAGATTGCTTTAAAAAAGGCCTGGATTCTTTCCTTAATGTACATAACATAACTGGCTACTAACATTTATAGCAAAAAAGCTTTGCTGGGGTTTTTTTGCCTTCCTCTGGATCAACTGTGGGTGAAGGATTGTATATATGGGATTGTATTGTTATATATATTTTTTCTTTTTTTCTTTTTGTTTTTTTTTTTTTTTTTTTTTTATTTTGGTTGAACTAGATGAACTAGATGGACTTGTGTCTTTTTTTTTTTTTTTATATTTCAAAATGTTATTGAGAATGTATGAACAAGTCAATATCTCGATCAGGTTACATGAACATTTTCATTGAAGGGAGGGGGGAGGGGTGACAATCGGGAAGGAGGGGGACATAGGAGATGGAAGATTTGAAGGTTGACAGAAGAGCGGGAAAAAAAGGGGGGGTAAGAATAATCCAGAGGTTATCCTGCAAGCCAGGCCTAGTGGATGCGTTTGGAGATTCCCTGAAAATCAATTGGGTATTGCAGAAAATATACCTGGATAGATAAGGGAGACTGTGCTCCTCCCCGTGGCTCCCCCCCCCCCGAGTAGGTGAGGAGAGAGAAGCCACAGGGGGAGAAGTCTGCTTCCAGGGGCATCTAGGGTTAGTATCTTGATCTCGGGGGAAAAAACTGATTTCAGGTGGACGCTAGGCTTGATGGATTGCAGAACTACCCTGGAGAGTGTGATAACTGAACACATTAAACATGTTAAACATATTAAACACAGTCTATCTAATTTAGTAACAGATGTATAGAAGACTTTTTCTAACTCTAGACTAGAAGGGAGATGCAGCTTGATCATAACTAGCTGTATTATTACTAGAGTTATTTGGGTTTGGCTGCCGATGCCGTGAGAAAGGGTTGTCCGAGGACTGTGGAATTAGTGGATGCGAGGTCGTTTGTCCATCTCTGACTGGTGAGTCTTTAAGCTGTTGGTAATGATCATAGAGTTGTGGGGGTGTGAGCCCTTCTTGAGCTTGTTTGGAGAAAGTAGTCGATATGTAAATGTTCCATCGTCTGTGAAGTCGCATTTGTGAGCCTTGTTTATTGGCCCAGAAGTCGAGGAGCTCCCTGTAAAGGAGGGTGTTAAGATGTCTCTGCACCTCTGTGATGGTGGGGGGGTGCGTTTGGGTCCAATGTGACATTATGGCTTTGCGTGCTGCTAATAGGCAGAGGTGTACCCATATGTCTGTTAGAGCACCAGGAGTGGTGGATCCCTGGTGGATATTGGGACTGTCTCCAAAAAGCATTAGGACCGGGTGGCGAGGAATAGGTTGATTTGTAACCTTGACGACTAGTGCCTGGACTTGGGTCCAGAAATCTGACACTTCAGGACATTGCCAGAGTCTGTGCGTGAGTGTCAGGTTGGTCTGGTTGCACCATGGGCAAATTCTTGATCCTGGAGGAGGAAGGAGGGATGTAGTAGGTGATGTACGCCCTGTGTATAATCTTGAGTTGCATTTTCCTCCAGGTTTCGTTGGTTGTCAATTTCAGGATTGTATTGTGGCCTCTCAAGACTGAATCTTGGAGTGAGTCTAACCCCAGTTCCTTAGAACAAGCTTTTATTGAGGAAGTTTCCAGTGTTTTTGAAAAGAAGGGAAGGAGGCTCCTGTATATGAGAGATGCGGAGAAGCTTTTGTTGCGGATCATGGTGTCCAGGACAGAAGGCCGAAATCTGGTCTGAGGGTCCGGGCAGGTTTTGCGTACAAAGGTGATGAGTTAATGTATGTAGAAGTTGTGGTGGACAGGCAGTTTGTAACGTACCAATGTGGTCTGTATTGGTAGAGGCTGCCCAGTTGTTGGGTCAAATAAGTCAACCAGTCTTCTGAGGTTGTTGCGATCCCATGTGCGGAATGCCTCATGTTGTGTGGAAGGGGCAAACATCGGGTTTCCCCTTATGGTCAGAAACTCAGAGATGTTGGCAGGGAGATGTTGGGCTCTCCTTGTGTTTCTCCAGGCCACAAGGGTATCTTTCACCAGGAGGTTATGTTTGAGGTGGGACGGAAGGCTGTTCGGGTTGCAGTGTAGAATGGATCCCAGTTCGTAGGGGTGGACAATGGCTGATTCTGTGTTGTAGTTCGTATATTTAGATTCCCTGGTAATCCAGTCTATGCCACTGCGTAGAACACAGGATAAGTTGTAAAGTCTTACATGAGGAAGCCCCATACCCCCCTCGCCCCTCGGGAGACGCAGCTTTGACAGAGCAATTCTGGGTTTTTTGCGTTGTCAAAGGAAAGCTGTTAGACCTCTGTCTAGTTAGGATAATGGGGGGGAAGTCTCAGCAGAATTTGTGCAAAACATGTATGTGGAGGGTTCGCACCGGGTTGTGCAGTTCTGGAGTGATGTAGCATATGCGTTGTTGAAGGGGGGGCAAGTGTGCCCAGTATAAGTGTCACAATAGTATGCGAGGAGTCAAGGTTACATCAAGTTGGAGTCGGGGTTGCACCCCCGTTGTTGTTAGGGCGCAGATGCTTTGCTGGGTCCTTTCTGGGGCTCCTTTGTTCCCTGGAGTCCGATGAGGTCAGGCCCTGGGTAGTAGAAGGGCTGGTTTGTTTAGAGAGTATAGATCTGTGGAAAGTCTCTGCCTCTCTGGGAGTTTGGAAAGAAAGTTGTTTGCCTTCATTGGTTTGGATCCGTAGTATTACTGGGAAGGCCAGGGAGAAGCATATTTTCTGCTTGTAGAGTTCTGAGCAGACCCCCTGGAAGGCTTTACGCTTTTTAGATACTTCGGCCGAGTAATCAGCAAATATCAGCAAGCTGGCTCCTTCTATTTTTAGGTTGCGATTTTTCCTGAAGGCTTGTAGTATCTCTAGCTTGTCAGCGTAGTTGAGGTATTTTGCTATGACTGCTCTGGGAGATTTGCGGTTAGGATCTGGGGGGCCTATTCTGTGTGCACGTTCAACGGTACAAGGTGCAGATAGGCCAAGCGCCTCAGGGATGCGGGAGGAGCAAATATGGGCGAGAGCATGTTTTAGACAGTTCTCAGGGAGGCCTATAATCCTTAAGTTACTCCTTCTGGACCTATTTTCTAGATCCTCGAGCTTTTCCTGGATAGCTGAGAATGCTTTGTCTTGCTTTTCCAGCGTGCCTGTAATCTGGTATAGTTCATCATCTATATCTGACACCCTGGCTTCAGCAGCAGAGAGCCTACGGGCCTGCTCCCCTAACTCCCTCTTCAACTGTGCCATCCCTGTTTGAACTGCGGTATCCACTACCTGGGATATATTGGGAAGCAGGAGGGCAGCCACAGCCTGGGCTATCTTGGAGTATTCATCTGGCGCCTCAGTATTGTGGGGCTCCGGGGCCTGTGTGTCCATCGTGACCGCCGCCTGGTCCGCGGCAGCGGCCATCTTGGTACACCCTGGCGTCTGGCCTAATGTTCCAGAGCGGCCCGGAGCGGCAGATTCCGACCGAGGAGCGGTTAAAAATCTGTCCATCCGGTGCCTGGTAGCTTCCCCTCACTGACCTGGAGTTCGTTCGGCACTGAGACCCGGTATGTATGCCGTATTTGTGCCTGTGTGAGCGGAGCTGTGCGCGCTCACTCTTCTCTCATGAGGCGCCAGAACCAGAAGTTGTGTGTCTTTTTTTAACCTGACTAACTATGTAACTATATGTTTATGTTTATGTTGCTTCACTTGTGTTATCTGGTTACTTTTATACCTCATGCACACAGGGCGTTTTTTGACTGTTTTTCAGCAGCTGTTTTCAGCTGCAGACATTTTTTTCTACAGTCAATAAACCCTTCATCATGTTATCCTATGTGTTTATGTACACATAGGCTGTTATCAACTGTTTTAGCAGTGACATTTTTGAGCTGCAAAAAAAACCCAAGACCAGAGGGTTCTTTTGGACAAAATGGCCAAAAACCCCCAAAAACGTTGATGTTTTTGGATGTTTTAGAGCAATTGGGAAAAAAACAAAAACAAAAAAAATGCTAAAAAACATGAAAAAACACAAAAAAACTGCAGTAATATAACGCTGGTAAAGGCTGAAAACATCCCTGATAAGCTACTGACGTTTTTTGGACGTTTTTTTAAAGTCTTGTGTGCATGAAGCCTAAAGTTCTCTATTTACTTCCCCAACTGATTACCTATCCTCTTTCCTTATCTTAGTAATCACAGGTCCACATCTGCCCTCTTATTGCCCACTGATCTGGTTCATACTGTATATTGATACCCTTCTATCAATACTCCACTTTATTATGATATGGCTTCTTTAATAGAGTTGAGCGAACCTCTGGAAGTTCGGGTTCTGCTGGTTCGGCTGAACTTCGGGACAAAGTCCGGGTTCGGGTCCGGACAGAACCCGAACGTTCGCACGGACCCCGAACCCCATTGAAATCAATGGGGACCCGAACTTTTAGGCACAAAAATGGCTGTAACAATGTCCTGGCAAGTGCTAGAGGGCTGCAAAAGGAAGTAAAATGGGGGTAAGAGTAGGGCAAGTGCCCTACAAAAAAATGGGGATAGGGAAAATAAATTAAAATCAAATAAAAAAATGGGAAGGGGGGTGAATGTGGAGTAGGAGCCTAGAGGTTGACTAGGCCGTGACCATGGCAGTGTAGGTGGAAGTGGCGGTGGTCGAGGAGGAGAAGGAGGTAGCCAACATGGTATTTTTTTTTTTTTGTTTGTTTATAATTGGGGTAGCCCCCAAAATATTGAGGCCTATTCAAAAAAACAAGTATATGAATGGCTGTGTCTGGTCTAAATGTTTATTCTGCACAAGGTACAGACAAGTCTTGTGGGATCCATGCCTGATTCATTTTAATAAAGGTTAGCTTGTCCACATTGGATGTGGACAAACGGCTCCGCTTGTCTGTGATAACGCCCCCTGCCGTGCTAAACACACGTTCCGACAATACACTGGCTGCAGGGCAGGCCAGCACCTCCAAGGCATAAACGGCAAGCTCAGGCCATGTGGCCAATTTGGAGTACCAGAAGTTGAATGGGGCAGACCCATCAGTCAGTACGTGTAGGCGTGTGCACACATACTCTTGCACCATGTTGCTGAAATGCTGCCTCCTGCTAAGACGTTGTCTATCGGCTGGTGGTGCTGTTTGTTGTGGCGGGCTGCTGACAAAGCCTTGCCACATTTTGGCCATGCTAATCCTGCCTTCTGAGGTGCTGGCGGTGGCACAGCTGCGTTGGCCGCCTCTTCCTCCTCCTCCTCTGCCTTCGCCTTGTGCTTCTGCTGAGCCCCCAGTGTCATTTGGGAATGCCCTCAGCAGCGCCTCTACCAGTGTGCGCTTGTAGTCGCGCATCTTCCTCTCACGCTCCAGTGAGGGAATTAAGGACGGCACGTTGTCCTTGTAATGGGGATCCAGCAGGGTGGCCACCTAGTAATCAGAAGAAGTTACAATGTGGGCAACTCGGCTGTCGTTGCGCAGGCACTGCAGCATGTAGTCGTCCATGTGTGCCAGGCTGCCCAGAGGCAAAGACAAGCTGTCCTCTGTGGGAGGTATATCATCTGTGTCCTCTGTATCCCCCCAGCCACGCTCCAGTGATGCCCACGAGCTGCGTTGGGTGCCACCCTGCTGCAATTCCTCCTCCTCCTCATCTTCCTCATCCTCCTCATCCTCCAGAACTGTGCCCTGGCTTGAATATTTTTGACCTGGCCTATACTGGTGCAGGAACCCACCCTCCGAGCCACTTGCGAATGACTGGCCTGATAACCATGGAAATGACCGCTCTTCCTCCTCCTCCTTCTCATCCTCCTGTGCCACATCCTCTTCCATCATGGCCCGAAGTGTTTTTTCAAGGAGACATAGAAGTGGTATAGTAACGCTGAGAACAGCGTTGTCGGCACTGGCCATGTTGGCGGAGTACTCAAAACACCGCAATACGCTACACAGGTCTCGCATGGAGGCCCACTCGTTGGTGGTGAAGTGTTGCTGTTCCGCAGAGCGACTGACCCGTGCGTGCTGCAGCTGAAACTCCACTATTGCCTGCTGCTGCTCGCACAGTCTCTCCAGCATGTGCAAGGTTGAGTTCCACGTCGCATATGAGGCGGTGAGCGGGAAGGCCGAAGTTCCGCTGCAGCGCAGACAGGCAAGCAGCAGCAGGGTGAGAACGCCGAAAGTGTGCACAGACAGCCTGCACTTTATGCAGCAGCTCTGACATATCCGGGTAGTTTTTTAGAAAATTCTGTACCACCAAATTTAGCACATGCGCCAGGCAAGGGATGTGCCTCAAACCGGCTCAGCCCAGAGCCGCTACGAGATTTCGGCCATTGTCGCACACCACCAGGCCGGGCTTGAGGCTCAGTGGCAACAACCACTCATTGGTCTGTTGTTCAATGCCCATCCACAGCTCCTGCGCAGTGTGGGGTTTATCCCACAAACATATCAGTTTTAAAACAGCCTGCTGTCGTTTCCCCCTGGATGTGCTGATGTTGGTGGTGAAGGTGTTATGCTGAGCGGATGAGTGGGTGGTCGAGGAGGAGGAAGCGCAGTAGGAGGAGGAGGCAACAGGAGGCAAAGAGAAATGCCCTGCAATCCTCGGTGGTGAAAAGACATGCGCCAAATGGCTC
>BLSH010165752.1:9916-20398 GCA_018402905.1 Glandirana rugosa
TTTTAGTAGAAGTTTGACACACACTTTTCAGATAAAGTAAATAGACTTTTCACACACAGTTTGAAGATGATTTTACAACACTGATATGGCTCCCTCTGGCTGAAATAGACTTTTCACACACAGTTTAAAGATGATTTTACAACACTGATATGGCTCCCTCCGGCTGAAATAGACTTTTCACACACAGTTTAAAGATGATTTTACAACACTGATATGCCTCCCTCTGGCTGAAATAGACTTTTCACACACAGTTTGAAGATGATTTTACAACACTGATATGGCTCCCTCCGGCTGAAATAGACTTTTCACACACAGTTTAAAGATGATTTTACAACACTGATATGGCTCCCTCCGGCTGAAATAGACTTTTCACACACAGTTTGAAGATGATTTTAGAAGACTAATATGGCTCCCTGCGGCTGAAATAGGCTTTTCCCACACACTTTGAAGATGGTCCACATCCAAAACTTCAACATAAACTCTCTTGGTGCGGAAAACTTTACTAAGTTACTGATTAAAAATTCAACCGTGGCTCCCAGGTAAGCATGAAAAATAAAGAAAGTTTCATAGTGTAATATGTACAGCAACTTATGAATAAACCATGCCGCCCCTTTGGAAAATTACTCACATTTTATTAAAATTTCAACAGCATAAAAACAAGTAAAGGTTGATCTCACATAAGTTACAGGATACCACCGCCAGGCTCTGCCTCTACATGTTATGCCGCCTGCCGTCGTGGCTTCATCTGGGGTAGTTGTTTTTAGAACGATAATCTCTCCCTCAGAGCACCAACAGGAATGTTTCCCTAATGCAGTAGTAGATGGTTTTAGAATGATAATCTCTCCCTCAGAGCAACAACAGGAACGTCTCCCTAATGCAGTAGTAAATGGTTTTAGAATGATAATCTCTCCCTCAGAGCAACAACAGGAACGTCTCCCTAATGCAGTAGTAGATGGTTTTAGAATGAGAATCTCTCCCTCAGAGCAGCAACAGTTACGTTTCCCTAATGCACTATAAGATGGTTCTGAAGGCTAATGTCTCCCTCACAGCACAGACAGGAACATCTCCCTAATGCACTATAAGATGGTTCTGAACGCTAATGTCTCCCTCACAGGACCGCAATGAAGGTGTCCCTAATGCAGCCTGAGATGGTTGTGAACGCTAATCTTTCCCTCACAGCAGCGGCATGAAGCTCTCCCTACTCTAGTCTGAGACGATGTGACACTCCGCGCTACATGACTCCAGCCCCATATAGAGGCTGGGTCACATGATGCACTGACCAATCACAGCCATGCCATTAGTAGGCATGGCTGTGATGGCTTCTAAGGGCAAACTAGTGAAAAGCTTGTTGATTGGCTGCCCAGCAGCTCTAGAAAAGGCGCCAAAAATATCCGAATACCGAACCTGATCCCGGACTTTTTTTTTAATGTCCAGGATCGGGTTCGGGGCACGGACACCCCAAAGTCCAGTACGGACCCGAATTTTACAGTCCGGGTTCGCTCAACTCTAATCTGGACATAATTCACATAGATTTTATGGTTAGCCTTTTAAACTTATTGTCCTTGGGAATGTATGCAATGTGTTTGCATTCAGTTGATTTGAAGCATTCCCATTTCTGTTCTGTGTTCTTTAATGACAATATTCCCTACAAGTCTAAGTTTTGTAAAGCAGTCCTCAGCCTTGGAAAATGTGTTCTCTTAAAATTGTGTTTTTATCTTTCACATATATGCTTGTTGTTTACCACTTACATTAAGTGAAATCATGTTATGAGCACTGCTACCCAGATACCATTTTATATAACCATTAGATATACGCTCTACATGGTTTGTAATAACCAATTCCAGCAGAGCATCATTTCTAGCTGGGGCTTCTATAAATTGTACAAATTTTCTTGTAAAATAGCCACATCGCCTGCCACCAGATGTGGATTGTCACATGCCAGACTGCCTGTCACTAGATGAGGATGTCACTTGCCACGTCACCTGCCACCAGATGAAGATGTCACTTGCCACACTGCCTGCCACCAGATGAGGATGCCACTTGCCATGCTGCCTGCCACCAGATGAGGATGTCACTTGCCACACTGCCTGCCATTAGATGTGGATTGTCACTTGCCATGCTGCCTGCCACCAGATGTTGATTGTCACTTGCCATGCTGCCTACCACCAGATGAGGATGCCACTTGCCACGCTGCCTGCACCAGATGTGGATTGTCACATGCCATGCTGCCTGTCACTAGATGAGGATGTCACTTGCCACATCGCCTGCAACCAGATGAGGATGTCACTTGCCACACTGCCTGCCATTAGATGTGGATTGTGACTTGCCATGCTGCCTGCCACCAGATGTGGATTGTCACTTGCCACGCTGCCTGCCACCAAATGAAGATGTCACTTGCCATGTCGCCTGCCAGTGCCACCAGATGTGGATTGTCACTGTGGTCAGTTATGAGTGAGCACAGGAGAGTGGTGATACGGTGTGGGCGGTGAGAGATGATGTAATCTCTCTGCTCCCCACCGCAACTCCGACATTGAAGAGGCCCGCGGTAATGTGGGGTGGGCGGAGAGAGATGATTTCTGCACTCTCCATATTTTTTGCAGCACAAATACTACTGTAATCACCAGTAGTTATTTGATGTTTAACTTGTCTGGCACATTATATTTTGATTCTCCCTCCCACTCAATATTAGTTTATATACTCATCCAATCTTGCCATAAACCTCTTCCCTAGCACAGCAGAACTCCTTTAATTTAGGTGAAAATCATCATTAGTATATAGTTTGTACCCCAATGAAAAGTTAGCACAGTGCTTTAGAAACACAATTACTTTCCTCATGCACCAGTTTATTTAACCATGCATTTAATTCTCTAAGATCCCACTGCCTTTCCTGTGTTGCGTATGGTACAGGAAATATTCAAGAAAATATAATCTTGGAGGTCCTTCCCTTCAATGTGCAGCCTAGTTTTTTAAGTTCTCAAAGATCCTCCATTCTTCATGTATTCTGTTCAGAACATAAACCAAGACAGATGGGTCATGTCTAGCCCCTCCCAATAATTGGTCTACCCAGTTCACCACATGCTTAACACTGGCACCATGGAAAAAACAAACCATTTGGTGGAGGTGACCCTGGCAACAAAGTGTTCTATCAGTCCTCCCACCCCCCACCACCACCACCTGATGGTCATCAACTCTCCCAGATGTTAGGCGGTAACAGTTACATCTAGTGCTGCATCTAGTTATAGAAGAATCGAAAAATAAAAAAACCTGATCCAGTACTACCCGCCATATCTAATAGAGTTTTGTAATCCAGGCACTATTTAGTAAACAGCAAAGTCAGATCCATTACTTCCAGTGAAGCAGCAGCACATCTTGGACAAGATCACACTCACAGCCTGCTGACTGGACAATTGGATAGCAGCAGCACTGGTGAGGTTATTCCACTGCTCACATTGCTGTCTCCACCCTTCTTCATGACTACAACCAGCACATATGCAAGGTAATCATATATAAAATATTTCCCCATGCAGCTACCCAACAACCTGTTTGTAGAGCTAGCTAACACCAAAAAGTATATCACATACACGAATATACAAAAGGGACTTCCTGAATATTGTGCCACCGTCCATAAATTCAAAACAAACAAACAAAGTTGTGGGACACCCCACGTAATTCGGACGTTTCAAATGGGCACACCACGAGATAGCAGAGATTGATTTTTCTTTTTTAAAAAAATTATATTTTATTTATACATAAGAAAATACATATCCAACACAATATATATACATAAAGAAAAAATGAAATAAGAGAAAAAATAAGCAACAGGCGGGGGGTCCTCGAAGTGCCACGTGGTGCAGACCTCACGTAGGGTCGCCTCCGGTGATACGTCGAGGGGCCCCAACCAAGACACACTATACAAATATATAAAATACTTGAGCCATAGTATGTTATACACAAACAAGGAGTCAACGCGTTTTGCTATGAGCTTCCTCAGGACTCCAAAACTATGGCTGTCAGTTGCAGGGACAAATATAACTCCACATGGCTCGGGACGGCAATCAGGGGGGCGAGCATAGGGGTTTATCAAGATCCAGACTTGAAGGGGTTATCTTCACTTTATACTATTAGTACATAGTGTAATGTTCCCTCGGTGGGATTAGACCCTCCACTGAGTATATAGTCATCCTTAAAAACAAGTTGAATCCTTGAGGACGGTGGGGGAGATGGACCAAGGAAGGATAATATTAGACAGCGATCCTCCTAATTGCTGATCAGATGTACCCCAAAACAAGAGGGGCTAGGAGGAAAAAGGGGGGAGCTGAGTCGCAAGCCCTGCGATATTCCCAAGTGACGGTGGGATGTTACAGGAAGTGATTCAGGAAGTAATACCCATTTGGCGTTTTTTCTCGGTTTTGTTTGGGAATATCGCGGGGCTTGCGACTCAGCTCCCCCCTTTTTCCTCCTAGCCCCTCTTGTTTTGGGGTACATCTGATCAGCAATTAGGAGGATCGCTGTCTAATATTATCCTTCCTTGGTCCTGTTTGGGTTCCATCTCCCCCACCGTCCTCAAGGATTCAACTTGTTTTTAAGGATGACTATATACTCAGTGGAGGGTCTAATCCCACCGAGGGAACATTACACTATATGCTAATAGTATAAAGTGAAGATAACCCCTCCAAGTCTGGATCTTGATAAACCCCTATGCTCGCCCCCCTGATTGCCGTCCCGAGCCATGTGGAGTTATATTTGTCCCTGCTACTGACAGCCATAGTTTTGGAGTCCTGAGGAAGCTCATAGCGAAATGCGTTGACTCCTTGTTTGTGTATAACTTACTATGGCTCAAGTATTTTATATATTTGTATAGTGTGTCTTGGTTGGGGCCCCTCAACGTATCACCGGAGGCGACCCTACGTGAGGTCTGCACCACGTGGCACTTCGAGGACCCCCCCGCCTGTTGCTTCTTTTTTCTCTTATTTCATTTTTTCTTTATGTATATATATTGTGTTGGATATGTATTTTCTTATGTATAAATAAAATATAATTTTTTTAAAAAAGAAAAATCAATCTCTGCTATCTCGTGGTGTGCCCATTTGAAACGTCCGAATTACGTGCAGTGTCCCACAACTTTGTTTGTTTGTTTTATATCACATACACCTCAAAACTATTTTATATAACAAAAAAGTGTAGCCCTCCACTTCTTACAGTGATGAAATCAAAATGTGAATATACTGTATATGCACCAAAACAATACAAATAAATCTCTCAACTAAAAGTAGTTAAATTACTATAACATTAATGATCCAAAATTAAAAAACACTTTAAATGGTATTCCATCCAAAAGTGTCACAAACTGTGTGCTCCAATAATATGTTCATTGAAATGTTCACAGAACTCAAGTCTTCATCAATATTCATCCAAAGTGCTCTTTGTTCAGTGTCACCCTGATATCACCCTGCTTTGATGGTGCAGCCCTCACCACATACAGCAGTTCCTCAAAAAGACATAAGGAGGACCATCTAATGCTTTTCATATAAAATAAATTGTATTGACCTCAAATAGAACTCCTATAAAAAGAGCTTGTAATATGTAATGGCACCTGTGCATTCACTCAACTGCCTGATCTCACTGCAGCCAGTTAGTTCACCTGGCAGCTTTGCCAAAACACCTCCCAGTAACATGCTGACATCACGGCTCAACCTTGTGGTTGTCCCACTGGAATGCAATGCACCGAGCTGTGTTGGTCTGTGACGTCAGCACGCTACTGGGAGGAGTTCTGTCAATTATGTTGGGTGAACTAAATGGCTGCAGTGATTGCAGTGAGTCGAGGTGGTTGAGTGAATGCACAGGTGCCATTACATGCAGTATTATAAGTTTTCTTTATGTATTATTTGGAGGTTAATAAACTTTATTGTATACAGAGAGCATTAGATGGTCATCTTATGTGGCAAACACTGCATTATCAACCAGGGAGCATTTAGTGCATTGGCTGACATTCAACAAGGAGAGTGTGATGGATGGCCTAGTTAGAATATCTATATGATGGCAAACATTTATTGACTATATATACAGTATATACTATACTGTATAAATGAATCAAATCCTGACAGGGAGCTTAGAATCACATGTAATTGGACCACAAATGTTTGTGACACTTTTGGGTGGAGTGCCATTAAAAGTGTTTCTATGCTCTAATAGTTTAACTGCAGCTGCCCATAGCTTTTTGAGTGTGTATCCAAATTTGTGCGACGGATTTTTCTATGTCCTATTGTTATTTTCTCACATGCATAGTGCACTTGTTTATTAGAGTTGATATATAGCTCTTGTTATTTTATAACTAAATTAAACCTTCTGGTGTGAGATTTTATAGCTATTTTTAGATTAGGGCTCAATAACCAGCATAGACTAGAGTCGGGTTAGCATCCAATAGAATCCAATGGTCACTTCTGGTAGTTAGAGGCCTGGTTCCATGATAGATTTGAAATTACTAGGGATTAAGAGGCAGAGTACATAGGGGACTTTGAGTTCCAGTCCAGATGGTACATCATGACCATCCTCAGGGACCCTGCAACTGAACCTTGTACAACATTTATCCAGAGGTACCTTTATAATAACTATATATACCTGGGCATATGTGCACAATTCAACCAGGACCCTTGTTAGGCCCTTTGCTGATAATGCCTGTTTGTACATTGAATGTATGTACTATTATTAATCTTTTCTTTCTGTATATAAAGCTTGTATTATGTCCATACTGGTGTGCATCTATATACTTATGGTCAATGTTATCCTGGTTGCAGTAGTTCCTCTGCTCCCAATTACTTTGATTAGATTACAGGTTAATTTTCCAGGAAGGGAATCCCCTCTGTGCACAGAGGCCCTGTCCTGGGTGGAGGCACTGCCAACTTTACGCAGAGCTATGCGTTGACACCACCAAGCCCCACGTGATCCCGGAAGGACGGGTGACACGGTAGTTGAAAGTTTGCCGGCGAACAGACTGCTTACATGCACGATTTTAATGGATGTTTGTGAGTACCCTTGTTTTTACTTATTTTATTAAATTGCAATACGGAATACACTATTTTGAGTCCCCCTCTTCCTTCCATTATAACAACGTGCCTGCAGGCTTGGATCTGAAGATATCTATGGACCCCTAAGATCTTACATTCCTAGACACCCTTGGGTAGCCTGACAGCCGAATGGCCATAGGGACCTTGCAGAGGGTTATATCTGCCTGCTTCTGCGACCACACTAGAGATAGTGGGTCCAGTTCATCTGGTAAGAATACCCCATCTTTTGGCCCTAGCACTAGAGGTGATGCACGGTGTCTGGTGGTGGATACAAAAGGAATCTTTACAAATCAGATCTATTTCTGAATATTTTTGGCCTATTTTCTTTTTCTGCTTTGGGAACACTTGTGCTCTGCATAACTTTTTTTACATTTTTACATATAAGCACCTATTGATAAATTTTTCACTCGAGTCAACCTTCTAATTAGCTTTGGATTTGTCTTCTATGAACTTTTTATTTATTTTTTGCACTGTTATATACTAATGACATGTGGTTTTGTATATTCATTTTAGCGCAACATTTTTTATTGCTTAACTTTATTATCAAACCCACTTTACCACTTAGCAAAGGTCCTCTTATTTACCTACAGGTTTAGCGCAATATCCTGTTTGGGGAGGGCCATTTCTCATAACCTTGCCCAAAAGAAGGCTACATCAGTCCTGCCAAGTAAAAAAATAGGATTCCCACAACTTCCACAAATTAATAGTGACAGGAGCTTTGAAGACTCACTCAGAAGACATGGCCTGTCTGACAAGAGACTCTAATTTTCATCCTAGCACTATCTCGTTCAGCTGCCTGCCCTTCCGGTTAAGTACCTAGGGCTAATGGTTTATATATATACTATATATATAGTCAGGTCCATAAATATTTGGACATCAACACAATTCTAATCTTTTTGGCTCTATACACCACCACAATGGATTTGAAATTAAACGAACAAGATGTGCATTAACTTCAGACTTTCAGCTTTAATTTGAGGGTATTTACATCTAAATCAGGTGAATGGTGTAGGAATTACAACAGTTTGTATATGTGCCTCCCACTTTTTAAGGGACCAAAAGTAATGGGACAGATTAACAATCATAAATAAAACTTTCACTTTTTAATACTTGGTTGCAAATCCTTTGCAATCAATTACAGCCTGAAGTCTGGAACGCATAGACATCACCAGATGTTGGGTTTCATCCCTGGTGATGCCCTGCCAGGCCTTTACTGCAACTGTCTTCAGTTTCTGCTTGTTCTTGGGGCATTTTCCCTTCAGTTTTGTCTTCAGCAAGTGAAATGCATGCTCAATCGGATTCAGGTCAGGTGATTGACTTGGCCATTGCATAACATTCCACTTCTTTCCCTTAAAAAACTCTTTGGTTGCTTTCGCAGTATGCTTCGGGTCATTGTCCATCTGCACTGTGAAGTGCCGTCCAATGAGTTCTGAAGCATTTGGCTGAATATGAGCAGATAATATTGCCTGAAAGACTTCAGAATTCATCCTGTTACTTTTGTCAGCAGTCACATCATCAATAAATACAAGAGCACCAGTTCCATTGGCAGCCATACATGCCCATGCCATGACACTACCACCACGCTTCACTGATGAGGTGGTATGCTTTGGAACATGAGCAGTTCCTTTCCTTCTCCATACTCTTCTCTTCCTATTATTCTGGTACAAGTTGATCTTGGTCTCATCTGTCCATAGGATGTTGTTCCAGAACTGTGAACGCTTTTTTAGATGTTGTTTGGAAAACTCTAATCTGGCCTTCCTGTTTTTGAGGCTCACCAATGGTTTACATCTTGTGGTGAACCCTCTGTATTCACTCTGGTGAAGTCTTCTCTTAGTTGTTGACTTTGACACACATACACCTACCTCCTAGAGAGTGTTCTTGATCTGGCCAACTGTTGTAAAGGGTGTTTTCTTCACCAGGGAAATAATTCTTCGGTCATCCATCACAGTTGTTTTCCGTGGTCTTCCGGGTCTTTGGTGTTGCTGAGCTCTACGGTGCATTCTTTCTTTTTAAGAATGTTCCAAACAGTTGATTTGACCACACCTAATGTTTTTGCTATCTCTCTGATGGGTTTGTTTTGTTTTTTCAGCCTAAAGATGGCTTGCTTCACTGAGAGTGACAGCTCTTTAGATCTCATATTGAGAGTTGACAGCAACAGATTCCAAATGCAAATAGCACACTTGAAATGAACTCTGGACCTTTTATCTGCTCCTTGTAAATGGGATATTGAGGGAATAACACACACCTGGCCATGGAACAGCTGAGCAGCCAATTGTCCCATTACTTTTAAAAAGTGGGGGGCCCATATACAAACTGTTGTAATTCCTACACCGTTCACCTGATTTGGATGTAAATACCCTCAAATTAAAGCTGAAAGTCTGCAGTTAAAGCACATCTTGTTAGTTTCATTTCAAGTACATTGTGGTGGTATATAGAGCCAAAAAGATTAGAATTGTGTCAATGTCCCAATATTTATGGACCTGACTGTATAGATCCAAGGGTAACCACGGCACTCTATGCTTGAAGTAAATACCCAGGTGCTCATCCATAAAGAAATCCATATAAATCCACTTGATTTATCCACTAGATTAAGAGGCACTCACAGGTCTTGCAGAGGAGTAAGATCAAAAACAGCAGTATTTCTATTGTCAAGGTTTTGATGATGCTCAGCTCATCTTTCTCAAGACACTACAACATGGAAGTGAACAGACTTATAAACCCAAAGCCCCACCCACCAACAACACCCCCTAGTGATGACCGCACACAGTGCAAGGGTTAAAGGACACGTGCAGGGTAGAGGTTGAGTTATTGGAAAGGAAAAAGCTTGAGAGATCTCCTGATGCACACCAGTGGCGGCTGGTGAAGTTTTAAGATGGTGGGGCGCCAGACCCCGCCCTTCTTTTTTGACCCCTCCCACTTCTCAGAAGCCCCACCCACTAGGTTCCAACCTTCTTTTTTGGATTATATATATATATATATATACACAATGATACACGAGACAGCATATACTGCAACATCCCAGAAATATTCAGACCGGCCTGTCTGTCACCAACAACCATGCCACGTTCAAAGTTACTTAAATCCCCTTTCTTCCCCATTCTGATGCTCGGTTTGAACTTCAGCAAGTTGTCTTCACCACGTCTAGATGCCTAAATGCATTGAGTTGATGCCATGTGATTGGCTGATTAGCAATGTGTGTTACCAAGCGATTGAACAGGTGTACCTAATAAAGTGGCCGGGTAACTGTATATATTCAATAAAGTGCCCTGTGCAACCACCACCAGCCCACCGACATCCAAAAATAATGTTTTTTCAAAAAAAAAAAAAAGAAGAAAAGGGAAGGAGTCCACCAAGGGATTTGAATAAGAAAATAGACAAAGTCAGAAGTGATGACGTGTGTCAGTGCAGGACTGTATGG
>BLSH010165752.1:21663-38758 GCA_018402905.1 Glandirana rugosa
CTCACGTCTAGTGTCGGTCACTCGGTTAGTCCTCTCTCTCACCTACCCCCCCCCGTTTTTTTACTGGTCGGGACCCACAACTTGTGATTTTTTTTTTCTGCTAACTTGTGATTTTTTTTTTTCTGCTAACTTGTGATTTTTTTTTTCTGCTAACTTGTGATTTTTTTTTTTCTGCCAACTGGTGGTGGGGCGCTGCCCTAGGAGCCCCAATGGACGAGCCTCCACTGATGCACACTAAATTACTACCCATTACTAAAACATCCACCTGGCTTAGTCATGGAAAACCTGGTTGTTACAGCTGTCCAGATTGTACCGCATGTGGCCATATGCGGACCGGTCTATTCTTTCTATACCCACAATTGGGTGAATGTGTGCAGTGGCGTAGCTAGCACATCTGGCACCCAGGGCTGGTCATTTTTTTGCCCCCCCCCATCCACTCTCTCTCCTGATTGGCTCACTGGCTGTGATCTGCACTCCCCTCCTAGTCCAAAGCCCCCTCTACACCCTGCCTCTGAATCCAGGTCCTTTGCCACACCAACACCACTTTTCAAGTCCAGGGCCTCCTCTAAACCTCCAGTCCAGGGCCTCCGGTGTACTCCCCTTCTAGTCCAGGGCCTCCTCTGTATCCCCTAGTTCAAGGCCTCCTCTACACTGCCCTGCTAGCCCAGGGCCTCCTCTGCACCTCCCAGTCCAGGGCCTCCTGTGTACTCCCCTCCTAGTCCAGGGCCTCTCCTGCACCCCCCTCAGCCCAGGGCCTCCACTGCACCCCCCAGTCCAGGGCCTTCTCTGCACCCCCCAGCCCAGGGCTTCATCTGCACCCCCCTCAGTCCAGGGCCTCCTCTGCCCCCCCAGTCCAGGGCCTTATCTGCACCCCCAGGTCCCCCAATCCTTTGCCATACCAACCCCAACTTCCTAGTCCAGGGCCTTCTGCACACAAACCCTTCTCCTTATCAATGGATTCCAGTTCCACAAAGGCTCTCACATGCTGAAGCATTGCTCTGAAATGCCTTTCTATAGTGCTGGTGGTGGGAGGAGTAGAGTGATTCAGTGCTAGTGTGCCTGCACAGTCTCCCTCCTATTTGGTTCTCCAGTATTTGTCAAACTATGCAGTGTGCGCTGCCTGACCATTGCACTTGATCGGGTGGAAGTGACACCCTTAGAGCAGCACATCCCACTGTGGGTAATGGAACCCCTGGCGGCGCTCCCCCTAGATGCATCACCTGGGGCATGTGCCCCCCCCCCAGTTTCGGCCCCGAATGTGTGTATATTAATCACTTACTTTCTTGCACATATGTGATAAACTTGCTTCACTGTCCCTGCAGTCTGCACTATACCTGTATAGGCAAGACTATCACTTCTTTTAGGGATCGGTTCAACAATCACAGATCTGCCATCCGCCAAGCAATTGCTTCCAGGATATATATCTAACCAGTGGCATGTCACTTTTTATAACAGAATCATTCTATACCAACTTTAAAGTGCATGCTGACTGGCCATGTCCCACCCCTACCTAAGGGGGTGACCGCCATCGCCTGCTGTTACAAAGTGAAAGTCGATGGGTCCATGATTTACAAACTGTGGCTTAATGAACAGCTAAGCCTCAATTGCTTTTTATGATCCTTTGGAACGTCTGGCTGACTACCTGTTGGTGCTATTGACATCCTGACTGATGGAGAAATGTTGGGCAAAACAGCTAGTGGTATATATACTCCCTTACTGGATGGAAATCCAGTTGATGACCTTCTTAATACTTATGCATTTTGACCCTGATCTCTTTGGCAAACTTTTTGACATACTGTATGTGCTAATTACTATAGTATGCCATGTTTTACCTTGTTGGTGCTACATTAGACTAATTCTTCTGTGTGGTGATCTGGGAGTCCAGACACTTTTTCTTTAATGGAAACCTCACTTGGTTTCCATACCCACTCCTTCTATTTGGGATGGTGTGTTCTTTTCTGAGTGGTGTTAGTCTTGGGGTTCTCATCATCATTCCTCCTCTGCAACTATTTATATTTCTGAATCCTCATGTTTCTTCTTTCTGGTTGTGTAGTATTCATTTATATTGTGTTCATTTGTATGTATTCCTATCTTGTGCACTGTGCATCCATTGTCATTTTATGCCTTTTAGGTGCTATACTAGACTGATTCTTCTGTGTGGTGTTCTGGGTGTCCAGACCCTTTTTCATTAATGGAGGTTTCCACACCTACTCCTTCTGTTTGGGATGGCAAGTTGTTGTTTTTTTTTCTCCTTAGTCGTGTTAGTCTTGGGGTTACCATCAATCCTCCTGTTGCTATGTTGTCCTATCACATCACTTGTTAATTTATTGTTTTTTTTATGGTACTAATTAGGGGTGGTCCATGCCTGCCTGGTGTTTGCCATCTGCTATGGTGACCATCTTTGAATGTTTATTACGTGCTTTGTTTGTTACATTTTTTCTCCAATTTGCCATTTTTATGTAGGAGCTATTTCTGAGCTATTTTAAGCTAGGATTTTTGTATATTTTTGTTTTGTGATGAACTATTGTGATTTGCTCCTTGTGTGATCTTTCTTTGAGCTCTACCCTGCATGTGTCTTTTAACCCTTGTACTGTGTGAGGTCATCACTAGGGGTGTTGTTGAGGGGTGGGGCTATGAGTTTATAAGTCGGTTCACTTCCATGATGTAGAGTCTTGAGAAAGATGGACTGAGCTTCACTCAAAAGTTACAATAGAAGCACTGCTGTTTTTGATCTTCCTTTTCTTCCAGACCAGTGAGTGCCTCTAAACCAGTTTTATACTGTATATATACTATATATCTACTGTGTGTGTGTATATATAATAAATATATATACAGTATATAAACAAAACTACATAGATCCACCATAATATTATGACCACTGACAGATAAATTGAATAACATTGAGTATTTTGCTAAATTGGCACCTAAAAGGGGGTGAGATATATTAGGCAGCAAGTGAGCATGTTGTCTCAGAAGTTGATGTGTTAAAAGCAGAATAAATGGGCAAACTTAAAGATTTGAGCGACTTTCAAAAGGGCCGAATTGTATTGGCTAGGTGACTGTGCCAGAGTAACACTGCAGCTCTTGTTTGATGTTCCCAGTCTGCAATGTCTGCTCATTGATGCATATGGGGAGCGAAGGCTGGCCCTTGTAGTCAGAACCAACAGAAGAGCTACTGTAGTAAGAAGTTGGCCTGATCTGATGAATCATGTTTTCTTTTATATCATGTTGAAGGTCGAGTGCATGTGTGTCACTTTACCTGGAGAAGTGATGGCTCCATGATGCACTATAGGAAAAAGACAAGTGGGCTTTGGGCAGTGTTTTCCTGGGAAATCTTGAATCCTGCTATTCATATGGATGTTACACTGGAGTCCATGCCTAGATTGGTCTGGACTTTTTTTGACAGCAAAAGGAGGGCCCGGGTGGGTGGTCATAATGTGATGGTGGATTGTCATAATGCTATGGCTGATATATATATATATATATATATATATATATATGTTCTAAATGACCATAAAAATTATCTGTAAAATTGTAGGTCACGTGTCCCCAAATTCAGAGCTTCTCCTAGTTTCCAGAAATTGGTTACAAAGCACAGAATGAAATTATGACCCATATGGATGGTGGGCACCTGCCCCTGTTGGGCTTGAGCTAATCGCACCTCAATAGATTTTGTTTATACTCTGGATACACCCAGTCGGGCCTCTCTCCCCTACTCGTCAGGTCTGACCCTTAGTGGCTACACCCCAAAGGGGTATATTGGCAGTTCATTCTTTGTTCCTGGCCTAGCCTCTACAGACACAGTGTAGTCGAGCCAGCTTCAGGAGAAATCCTTTGAATACAACTAGAACATTATACCTTACGATTTTATGTGAAGATTTACTCTCATTCAATCTTAGGAGGGCCATATGGTGTTTTGTCTGAAAATGAACCCCTTCTGTGTCATTCCAAACATCCCTAAAGAAGAGCCTATCAACTATCTAGAAACGCGTCAGTGTTTTGCAGTTCTCTTCAAACTCCAGGGGTCCTTTGCCACCATATGTCTTTGCTTAGTGTTTTTTGTCTTGTTTTGTTCATGTGGTCCCTTGATTTTATCAGTGCTTGAGTTTCGGCATCTAGGCCTGTTTTTACCTGTATACGTTTACACCAATAAATATTACAATATTTTACTATCCATGGTGCATGTATATATCCAATCCGTGTATGCCCAAAGTCCGTTTGTCTCCCGTGGCGGGGGTGGTGGGTTATCACAGCCGTTTTGCTCCCGCGGTGGTCGGGAGTGGCAGGTTATTGCTGCCGTTTGTCTCCCGATGAGGGGGGCTGAGTGTTGGGTGATCATTGCATATCTTGTGAGAAGGGAGCAGGGGCAGGGCCAAGCTGCGCTGCTTGTGGACGCACAAGTGCCCCCATAACACACAGCTTGCTATTGGGGCACTTAGAAGGGAGGAGGAGCTGAGAATGCAAGTGGGGGACCCCAGAAGAGAAGTAAAGAGGCGGCTGTGTGTAATACCATTACAAAAAACGGGTAAAAATTACATGGTCATTATTTTAGGATAAAAACTGAAGTTCTGTCATTATGATTTAAAAAGAGTAAACACAGTTGATTGATAATAAATGGCTTCAGCCAAACACTAACCATGAGTGAAAGAAAAGTTTTTGTGTTCTCATTCATATTCTCTGAAAAATGGCCAAGAAATCATAAATTTTGCCAGGGTATGTAAACTTATGAGCACAAATGTATATAGTAAGTTTGGTGCAGAGGTATGCGCTCCAAGGTCATTACAAAGTACAAGGGGCACTCTTTATGTCTAGAGCAGGTGTGGCGAACACGCGGCTCTTGAGCCGCATGCGGCTCCCGGCCATAATGAATGCGGCTCTTTGCCTCTTATTATATTTTGTATATACTGTGGCTCTTTGCCAAGTTTCATGTTTCTCTCAGGGCGATCTCAGGCAGCTTGCATTGACTTCTATGATAGAAGTCTCCTCGCAAGCCGCCTTGAGATCGCCTCGAGCGCCGCATCGCGCCGCTTCTGTGTGAGTGTTTGTCTGTTTTGGCAGGTCACTGCGTGGTGTGGCTCTCTGACTCTCACAGTTTAAAATTTTGGCTCTTTGTGTCTAACTTGTTCGCCACCCCTGGTCTAGAGGAAAATAAATTGATCTCAGAAGCAGGGACGGCCAGTCAATAAGGGGCGCTTGGGCACCGCCTCCCCGCTGGCTAAGATGAAAAAAAAAAGTCAGCCTGGCCCCTTAAAGGTGGTGCCGGTACATTGAATTTCTTTTTTCTTTCGGCTCCTTAGCTGTCACCTGACAGCCAAGTAGTGAGCCTATTGGTCAGCCATTAAAGACTATGGATGTGCGCTGAACAGGGGCACATTCATAGTCTGAATGGCTGCCCTGAGCCTGTGGCTCAGTGTGATTGGATGGCATGGATGCGGTGGGTGGAGGTGGGTCACAGTGGCGGCGGACGTGACTCCTGCTCTCACTCAGACCCTGACTGGGGACCGCATGAAGCATGACGAGCGACAGACTGATGGGGACAGGCTCCAGCCCGCTCTCCGCAAGCCGATCTCTGCACACTCCTGCCTGCCTATTAGATGGGGTAAATGCGGGACTTGTCCCAACTTTGGGGGGGGGTCTCTGCAATGTACCCCCACCTATGATACTGGCTGCAAAGTACCCCACCTGTGATACTGGCTGCAAACTACCCCACCTGTGATACTGGCTGCAAAGTACCCCCACCTGTGATACTGGCTGCTAAGTACCCCACCTGTGTTACTGGCTGCAAAGTACCCCCACCTGTAATACTGGCTGCAAAGCACCCCCACCTGTGATATTGGCTGCAAAGTACCCCCATCTGTGATATTGGCTGCAATTTACCCCACCTGTTATATTGGCTGCAAAGTACCCCACCTGTGATATTGGCTGCAATTTACCCCATCTGTGTTATTGGCTGCAATGTACCCCCACCTGTGTTATTGGCTGCAATTTACCCCCACCTGTGTTATTGGCTGCAATTTACCCCATCTGTGATATTGGCTGCAATTTACACCACCTGTGATGTTGGCTGCAATTTACCCCCACCTGTGATATTGGCTGCAATGTACCCCCACCTGTGTTATTGGCTGCAATTTACCCCCACCTTTGATATTGGCTGCAATTTACCCCACCTGTGATATTGGCTGCACCTGTGATGCTGGGGCTCTATACTGTGTCCTGTGATACTGGCTGCTATATACCCCACCTGAGATGCTGAGCTGTATACTGTGTCCTATGATGCTGAGCTGTATACTGTGTCCTTTGGTGCTGAGCTGTGTACTCCTGACACAATATGTGGAATACAGGGGACAGAGTGGGTGGATTATATAGGAGGTGTGGCTTATTAGAAGTAGGATGGGTCAAAAAGGAATGGCAGGGCCTGGCACCCCCCCTCCCCCATCCTAAAACTTCACCAGCCGCCACTGCTCAGAATATTGTTTTAAAAAAGAGCTGGGTACATTCCTAAATACACAAAATATAACTGGATATTAACATTTATAGGTAATGACATCAGAGATGTCAGAATATCTGATTGTCTTCTGGGGAATCATGACCAGATATGTCTCCCCACTTGAGCAAATTGGAAGATGGTTTATAGTTTTTTTTGCTTTCCTCTGGATTAAAGTGTTACTAAACCCATAACAGTAAACTCAGTGTGTATATGCAGTAAAGCATGCTTGTTATACTCACTGTGGAACCTAAGGGGTAAATCCTCCCCTTTGTGTAAAAAAGCTGTTTGATTCTGTCTTCTCTAATCTCTGATCCTCCCCTCCTTCCACTGTCCCCTAATAATTTCCCGATAACACAGAGTCTATGGAGTCAGGCTGCACATGCTCAATTTGGTGTGTATTGCTAGAGAGGTTTTTTTTTACATGCTGTATGTGATCAGCACAGGGGCAATCAGCAATGTCAAGACAGAGGGTCAGGGGTCTTGCAATCTCTTAGGTCAGTCAGAAAACTCCTCCTACAAGCTTTAACCAGTGCTTGGATGGACAGTGATAGAAGTCACAAGACTGCTATATACTGCTGATGAGAAGTGGTATTTAGCAGCAGTTTATGTTTACTAAAACGATTGCATTTCTATGTTCTGTGTACTGTGGGAGACCAGATATCGTGAATGCAGGGTCCTGGGTTTAGTAGCACCTTAACTGCAGGTAAACAATTTTACATATGGAGGTTTTCTTTGTATTTATTCTATTTGTTTTCCCCTTTTGGTTGAACTAGTTGGTCTTTTTTCAACCTAACTATTTAACTATTTAAATGTTGCATCAACTTGCGAATATTAAAGCAAAACTATTGCAAAGTGTTAGAAAAATGCTGAACTTGGACTTTAAAGGACCAATTGGAATGGTTGGTAAGGTGGATGAGTCTAGTGGCAGCATTCATGATAGACTGAAGAGGAGATACCTTGTGGAGAGGAAGGCCAATGAGAAGGGAGTTACAATAATCAAGGCGAGAGATAACAAGGGAGTGAATAAGTTGCTTAGTGGTTAAAGCGGTTAAAAGGGGCATATTTTGGAGATGTTACGGAGGTGAAGTCTGCAGGATTTGGACAGGGATTGGATTTGGGGCTGAAAGGACAGAGTCTAGGATTACACCTAGTACCCTGGCATGAGGGGATTGGCTGATGGTTGTATTATTGATCTTGATGGAGAATTCAGGGGAGAGGTCACCGGCAGGAGGAAATATTATGAGCTCAGTTTTAGAAAGATTGAGTTTGAGGAAGTGGTGTGACATCCATGCTGATATGTCAGTTAGTAAGTTAGTAATGCAAGAGAAGACTGAAGGAGTGGGGTGAGGAGTAGAGAGATAGATTTGTGTTGTCAGCATAGAGATGGTACTTGAAGCCATGGAAGTTTATCGTAACCAAGGGAGGAGGTGTAGATGGAGAAAAGGGGGTCCAAGGAAAGAAACTTGAGGTACCCCTACAGAAAGAGAAAGTAGAGATGAGGAGACAGACTATGAGTGCCTGGTTATAGTTTTGAAGGAGGAGTTTTCATTCTCCTCTGACTGTCTTATGAGACTGCAGGACCCCTGGCCCTCTGTCTGAACAGTGCTGATCACATGCACTCTCCAAAGAACAAAAAAAAACACTCTAGCAAGACACACCAAACTGATAATGTGTAGCTTGCCCCCAAGCCTCTGTTCTATCAGGGAATAGTTTGGGGACTGTGGAAGAAGGGGAGGATCAGAGAAGACATCAATCAAAACCTTTTTACACAATGTAGATGATTAACCCCTTAGGTTCCACAATGAGTATAACAAGCATGCTTTACTGCATATACAGGCCGATTTTACTGTTGTGGGTTTAGTAACACTTTGCATTCCCAGCATTAAGTTAAAAAATCTCCCAGTATTCACTTGATCCAGCGCTGTGCCCATCTGTAGCGGCTCACTCCTCTCTCCCTGCATTCACAAGACAGAGAGGTAGCAGGGGGAGCTATTGACTCCTGCTGCTCTCAATCAAATCATGTGAGCAGAATGCACACAAACCAGCTTAGGAGCAAACCTGCATGTGTGCCTCCATAGGAAGAGCCTCCCTATGGTGGCGCATGCAAAAGAGGAGGAGCCAAGACCACCAGCAGGAGACTTGTAAGTATAACAAGTTTGTAATTTTTTATTTATCTATTACAGATGCTTATTAGTGAACACCCCTTGGTTCGGTTTTCACCAGAACTCCCGAACATGTAAAAAGTTTGGATGCGAGCCACAAACTCTATTAAAGTCTATAGGACCCCCAACTTGAAAAATCAAAAGTCCCCATTTTGAAGGCTTATATGCATGTATCAATGGAAAAAAAGTTCTTAAAAAGATCGTTTTTACCAGAGCAGTAATTTTAATGATGCCTAAAGTGAAACAATAAAAATGAAAATTCTCTTTAAATATAGTGCATGTAAAGTGGCACATCTGTACCATGTATGGAACCTGCTGCAGCAAAACTAACATATATAAAGAAAAAAAACAACATTTAAATAGATTTTCCCTGCTGTAAGCCATTGCCGGCAATAGAAAAAAGTTTTTAAAAAATGACATGGGGGTCCCCCCCAATCCATACCAGGCCCTTTGGGTCTGGTGTGGATTTTAAGGGAAACCCCACACCAAAATGTAAAAAAAAAAGATGTGGGGTCCCCCCAAAATTCATACCAAGCCCTTATCTGAGCATGCAGCCTGGTAGGTTAGGAAAGGGGGGACGAGTGAGCACCCCCCACCTGAACCAAGGGTCTCTTCCCGACAACCTTATCAGAATCTGTTGACGTCACCTGGTGGCACCACCTCCTTATGTACAAATACTGTGAATAGGCCCTCGCGCTACTACATATAAATAGTGAACAGATAAGAGGTCAGCTGCTGCAATATCAAGTATTAGACACAATAATACTAAGATTGTATAAAGTAGGTATGAATACTGTGCACTCTGACAGATAAATGAATACTGATGCAATAAAACATATAAAAAAAGGCTAATCATGCAGTGTAAAAACGTATTCGGTATGCAAAATATAAGTGCAAGTAAAAGGTATATAAAACTATGTCTGGTGTGACAAATATTATTACAAAGAATAGTTCATAAAAATATTAATACAGGCAGTCCGCCGGCTCTAGTGTTTGCCCTGGTATGAGCAAATGACAGTACAGTCTATAGTTCAATAAAGGCCAATTGGTGCTCCAAAGTGCCTCCGTGCCAAAGAGCGATGTGCTTATGTGCAAAAATTAATACTTCAAACATGTAGGTGAAGCCAGTCTGGGCGGGTCTTCACTCTACGCCCCCAAACTGGTTGTAGTGGATGTGCAGGAAACCCCCGTGCTCACAGTACTCTCACCTTAGACCCAACTCAGATAAGCAATGGGTTAATCCTCCACTATTGTCCCTGTTGTTGTGGATGGTCCTCCTCGCACCCTGGCTGACGTCTTCGTTCCTCCACACTCTCTATTGCTCAATGTATAGTATAGACCGAGCTAAAGGGATGGAATACCTCCTGGATATGGCTAGAGGTTCAGTGCCTCCAGTGCCCTCCGCTGGTCATCAGGGCTGAGACTCAATCATGTGTAGAAATGAGAAGAAATATGCCCCCATAGTGTAATATGTTTAAAACATAACATTTATTAAAAAAGACAAATGGCTGCTTACATAAAATAGGTAAAAATAGCGCATTTGGAACCAATGTAATAAAGACGGTACACGACCGCTCCTCACTGTGTTTCCAGTGTAAGTATCAATCCAGCCACGTCCTACGCGTTACGTCACGTGACTTCATCAGGGTAACCAGGTTGGATGCAAATCATGTCAATTTATGTGGTTAACCCAGAAATGGCTCGGCAGCCATTGTGTTGTAGTTCAATGCTCCGCACAGCGTGCGGCCATTTTCCGGGTGATAAACGCTACCTACTTTGCATACACTGTTGTCTCGCTGGACCATCCCACGGGGGCAGGGGCCGCTGACATTCCTCTGATCAAATACCACGTGGAGTCCCAGTTAGCAGAGAGGATTAATTATATGTATTAAATATAGAAAACACATGGAGGATGATAAAAACAATGTGACAGTGATGTATCATAGACAACGGCCATTGAACCAAAAGCTAGGAGTAAATGTATCCACTTGTTGGGCACAGTGGTGTTCATCACAATTTGGCAGATCTTTATATACACAACCGATCCAATAAGATCTGAAAACTCGAAGCAACCAAAACTTCCTCAGTACATAGAAAGAGGGACCAAAGTATAAGTAAATCAATCAGAAAGTGACCAGATACCTCAAAATAGCGGCAAGTGAAAATAAAAATAAAAATAAATAGAAATAAGAATAAAAATAAATTAAAATAAAAATAAATATAAAAATAAAAATAAAAAATACATAAAAATAAAGATAAAAATAAAATTAAAAATAAATATAAAAATAAAAGTAAAAATACAAATAACTAAGTGGTAGCAAAGTGGGCCAAGAAGTAAGGGCAATATGAATGGAGACACTCACACTGGAATCAGAGCCAAGAGAGATCATAAATCATGCAGTCCAATTTTCTAACAGTATTAAGTAGATTACAAGAGACTAAAATGAACACAAGGTTTTAAAAATTGCTTAGAAAACAGTTCAGGTCAAACTCAACATTCATACCCCTGGGTGTAAATCCATCTGGATTCCTTTTGGCTGAGGACTCTAATCTTATGGCCTCCCCTCCATGGTTTATTGTATTTTTCAATCACCCAGAACTGTAAAGGAGAGGGGTCTCTGTTGTGCATAAGTGCAAAGTGCTTGGAGATGCTGTGCTTAGGGAAACCTTTACAGATGTTTTGTATATGTTCCTTCACTCTCACTCGTAGAGCTCTTTTAGTTCTACCCACATATTGCAAATTGCAACTACATTGTAAAACATAGACGACCCCTTCAGTATTGCAACTAATAAATTCCTTAATCTGGTACGTCTGGCCAGTGGATGTAGCTACAAATTCAGTTTTTTTATTTTTGTCTTTGTTCGTATGTGTACATGCAAAGCACCGTTTACAGGGGTAAAATCTAGTACCCGTAAAGAATGTGAAGGTGTTCTTGGGAGGGGGTTGTACTACGTTTTTGACTAGCAAGTCCCTAATAGTCAGAGCTCTTCTGTAGACAAACTTAGGTTTGTCGGGTAATATTGATCGTAAATGCCTGTCCCCCTTCAGGATGTGCCAGTGCTTAGATATTAGTTTCTATACTTCCTTGTGTTGAATATTGTAGTCAAGTATCAAAGACGGAGCTTCCGGAAATGTTGTTACTCTAGTGGTCTTGTCTTGTATCATGGATTTTCTATCCATGTCACTGACTTCCTTAATTTGTTTCTGTATATACTCCTCCGGGTAACCCTTATCCAGGAATCTTTTTCTGATCATACTGGCTTGATTAATGAAATCTTCCTCAGTCGTACAGTTCCTTTTAAGTCTTATTAGTTGCCCCTTAGGTATGTTGAACAACCAAGGTTTAAAATGGCAGCTCTTAAACGATAAGTAACTGTTCCTATCCACCTCTTTAACCACTTCAGCCCCGGAAGGATTTCACACTTTAGGACCAGAGCCCTTTTTGCGATTTGGCACTGAGTCGCTTTAACTGACAATTGCGCGGTCGTGCGACGTTGTACCCAAACTAAATTTGCGTCCTTTTTTTCCCACAAATAGAGCTTTCTTTCGGTGGTATTTCATCACCACTGCGTCATTTCTGATCGCCGCTATAAACAAAAGAAGAGCGACAATTTTGCAAAAAAAAAACAAATTTCTTACTTTTTGCTAAAATACAAATCCAAAAAAAAAAATACAAAAAAACATTTTTTTCATCAGTTTTGGCCGATTTATATTCTTCCTCATATTTGTGATAAAAAAAAAATCACAATCGGCGTTTATGAATTGGTTTGCGCAAAAGTGGCCGCGTTTACGGATGATGAGAATTCATTTCTGGTGTTTTTTTTTTTTACTAGTGATGGCATCGATCTGCGATTTTTAGCGGTACTGCAATATTGGGGCGGACATGTCGGACCATTTTGACACTTTTTTGGGACCATTCGCATTTATACAGCGATCAGTGCTATAAAAATGCACTGATTACTGTGTAAATGCCATTGGCAGTGAGGGGGTTAACCTGCAGGAGGCGCTCTAAGGGTTAACTGTGTTCCCTGGGCATGTTCTAACTGTGTTTGGGCTGCCCTAGCAGGGGAAGGGAAGTGATCACAGCTTCCATGTAGAGGAAGGCTGTGATCACAGCCCTTCCCCCTCTCACAGAACGGAGGTCCGTGTTTACTTACGCAGACCTCCGTTCTTTCACTCCGGGGGGGGCATCGCGGGTAGCCGGCAGAGATCGAGTCCGCCACACTCGCTCCCTGGCCCCCCCGGACACAGTGAGCATGCGAGCGCGCCTCCGGCGGCGCGCGCGCGCTCGCAGTGCACGATCTCGCAGCCGCCGTCCTATGACGGCGGTTTGCGTTATCGAGCCACTTTGTCGCCTTCCACCTGCGGTTGATGGTCAGCAAGTGGTTAAAGTGGGTTTTGGTTAGTAATAGATCACCCTCTACTCTAATACTAAGGTCAAGGAAATCAATTTCCTTTTCCTGTATAGTCCATTGAAGTTGGATGTTCCTATCATTCTCATTTAGGAGGTTAAGAAAGACCAGCAAAGACTCTTTACTGCCGTTCCAAACAATAAGCAAGTCATCAATGTACCTTTTGTACAGTGTCAGTTCCGGGGGCATGTCTCTGTATACTAAATCTTCTTCCCATTGTGCCATAAAGGCATTGGCTACACTGGGTGTAAATCTTGCCCCCATAGCGATTCCTGTGATCTGCTTGTAATATGACTGGTTATGCCAGAAATAGTTGTATTTCCAACAGAATTCAATACATTTGACTAGATATTTGCATTGAAAGCATTGTAGTGGGCTATAGTGTTTTTTTTTAATTTTTTTTCCTCGTTCAATAATTTTTATTTAGGTTTGAGACAGAGATAACAAATAAGAATCAACATAAGTTAGTAGGCTTGAATGGATGGTACAATGCATAGATTTCACTTATGTATAGTTACGATAACTAGAGGCAACATCAATTGAGATGACATTCATAAGTGTTTGTAGGATTCAGCATGTGGATAGGGTTAGTGGATCCAGGGTACATATATCACAAATTTATAACTTTGTAGCACACCATAATCCAGGTTTTCTCTCACAGCTGAGGACACCTAAGGGAAGTCCAGCCGGGAGTAGAAGTGATTACCCTTCGCCAGATTCGTTTAGTATCATGGGCCCATCACTGGCGCCGAGGCGTTCACTTAACTGCTTTACTAGTTCAGTCAGTGGACAGGCTACGGGGCGGCGGCCCCCGAGTCTGCCCCACCGATTCGCTGGCGGCGGGGTAAGCACTGATAACCCTTATCCACAGGCGGGGTTTCATTCCCTCAAACTGTAGAAGATGTAAGTTATGATGAAGAAGAAAGGAGGCAATGAGAAGGGGGGTTATAAGAGCCTCTAGTTCAGGATATAGAGTGCAGAGAGAAAGAGAGGAATAAAAAGGGGAAAGAAAGAAAAAAGGCCAAGATAAGCATGGGGGCAATAGAGGGGGAGGGGGAGGGAGAAGGTGGGGCGGCAGGACTGAAAGGCGGGAAGGCCAAAAGACCAACGAGCCGAAAGGCCGGGGACAAAAGCGGTGAAGTCAGAGCATTGGGGTATTTTATCTGAGACTAGCTCCAAGGTGAACCCAAGGGGAGGTTAGGGCAGGTCAGCGAGGGAGCAATAGTTCTGGATCAAAGTCCAGTGGTAAAAAATGTTTGACCCAAGGGTGCCACACCTTTGTGAACTTGGAGATTGTGTCCTGCTCAATGGCTTCCATTTTGGCGTGGACTAGTGCACTATTAACTCTACCCTTCACTTCGGCCACTATCAGAGATGGGGACTTCCAGGCTTTTGCAATTGTTTGTTTGGCAGCTGTTGTGAGCTGCATAAGTAGGTTAAATTTACGTCTGGAGAGGTCGGGCGGTTTTAAATTCAGTAATGCTGTCATGGGATCCGCGTCTATCTGGGTTTCTAGGGCCACCAAGGCTATGTTGAAAATTTCTTTCCAAAATGACTGGACCACTGGGCAGCTCCACCAGATATGGAAATGTGTACCTGGGTCCGGGCAACCCCTAAAACATACCTGTGGATAGGAAGGGGCGTACTTCGCTACTCTGGCTGGGACCAGGTACCACCTGGCTAGGACTTTATAGTTCACTTCTTTAGCAAACATATTAGTGGAAAAGGAGGCTGTGTTTGACCAGATAGCTGACCAGTCGGAAGAGTCGACTGTTTTCCCTATGTCCGTCTCCCATCTGTCCGCGTAGTTAGGTTTAGGGGATTCGTCACCGGAGACCAGGAGGCGATATAGTGAGGAAATTATGCCTCTTGCATGTGGGTCTTTCAGACAATATGACTCGAATTGGGTGAGTTGATCAAGTGGGGAGTCACTGTTTGTGAGAGGTGAGAACATTTTTTTAACTTGCAGGTAGCGGAACAGCTCCGCCTGTGGGAGACCTGAGATTTCACACAGTGTAGGGAAAGGGTGGAATGAGGAGGGTGAGACCAGAGAGTGCAGTCTTATAAGATTAGCTGAGGTCCAGTTTCAGAACGATCTTGGGGAATCCCAGGCAGGAGGGAAAGCTGGGTTGTGCAGAAACGACAATAGAGGATTATGCGGGGAGGTGAGTCCTCCGCGGTCTCTAAGTTTGTCCCATACCGTAAGGGAGAATTTCGTCACAGGGTTAGTGATTGTTAGGCGTTCCCTGGTCCTGGGCCATAAAATATTGGCCAACGACATGGGGTCCAGGTCCACTGCTTCGATAGAAACCCATAGCAGGATTTCTCTGGTAGCATGGTATTTCGGGAGAAGAGCTAGTTGGGCCGCCTGATAATAGGTCTTGAGGTCAGGTAGACCCAAGCCACCACACAGTCTAGGGCAGATTAAAGTAAATTTAGGGATCCTAGGCCTAGTTTTCCCCCAGACGTAACTCATAATTTTCGATTGTGCCAGACGTAGGTAATAGGCGGGAAGGGGGATGGGTAAGGTACGAAAGAGGTACAAGAATTTGGGTAGGATAGTCATCTTGACGCGTTAACACGGCCTAGCCAAGATATTGGGAGGGGTGACCATTGGGAGAACAATTGCGTGATTCGTTTTAAAAGGGGCAGGAAGTTAGCTGCAAATAGGTCCGAATAGGAGGCTGTGAGGTTGATACCGAGGTAATGTAGGGAATGTGGGGACCATTCAAATGGTAGGGTAGACCTGACTCAGTCACGTTCAGGTTCAGAGAGGGAGATATCTAGTATCTTGGATTTGCGAGGGTTGATCACTAGCCCAGAGACTTGACCAAAGTGTTGTAATAACTCTAAAAGGTTTGGGGCAGAGGTGTGCGGGTTCGTCACAAACAGGAGTACATCGTCTGCAAAGAGACAGACTTTATGGTGTATTCCCCCGAGCTCTATCCCCTTGATATTTGTGTTGGATCTAATTAGATGCGCTAAAGGCTCAATGCACAGGGCGAATAGCAGGGGGGAAAGAGGGCAACCTTGCCTCGTTCCCCTTTGAATGTCAAAGATGGACGATTTATAACCCGCATACTTGGCATATGCCCTGGGGTTCCGATATAAGGAGAGGGTCCAGGTGCAGAAGTGTTCGCCGAACCCCCACCGTTTCAGGATGTATGATAAGTATGGCCAGGAAACCGAGTCGAAGGCTTTTTTGATGTCCAGGGAGAGGAAGCAGGCAGGGATCTTCCTCTCCCTGGCGGCTAGGGCAAGTAAGATGGCTCTCCTAATATTATCACCAGCCTGGCGGGCAGGAATGAAGCCTGTTTGGTCTCTGTGAATAAGGGTGCCTATTATCGAGTTGAGGCGGGTGGCTAGTATCTTAGCTAGTAACTTGATGTCCATATTTAATAGTGAGATGGGGCGATAGTTATTCCATGATGAGAGGTCTGTGTCTGGTTTGGGGATCATAGTGACTATGGCGGTAAGGGATTCTGAACGGAAGGAGTTTCCCCCTAATAGGGAGTTAAATGCTTTTGTCAACAAGGGACTTAGTATATGTCCAAAGTGCTTGTAATAGCTAGCCGAAAATCCGTCAGGGCCAGGCCGTTTATGTTTTTTAGAAGATTTAATTGCCTGAGCTACCTCCTCCTCTAAGATGGGGCTCTCCAACCGTTCTTTCTGTGATCGTGTTAGAGTGGGCAGAGGGAGGTTCGACAACAGCTTGTCGGCCGCGTTTTCGTTGAAAGATTGAGCGGGTGCATATAGCTTGGCCAAGTTTGAGCAGAATATTTCTAAGATTTTGGATGGATTGCTCGTGAAACCGTCTCGTGAGACTCTTAATCTAATAGCTGTATGTGGTCTATTGATGGAGCGTAAGGCACGGGCCATAAGTGTGTCTTGTTTGTTTGCTTTTGAATAAGTCTTGTGTTATCTGGCACGTATTAATTTATCTGCTGAGTCGGAGATAAAGAGGTCAAGGTCAAGTCTAGCTTGTTCTAACTTCTGATATGCTTCTGGGGATGAGTTAGCTTGGAAACAGTCG
>BLSH010165770.1:13029-37089 GCA_018402905.1 Glandirana rugosa
CAATTCTAGTTTGGAAGGATATAGAAAGTGTAGACAACACCGACGATGAATATAGTCAGTCAAGACCTGATGATGACAAATTAATTTTTTATCAAAAGGTTCAACTTTACTTATGCTAATCCCACGTCGACGAGATAAATTTAGTTTGATTTACATTTTCAAATTTTTATTTAATGTGTAGGTTTTATACACTACGATCTTATGTCATAAAGAGAAGGACAGACATTTTTAACATGATAAGGTATATTGGTGAATGTCGAATTTCACTATGATTCGTCTCTTCACAATTAACTGTATTAAATAAGTGCATTTACTATATGTAAACACGAGTTTTCAAACGTATGGGACCGTCTTTAGTACTTTAAAACCATAACTATAACTTTTATACTGACTAGTAAGGTTTTTTGACAGAGAATAAATTGGAGGGACCGCAATACTAAGACAGACCTTAAAACATGGTTTTCGCAACGTTAACAAAACATTACTAAGAATTGCAGGCCTATAATACATAACACCACATTTCCTTACAAAACAATTGCAACGCTTTTGGTACAAAATTCCAGACAGAATCATAACGCCAGGGAGGTTAAATAAGAGACAGTTTTTTGGAATGATCAGTCATATTTTCAATATCAATACCAAAATTTCATGATTTCTGCCAGGGTATGCAAACTTTTGAGCACAAATGTATATCATTTACGTGAATAAATTATGTCAATTAACACTTCTCTGCTTAGTATCACTTTAAGCTGTAAGTGGTTATATGGAATAGTACAATTTTTACAGACAGGAAGAGAAATACTGTATTCTAGCATCACATATTTTGGATGTGTAATTTATTTTTAAACTTTTACATTTAGTTTGATTTAAATAGAGCAGCTGCACCCTAATCGTATTCATTTCAACTTGGAAAACTATTTTTTAATTAAACAGTAGTAGTCCAGAACTGACTGATATAAGTAGCAGCCACAACAGATGTGAAAGATATAGGAAGGTTTGATCTTAACCAGTTCCCATCCGTACTGGAGCTTAAAGATGGTTACAGTACGGTCCTCCAGTTCTGGGAGGATATCCATGGACGTGCTCGCCGCATGTACACACCCTGGGGCATGCATCGGGCACGCTCAGTGACTGCTGTGTCCTTTGCACATAGCTGATCACAAATCAGGGTAAAGGGCCAATCACAGCAGCCCTTTACCATGTGATCAGCTGTGTCCAATCACAGCTGGTCACATGTAAACAGACTTGCTGGTTATCCGCTGTCCTTTCCTCATCCGTCTCTGTCTGACAGGGCACAGTGAGTACTTCGTTAACACTGATAATCAGGGTGCTGATCATCAGTGCCCTGATTATCAGTGCAACCCCATCACTGTCAATCAGTGCCCATCAGTGCAGCTTATCAGTGCCCATAAGTGCTGCATTATATTTTAGTAAAATGTCAAAACAGAGTGAACAAAAAAAAAAAATTCAAAACCACAACTCCACGTTCCCTTAACCCCCTTTTTATCTTTGTATCCCCAGTTGGCCAGCATAATGTCAGTATGCAAGCATTTGACTGGGCAGCAAATAGAGAAAGACAAGGCATGCTTCATCTTGAAATAAACATTAGAGTGAGATTATCTGAGAAACAATAGTCACATATTTTGTACAGTGCAGCTTGGTTTGTTCCATTATATAAGGGTAATAAACAAAGCAGGTTTTATCTTGAAAGAAACATTGGGGTGCAGTATCTAGTACTGATCCAAACTGCCCCAGATTTGGTTTGAGCAGGCAAACTCCAAACCCTTTGAAATCAATGGGAGCCAAATATGCCGAATTAAAAATGCCCATTTTCTGGCCTAATGGGGGGGGCAGCATGAAGGCAGGATTTGCCCTGGGGAACATGTACCTCTCTATAACAAAAAAAATAAATGAATAAATAAAAATATCTATTTGTCCAGGAGCAGTGATTTTTTAAAGTGGAAGCTTACCCAAAACCTAACTAACTCTAAATCTACTAACAGCCACATTCTAAACCTAATCTCTTTTGCCCTGTGAAGGAGAAATAGCTATACTTACCTTTCCTGAAGCCTTTCTGGTCCGGTCTCCAACGGCAGAAGCTCTGTGCAGGAGAGAACTAACAATGGCTGGCAAATGCCTGGGAAGTGACATCACCCATAGACTAACTATGAGGCTACTGTTGACAGCTGCTTCTCCTGCAGGCATCTACACACTGAAGCCGCCGCTGACAGCTCAGATTGAGACCTGACTGGAGTGGCAGCAGCACAGGTAAGTACAGCAAATATCTTCTTTACAGGGCTAGATAGATTTGGTTTAGAATTAGTTAGGTTTTGTGTGAACTTCCACTTTAAAGCGAAACATTGAAAATGGCTAATTCATTTAAATAACAGGTCTAGGGGTGGGGGGCTTTCCTCCTCATTTGTTCCTCATTTTGGTATGATCTAAAAAAACTGGGAAAAGTGTTTCCCAGTGCTAAACCTTTCGTCCGAATTCTAAATTGCAGCATTTTACATTTCAAAAGGTGATTAAAAAAAAAACACTTATGGGTTTAACTAATCTTTTTTTGTAGAATTCTCCTGTAAGGGGCGGTATGGCAGGGGGTGTGTCCTATGCCGACATACTTTTGACTATAGGTGTCCCTTGTTCCCATGGGGGGGGGGGGGACCAGCCAGCTCTGCAGGAGGGGGTGAAATAAAGATTAGTTATCCTTCACAAGAAGAGAGAGCAGCAATGAATGCTTTTAACAGGAAGCTTTTGCAAAGAGGCAAAGTTTCAAACTGCACAGATCTGTAAGAAATACACAAGGCATACCACAATGTATGTAAGAATGCACATGCCTCTTGTATTTAGACAATATTTACTGGAGTTCAGCTTTAAAGGGTCGTTTACCTTTATACACGTTTCCCCAAAAGGTCCCCAGGCATGACAGTGTGCCCATATATTAAAAAGCTGTGCTCCATTCCCCAAACAAATGCCCACCTCTTCAGCTGCAGACACCATTGTCCTCTCCAGTCCATCTTGCAGATGGCAGGATGCACCCAGCACCCTGGAAAACCCAGAGTGAACACCCCCAGCTGGCCTCCCAATTTGCTCATCTCAGTTCATAATCCCTTGCTCTCTGCCTATGGAATATTGTTTTTGTTGTGATCCTCTACCTAATTACCCACTATACATATACCTATTAAATTAGAGAGTGTCCCAATCCCATGGATCCAGATTATTATCTCTTAGCCATTTGTTCATCAATTTTATATTTACATATGATAAAAATTGTAAATTTTAATTAGAACATTCTTTAATCTGCTTTACATTTTTGGAGGATGTGGGCCAGCCCATAAAACATATATTTCTACATGTTTATACAGCCTTACAAATGTTCCACAGGAAAGTCATTAATGCAAGAGTTAATAGTTCACAGAGTCAAACTGTTATGAATGCCAATGCCAACAAGGAGAAATATTACAAAATGTATAATACCATAGTATGGTCCACCTGGAGAATGTACTCAAAATCCTGATATCGGGCTTGGGAGGAGAAAAAGTGAATTTGAACAGAAAGAAAAGGAGCGGAAAGTTAAGGAGGGGCAAGAAAAATGAGGGCCCTTGGCGCAGAAAAAAAGAAAGAAAGAAAAAAAGATAGGAAAAGAAGAGAAGTTTGTAGACCTGAAGGTACCTGTAAACAAACATATCCAGTTCAACCAACAGAGGAAAAAAACACACAAATCAAAAACCTCCATATACCCTATTCTACACACACAGTTGATCCAGAGGAAGACCAAATAAACCCCAATAAAGTGTGAATCCTTCCTGATACTCCAAGAAGCAATCACATTCCCTGGATCAACTTTACCTATCAATATTAATATCCAGTTATATTATGTGCATTTAGGAAAGAATCCAGGCCTTTTTTAAAACAATCTACTGAGCTGGGCAGAACCAGCTCTTGAGGCAGTCTATTCCACATTTTCACAGCTCTTACTGTGAAGAAGCCTTTTCATATTTGGAGATTCAAGTGGAAAAAGGAAAGAAGGGCCACCTAAGTGCATCATAAAACAGTAAAATGTATTTACACAGGATTAAAAGCACTCACAGGATCAAAGGAGAAATAGTCCACTATTGCAATACCACCCCAGGCCTCTTGAAGGAGCAGATAGCTCAGAACGTGTAGCCTAACCCTTCTCCAGCCATCCTTGCTCCTCAAGGTGATGACACGTCCGCACTGCCTTCCACGCTGGTCAGCGCAGACTTCCTGGTGCACACAAGGTGTCCATGCCCCATCTCCTTTGGCGTTCCGGACTACAGGCAGCCCCCTGCAGGACTGAGAAAGTGGCAAATACCCTCACAATAGACAATCCCATTCCTCCTTTGATCCTGTGAGTGATTTTAATCTTGTGTCAATACATTTTACTGTTTTTATGTTGCACTTAGGTGGCCCTTCTCTCCTTTTTCCACTTGAATCTCAAAATATGAAAAGGCTTCTTCAGGGTAAGAGCTGTGAAAATGTGGAATAGACTCCCTCAAGAGCCGGTTCTGGCCAGATTGTTTTAAAAAGGTTTTAATATGTTTTTTTTTTTTGCTGCACGTAGATGGCGCATCTCTCCTTTTTTCACTTTTATCTCTGCAGAGCCGGTTCATCTCTGAGGACAGCAGCCTCTAGTGCTAGTCCAATATACAGCATGTGTATATGGCTGTACTTTTATGAATTCTTAATGGCCTTTATGGACTTTAACAGGCCTTCCCATAATATATGACATAGAGCTGTTCCTCTATGTAGTCCCACCGTCAGCCTTTTTATGTTGGTTTGTTTTTTATACTCACACCTATATGTATATTACTGCACTGGCCCAGTGTATATGAATTACCATTTATCTGACTGTTTAATACATACCATAGCTCCATCTGACACCCAACCCTCCTTACATAGTCCATATTCTCTACCTTTCATATTTGATGACCTTAAGGTAGATAACTCTACACCAAGTTCACTATATGGACCACTTATGTAATTATACATGTTGTTAAGGGATATGGATACAAAGACAAAGAGGGAAGGTTTGCAAAGGTAGGGATCAGACTTTCACATGTAATCATGAAAAGACACTCTCTATCTATTAACCACAAGGACTTAATGTATTAATAGAGGGGGAGGGGTTAAGAAGAGTAGAGATTATAGTTTTAGGTGTGTCCAAAGAAGCAAAATAGGCCCATATTAACCACAAAAGATTTCAACTTATCATAGGAATTGGAATCTATTGCCACTTATTCCTCCATTCTCATAATGCCAATAACTGTAGACACCCATAGCAGTATGGGGGTTGTAGTGCGGGTCTTCCAGAACATAGGTATAACTTCTCTGGCTGCAAAGAGAAAATGTCATAGTAAACACTGTTTTCAAGACCCCACTGACCCAAGGAGAGTGGATACAACCTGTTATAAATGTGAAACAGAGTTGTCCAGAAAGGTTAAATCTTTATGCATTCCCATCAAATGGGAAGGTGCAAGCCCTTCTAATGTCCACATCTCCAACACTCTGTGGGCTCCAAAGGAAATAAGTGGTGCAGAGAGACTAGGTTTCTATACTATCTGATGAGTACTTTAAAAGAAAAATATACAGAAACATAAATAATCATATTCACCTGCAGCATTGATCCCAGCTGCAGCTGTCCCCCCTTCTCCCCCCTCTACGTGCTGGGCGGTGGAGAGGGCGAGTGGGGCTGTATTATGTACCAGGTAGTGAGCCTGACGGCAGGAGGTGGCCTCTCCCATGACTCCGGTTTGAGGGACTGCTGGGAGTGAGACAGCAGCCACAGGAGCACAGTGAGGTATGAGTGCCTGTGATAGTCCAATGGCATCCGCCAGCAGGTGGTCAACAGGAGTGCTGAAGATGTAGCTGGCCTGCGGAAGCTGAAGGTGCAGCCAGGTAGAAGCAGTCCAAGTGAGCTGGAATTAGACTTGCGGAGCTGGTAGCTACTGAGAGCTGGATGGACACAGGCACTGGAGCAGAGTCAGGTATAGGCAGATGCGGCAACGGGCGGGCAATGAAGTACAGAGGAACTGGCAGAAGAGTGGTCGGGACAAGCCGGGGTAAGGTGCAGGCAGATAGCAGAGGTGTCAGGGCAAGCCGGGTCTGATGACAGGTCAGGAACAGATAGCAGGTAACAGATTATCACGGGTAACACAGATCAGACAGCAGCTCTGAGCATCAGCAAGGTTTAAATGGCCCACTTGGTGTCGGGACTCGCGCACACAAGCACTGTTGTGCACCAACTTGAATGACAGTTCTTCCTAACATTGCCCCCCCCCCCCCTTACAAGCAGCCTCCGGATGCCCAGTTGGGTTCTTCTTTGCGGATACTACAGAGAAAGGCATTTATCAGGTCCGTGGCATGTAAATTCAGGCTCCCAAGGAATTTTCTTCAGGTCCATAGCCCTGCCACTTAATCAGGTACTGTATTTGCCCCCTTCTCCTTCTACAGTCCAGTATAGCGTTTTTTATCTTTCTTTTTATTACAGTCCAGTATAGCCTCCACCTCATATTCCTCATCTCCATTAATCATTACAAGCTCAGGTGGACCTGTTTCACGATTTGGGAAAGCGTCTGGCACCACAGAATTCAATAATGAGACATGGAACACTGGGTGAATGTTAAAGCTTTCTGGTAGAGACAGTTCGTAGGAGACCCCATTGATTCTCCTCTTGACTGGGTATGGTCCCACATATTTAGGGCCCAGCTTCCTGGACGGGTATGCCAGCTTCAGGTTGGTAGTGGCCAACCATACTAGGTCTCCTGTTTGTAAAATCAGTTCCCCTCATTCTTTTTTATCAAAAGCTCTTTCACTGTCTGCTTGTGCCTTGCTCATAGCCAACTGCAGCAACTTGTTGTTGTGGCTAAAGAAATCCAGGGTACTTTGGACGGCAGGCACTGAGAACTCGGGGACCAGGTCTGGCAGGAAGGTGGGATGAAAATCAAGATTTGCAAAGTAGGGAGATTGTTTAGTAGCTGAATGGCAGGAATTATTGTAGGCAAACTCCGCCATCGGCAGGAGTGACACCCAGTCATCTTGAACGAATGATGTGAAAAAGTGGAGATCTCTAGGATTTGGTTTGTCTGCTCCGTTTGCCCATTAGGCTGTAGGTGGTAAGCAGAGGATAGGGATAGTTAGATTTTCAGGGTTCCACACAGTGCCTTCCAGAACTTTGAGGTGAATTGCACCCCCTGGTCAGATACAATATCTATGGGTACACCATGGAGCCTGATGATCTCCTTTATGAACACACGAGCGGTCTCCGTAGCGAAGGGTGTACCTTTCAAGGGCAAGAAATGGGCCATTTTTGTCAGCTGGTCAACCACCACGAAGATGGCCGTACAGCCCTCAGAGGGAGGCAATTCCACTATAAAATCCATAGAAATCATGGCCCAAGGCATGTCTGGTACTGGCAAGGGCTGGAGCAAGCCCCATGCCTTGTTCCGGGGAATCTTGTTTCAGATGCAAATGGAACAGGAATTGATGTATCCTTTACAGTCCTTTTCTTGGTCACCAGAAGGTGTGCTGCACTAGCTCTGGGGTTTTGTGGATTCCGAAGTGTCCTGCTAAGGGGTGATTATGACAGAGGCCCAGGACTGTTACTCCGACTTTTTCCAGAACAAAAATTTGATTCCCTCTCCACAAGAGACCCTCTCTGACCTGTAAGGTGTTCCTGATGGAACTAGGGGTTCCTACGGAGGCCTGTTTCAACTGTGACAAGAGGTCTGTTTGAAGTAGCAGTATCAGGACCTGTGTCCTTGCTTGGGTCAGCTGCTGGTGGCAGTGTCGTGTGGAAAACCAAATGGTGTAGTTCTGGTGGCCACCAGCGGGTGTCTCCCAGCAGATTGATCTTACAGGTCGTTAGGCTGCACCTGATGGGTCTGCTGGGATTATATAAGCCCGCCTTACACCCAGTTCCAGTGCTTCAGTATTTCCTCTGCAAGCCTGTCCCTGCCTGTGTCTGATCCATCCTGGTCCTGTATCCGTGATCCTGTATCCTGACACTGTGACCTGATCCCTGGAACCTGCTCCCTGCTTCCTTACTCTCCTTCTGCTCCCAGTTACCGGGTTCCTTGTTCCCCTGATCTCTTGTCCCCTATTTGCTTATATGTGTGTTTTCTACGTTGTATTTAGTTAGATAGATTAGGTGTCATTTTGGGGTTTTCTATGTTCACTATCTTTTACTTGCTTGCTAATGTTTGCTGGTGTTTAGTGTTGGTAGTGTGCCATTTTCATAATAAATGTATACATATTTTCACTTTAAAATCTGGTCATGATTCCTTTAAGTGCAGCCAACTTATCTGACCATCCCTGCTGGATGCCTGCATATGGTATCCCTGACAAGCAGGAAGATCCCAGCTGGCAGGATGGTATCTGGTGTTGCCGATTCCTTAGGATCCTCATGCATGCCTGACAATGCGTCAGGCTTAACACTCTTGGATCCCGGTCTGTACGTTATATGAAACGTAAATCTCGAGAAAAATGATGCCCATCGGGCCTGGCGGGGTCTTAGACATTTGCCAAATTTAAGATACTCAAGATTTTTGTGATCCGTGTAGATCAATATCGGATGAGCCTCCCCTTCTAGCAGGTATCTCCATTCCTCTAAAGTGGCCTTGATGGCCAGGAGTTCCCGGTCACCCACGTCGTAACTCCTCTCAGCCGGGGCAAGCTTCCTTGAGAAAAAGACCACCGGATGAACTGAACTCTTGAGACCTGAACGTTGGGAGAGGATCGCCTCCACTGCACTCTCAGAAGCATCCACTTCCAGGATGTAGGGAAGGACTGGATTTGGATGGCACAGTACGGGGGCAGACGTAAATAGTCCTTTGAGAATCTCAAAGGCAGTTTGAGCTTCTGGGGACCAGCGGAACCGGACACCCTGCTTGGTGAGCTGGGTGATGGGTATGATATAGCAGAGAAGTTCCTGATGAATTTGCGGTAGAAGTTGGAGAATCCAATGGACCACTGGACCCCCTTTTTATCTGTAGGCGCAGGCCAAGACAGGATTGCCGATACCTTTTGCGGATCCATCTCAATGCCTCCCGGGGAAATAATCAGTCCCAGAAACTGGATACTCTGGCGCTCAAACTCACACTTCTCGGGTTTGGCGTAGAGTTTGTGCTGGCGGAGGCGGCAGAGAACATCCTTAACATGCTTCTGATGGTCTTCAAGTGAGGATGAAAAGATAAGGATGTAATCCAGGTAGGCTATCACAAAGATATCCAGGAAGTCCCTGAGAATGTCATTGATGAAGAACTGGAAGGTGGCCGGTGCATTACACAATCCGAAGGGCATAACAAGGTATTCATAGTGGCCAAACCGGGTGCGGAACACTGTTTTCCACTCATCCCCTTCCCATATGGGGATGAGATTGTAAGCCCTTCTTAACAACTTGCTTACTGAGCACTTAAACCCCCCTCCTGCCCAGACAAATTTTCGGCTTTCAGCGCTGTCGCATTTTGAATGACAATTGCGCGATCGTGCGACGTTGTACCCAAACAACATTTTTATAATTTTTTTCCCACAAATAGAGCTTTCTTTTGGTGGTATTTTATCACCTTTGCGGTTTTTATTTTTTGTGATATAAACAAACAAAGAGCGACGATTTTGAAAAAAGAACAATATTTTTTACTTTTCACTATGATACAAGTCCAAAAAAAAAAATATAAAAAAAAAAATATTCATCAGGTTTGGCCAATATATATTCTTCTACATATTTTTGGTAAAAAAAATTGCAATCAGCGTATATTGATTGGTTTGCGCAAAAGTTATCGCGTCTACAAACTATGGGAATTGATTTATGGCGTTTTTATTATTTTATTTTTTTTACTAGTAATGACGGCGATCTGCGATTTTTATCGGGACTTTGATATTGGGGCGACATGTCAGACATTTTTGACACTTTTTTGGGACCAATGACATTTATACAGCGATCAGAAATGTAAATGTCCACTGATTACTGTATAAATGTCACTGGCAGGGAAGGGGTTAACACTAAGGGGGCAATGAAGGGGTTAACTGTGTTCCCTGTATGTGTTCTAACTGTGTGGGGGTGGGGATGGCCATGACAAAACAGATCTAACTGATCACAGTGACAGGGATCAGTTGATCTGTCATGTCCCTCTTCACAGAACGGAGAACCGCCATGTTTACATCGGCAGTTCCCCGTTCTGCCACTCTGACAGGAGATCGTGGGTCACGAGCGCTCATCGACTCCGCTCGCCCCAGGGGCACGCCTCTGAGTGCGCGCCGGGAGCGTGCACAAGGGCGGATGTCCATGGACGTCTACTGGGCAATTCAGATCTGCGCTGTAGCCGTCTTTCGGCTATAGCGCGGATCTGAACTGGTTAAATCCAGCTTTGTGAAGATGGTAGCTTAGCACAGTCTTTGGAAAAGCTCTGGCACCAAGGGAAGGGGATAACGGTTCTTCACCATAATACAAGGCCTGAGAGAGTGACCCTTCTTCTCCACAAAGAAGATTCCCGCACCAGCTGGAGAGGTGGATGGGCGGATTCAGCTGTAGCGGACAGGTGGGGGTCATCATACAACTGCGACATCGCCTGGAAAAATGAGGGCAGGGTATCCAGATGAGCATCTCTTGTTTCCAGCAGGTGATGAACCCAGGCTTGGGGTTGGCCCCATAGCAGGGATATGACAAACCCCACCTTGGTATTCTCCAATCGGAAAGTCTGTGGCTGGAGTGAGAAATAGAGCTGGCAGGCATTAAGGAAGGCTCTATACTTGGTTTAATCTCCAGAGAATCTCTAAGGGGTTGGCACAGGCATCATTGTGGTAGGATCAGCACCGGCTATGGATGCAGAGACGGGAGCGGAGGTCAGTACTTGCTCCTCGACAAAGGCATGTTTCTCCTGTAGGGCCCTGAGGGCCTGTGTGAGGTCCGTGAGGTGCTGGCTGACCTCATGTAGGCCAGAGCCCCCCCTTGCAGGCTCAGTCAATACTGTCTGATACTGTTACGTACCAGGTAGTGAGCCTGATGGCAGGAGGTGGCCTTTCCTACAACTCCGGATCGAGGGACCGCTGGGAGTGAGACAGCAGCCACAGGAGCACGGTGAGGTATGAGTGCCTGTGATAGTCCAATGGCGTCCGCCAGCAGGTGGTCAACAGGAGTGCTGGAGATGTAGCTGGCCTCCGGAATCTGAAGGTGCAGCCAGGTAGAAGCAGTCCAGGTGAGCTGGAATTAGACTTGCGGAGCTGGTAGCTACTGAGAGCTGGATGGACACATGCACTGGAGCAGAGTCAGGTACGGGCAGATTCAGCAATGGGAGGGTGATGGTCAAGTGTGGTGATGGTCAAGGGAGAGGCTTCATGTAGTAAGTGATGGTTAGTTTTCAGACCCCAGAGCAGAGCATGGATGTGTAGAGGGGATATGTCTTGCTCCACCATTGTTGAACCTTTGAGGCCACCATTGCCGTGGGAACCATGCCATGATATGGGAGATTAAGGGTGAGGAGTAACAAAGTGCAAAACCTGGGAGGCTAGCCCCACCAGAAAGTTTACAACGACACAAGATTGCAGATGTAAATGTATAAAGTATGATTCTATATAAAACTAATTGAAAGAGAGCACAACGTACATGAAAAAGGTAGGTAGCAATAAAATGGGTATTGTTTTGGAATATAATAAACACAAAACTCTGCACTAGTTTCAATTAGTGGAACAACTGCTTTTCAAAAACCAGGATAAGGTTTAATAAAATTGGTAAAAAATGGTGATACTATTGCATCAATAAATGCTATTTAAAGTGACTAGTGCAAGTCATAATGTCTACAGTGACTCTTGATTCCTAAATGTTATTAAGAAATTAATAAAACACTTATTAGTGTATGTGTTACTCGTAGTCCCTCTCATAAAAAAGTGTTAACATATTGGAATGAGTTTTGAAACTGTGTGAAATGTAGGTGATGAATTGAAAACCTCCTTTGAAAATGAATAAAAAATAAAGTGAATGGAACAATTGAATAATGCATGTGTTACTTATAGTCCACAGCCTAATAGTCCATATTAACAAGCATTTTTGAGTGATATAAGTATCCTTGTAGATTTATCTTGAGTATTATTAATGATGAAATGTTGCAAAGTATCACTTAAAGATATCTTCTATATTGCTGGCAATACTGTTCCTTTTAGTAAAATTAGCCTCTTACCAGAAGTGATGGATCCCCATTACATAGATCATACTCGCCATGTAGATGAAATTAAATCTGTGGATGAGGTTCTCCTGGCTCTGTGACATTCTCCCAAGTGAGTCACTCTCACACAGGTTCAGCCAGCTTGTGCTGCACTGATCATCAGTCTGGATATCTCAGGTGTGCTTGAAAACGTCTGCATCCACTCAGAGCATACAATAAACTCCAAAATGTTTGGAAATCATATGTGGATAAAGGGGAAAAGAAGACTCAGTGTAAAACCGCAAAATTATTTTATTAAAATGTTGTTAAAGGTTACACTTATATCAAGGCAAAATAATCTTAATACCAATAATGCACCAAATGATACTGAAAAGAACACTGACAATAGAGATCAAAATAACTCATCTCAGACTATAAGGGATCAGAAAACACAACATTGTGTGATTCCCCATAACGAACCTCAAAATCCCTACAGTCACAATGGTTATCACACTCCCCCTTCTCGTCCCTTCAGAGGGAGAGGAAGATGGGCTCATTCTAACAGAGGGAGAGGAGGGAAACAGGGATTATGCAGGGAAAATTCTCAGTTGGGGAGATATCCCTATTCTCCCTCCCCCTATAGACAAGGAACATATGGCTCATATCGTTCCCCCATGTGGAAAAATAAAGTAGACCATACAGGCCACTATGAAGGTCCAAGTACGAGCTATGCAGGTTCCAACACTAATTATGGGAATTTTGCTGCCCCAGTTCATAACCAGTATGAGCCGTTAGAGGATTACTCTGATGAAGAAGTAGAGGAATACCATTATCAAAATTCACATTATGTCCATCCTCGACATGACGACATGAAAGTGTTTAGAGGGTGAGACCCCTTTCAAATATCGAGCACAAGGTTTTTTAGGCAAAGGCAGAAGGAAAAGCAAAGGAAGAAAATTAGAGGATGTAGGGGAGGAAGGAGGACACAACAACAAAAAAAGAAAAATATAGAAAGTACTGGCAAATTCAATCTCAGTGAAATTGAACTCACTCAGATTGAAAAGGACGTTCTCAATAAAGGTCTTTTAAATATGCTCCAAGTCATTCTCTGAATCGGTTTGAAACTTTTGTTGATGTACAAAAATTTATCAGAAAGCTGTCCATCAAAAGACATTTTCTGTCTAATCCTATCCTCAAAAATAATAATCATCCCCAGGAGGGAAATATGGTATGTTCTGGCTTAAGAAATGCCTCATTATTTAATCCTCTGGGAAATACTAGTGCTAACATCTGTCTTCAAAAAGATGGTCCTGCGAGATTTAGATAAAACCCAATTTAAGTTTAAGAAACAGAATAGATTACAAGAAGGGGTGAAGTCTATTTGCAATAAAAAAACAACTTGTAATTCGCCACGCAAGGTGGAGGCATTGTTTTTCTCATAAAACAGGACTATATAGAACCATCCACTTTATTTTTTTATTTATTTTCAAGGAATAATTTGTAACAATTCATCACCTACATGTCACACAGTTTCAAAACTCATTCCAATTTGTTAACACTTTTTTATGAGAGGGACTACAAGTAACACATACACAAATTAATAAGTATTTTATTAATTTCTTAATAACATTTAGGAATCAAGAGTCACTGTAGACATTATGACTTGCTCTAGTCACTTTAAATAGCATTTATTGACTTAATAGTATCACAGGAATAGAGCACCATATTTTTGGAATAGATACAAAGGTTTGGGGATGGTATCCATTTTAAGTGTACTAATTCTATCAGACCAGGGGAGTGGAAGAGAGTTCCATTGATCCTATACCTTTCAAATTTTACATAGGAGGGGGCAGTAGTTAAGTGAATAATAATCTGCTAGACTTGATGAAATGATAGTCCCAAGGTAAGAAATTCCACAGGGTTTCCACCGAAATGTTTAATTAGCAACAAGCTGGGAGAGGGAAACATTTGAAGCCTCCATTTTAGCCATATTAAGCTTTAAATTACTAAGGAACTAATCTCTGGAATTTATGAAGGATGGACAGGATGAAAATATGTGGTTGTTGGACATATAGAAGGAGATCATCCACATATATTGATAGTTTGTGATGGGCCGAAGGGTTACATATCCCACCCCAAGATAGAAAGCGTTGTCTGATGGCCTGTACTATATGTTGTACAACAACAACAAAGAGGAGAGGGGAAGCTGGACACCCTTGCCTTGTGCCATTAAAAATTGTAAAAGGGTTGGACGAGTATTCACGAGTATTGAAGCAAAGGGGGGAGAACATAAGGGCATACTTTTGGAAAGGAAATTGTCACCAAACCAATTTGCTCAAGGCAAAGAAATCTTAAATCAATTCTATTAAAAGCCTTCTCTGCATCATGATAGAAGGCACACCTTTAACTTCTGTTTATAGATATAGATGAGGTGGAGAATCTTCGTCGTGTTGTCCTTGACCTCAAGGCCATGGACAAAACTTACCTGATCTGTGTTTATAATCTGTGCCAGCAAAGGTGAACGTTGGGAGGCCAGGACCTTGGCGGAAATTTTTAAATCTACATTTAAAAGTGATATAGGATGGTAACTACTGCAGAATGAGTGGGTCTTTACCCAGCTTAGTGATAATTTTTTTGAGGAGCTGAGAGGAGGGAATTATATCCTTGTCTATGGAATTAAAAGCCCTCCTCATGGTTGGTGCCACTAGGGGGACAAACGGCTTATAAAATAAAGGCGTAAAGCCGTCAGGGCCCAGGCATGTCGCAGATTTCTGTCTTTTAAAGTGGAAGTAAACTTCCATCTCTGACTTGTACCTATAAGTAAGCCTAAAATAAAGCTTACTTATATGTACTATAAATATCCCCTAAACATGCACCATTTAGATGATATTTACTATATATGCAACCATTGACATCATTGGTGCACGCGCTCTGAAGAAACGACCACCCGGGCCATTCCTTCAGAGTCCTGTGCCATAAATGGCAGCTCCCTTAAGCATGCGTGGGAGTAACACAGCTGGAGTTTGAGGACCCGGAAAAGAAGACGGGTGAAGATGGAAGTGGCCTCCAGCGGTGATATCGCATCGCTGGGATGCTTCATTTTCAGGTAAGTTTCAAATAATGTGCTAGTATACAATGCATACTAGTACATTATGCCTTTACCTTGCAGGTAAGAAATAAAAAACTCGCCCAGCGGTTTACAACCACTTTAATGACACAGAAGAATTCAGGTTCTGGAAGGTCTAGGGTAGAGAACTCTTGACAGGTGCTGGCTGCATTTCTTATCTATAAAGTAATGACTTTTCCCTCCTGCAATAAGAGATTGGGCGTCAAACAGTGGGAGAAGTTCTAGCCTAGCTTTAGAGAAGTCAACAAAAGTAGCTAGGCACAAAGTTTGATTATGCAAAGTCTTTATAGAATAAATAAGGTCTAGGAGGCACCGAATCTTGGAGGCACGCGCTTTTTTGAGAAAGGAACCATGCTGGATAAAAATGGCTGAAAGAGACATTTAAGTGCTTCCCATTTATTAAGGCTATCTGCCTGGTCTAAATATATAATCAACAACAATATTTATAATGGTTTGGGATATGGCTGCTACACAGGGAGTGCCTGTTAAGAGATTATCATTTAGATGGCAGGAAAAGCTTATTTTAGGGACTGAAGGGAGGCCAAGAAAAAAGTGTATCGGGGCATGATCAGACCATTGGATATGCCCAATAGAAGATTTAGGGAAGGAATCTAAGAGATTTTGAGAAATGAGAAAGTAGTCAATATGACTATATATAAATATATGATTTGTGAGAATTAGAGAAGTAACTGTAGTCCCTCTTGGAAAGATGCAGGATGTGCCACACATCCACCAGCTAAGCCTGTTTTAGGGAAGCTTTGAGTGAGGTTAATGCAGTTGGGGAAGGAGAGGACTTACCTAAAGACGTGTCAAGATCCAGAACCAGTTCAAATCTCCCCCTAGATTGGGAAAATTTACATTAGCTACAATAAAAAGAAAAATTAGGTTGTGTTTTAAGCACATACTGTAGGATATATGAGAGAATCCAAAACCTCCGGATTAAATGATCCGCGGAAAGCAATGGAGACATCTTTGGATTTTGTATGGGATTCAGTGCTGGTGAACCAGAATACTTAGTTACATAGTTACATATGAACCACATTCACCAGAGTTAGCTTTAAATGTAAACAAAATAAAAAGTAGAGCCTCAGTGTAAGATCAAAACCATATACACTGAGAAACCTGTGGGGTTCCAAGGGAGTCACATGGTGCGGCCCCTGTCCAGAATATGTAATAACGAGATAAGATGGGATTCTTGTAGAACAGCTATAACAGACTAAATGTGTTGACCGGTGCATTATAAAGAAAAACAGGACCAAAGTGGGAAGGGAGAGAAAAGGAAATGGGTAGCTGGGTCAAGGGATTGGGAGCAGGGTTTAGAGAAAAGGGGGTGTAAGAGAAAAGGGGGAGTGCACCGTCATGTGACATTTCCAAAAAACTAAAATATCAACATGTTTGTCCTTCAAGAGTGAGAAAATATGGAGCAGCAAAGTCCAGCAAAACCAGTGATGGAGTGAAAATGGCTACCAAAATCTAAACAGCTAAGTGACTGAAACCACAGAACACAGCAAATCCGTCAGTTGGTGCTCTTTGAGATGAGGAGTAGGATCTCTTATTTTTCTTTTGTTGGCATTGCCATTGTGGCACAACAGGGAGATCGGGAGTTGGAGGCCCAAAGAACTAGTCCAGCAGGTAGATTTGGGGTCTGAAATATAGCTGTTTTCGCTTCATGGTGGGCTCAAACATGGTAAGGAAACCCCCACTTATATTTGATGTCTTTAGCTTAAGAGATGTGAGGGATTTAAGAGCCCACCTCATTGACAGAGTGTCATGAGATAGATTCGGGTGAAGCATAGCAAGGGTTTCATTAAATGACGTCCTGTGTGCTGGCCGATTTCATAATTTCCTCTTTTAACTTTGTACAAATTAATTCTGCTAACAGTATTTCTGACAAATATGGGATAAGGATTCCTGGGGCTAAGAGCCCTAGGCTTCTAAACAAGCTGGTAAAATATACTAACGACAGCAAGAGCCAGATGTTTGGTTTCCACTGACTCTGGGAGCTCTTGGATCCTGATATTGTTGCAGTGATTCATGTTGTCTTGCTGGTACACAATTTGTATAGTATGGTTGTTCAGGGCTGCATCATGAGATTTTGGAGGCAAGGTTATCAGTAGCAGAGAGATCATGACTGGGTGGGAAGGACTGTCAGGGTACTGATAATAGCTTTCACTGAAAACATCACAGCACCCTGCCTCAATACTCCTCTGAAGAACCATAAGCCTTGATGCATTCATTGGGCTGGCTCTTGGCAGCAGTTTCTGAAATATCACAATGCCTTCATGGACAAGTGTAGTTCTGTAGATGTACAGTATCTCATAAAAGTGAGTACACCCCTCACATTTTTGTAAATATTGTATTATATCTTTTCATGTGACAACACTGAAGAAACATTGCTACAGTGTAAAGTAGTGAGTGTACAGCTTGTATAGCAGTGTAAATTTGCTGTCCCCTCAAAATAATTCAACACACAGCCATTAATGTCTAAACTGCTGGCAACAAAACTGAGTACACCCCTAGGTGAAAATGTCCAAATTGGGCCCAATTAGCCATTTTCCCTCCCCATTGTAATGTGACTTTAATAGGACAGGTTCCACTCAGAACAGGCCTCGCCATGGTCAACCAATGAAGTTGAGTGCACATGCTCAGAGGTATATCCAGAGGTTGTCTTTGGGAAATGGACATACAGTATCTCACAAAAGTGAGTACATCCCTCACATTTTTGTAAATATTTTATTACATCTTTTCATGTTGGCATGTTGGCAAAGTAGTGAGTGTACAACTTGTATAACAGTGTAAATTTGCTGTCCCCTCAAAATAACTCAACACACAGCCATTAATGTCTAAACCACTGGCAACAAAAGTGAAAATGTCCAAATTGGCCAAAGTGTCAATATTTTGTGTGGTCACCATTATTTTCCCGCACTGCATGAACCCTCTTGGGCATGGAGTTCACCAGAGCTTCACAGGTTGCCACTGGAGTCTTCTTCCACTCCTCCATGACAACATCATGAAGCTGGTGGATGTTAGAGACCTTGCGCTCCTCCACTTTCTGTTTGAGGATGCCCCACAGATGCTCAATAGGGTTTAGGTCTGAAGACATGCTTGACCAGTCCATCACCTTTACCCTTAGCTTCTTTAGCAAGACAGAGGTTGTCTTGGAGGTGTGTTTGGGGTCGTTATCATGTTGGAATACTGCCCTCTCCGAAGGGAGGGGATCATGCTCTGCTTCAGTATGTCACAGTACATGTTGGCATTCATGATTCCCTCAATGAACTGTAGCCATGATACTCCCACCACCATGCTTGACTGTAGGCAAGACACATTTGTCTTTGTACTCCTCACCTGGTTGTCACCACACACACTTGACACCATCTGAACCAAATAAGTTTATCTTGGTCTCATCATACCACAGAACATGGCTTCAGTAATCCATGTCCATAGTCTGCCTGTCTTCAAGCAAACTGTTTGCAGGCTTTCTTGTGCATCATCTTTAGAAGAGGCTTCCTTCTGGAATGACAGCCATGCAGACCAGTTTTATGCAGTGTGCGGCGTATGGTCTGAGCACTGACAGGCCTCACCCCTTCAACCTCTGCAGCAATGCTGGCAGCACTCATATGTCTATTTCCCAAAGACAACCTCTGGATATGACGCTGAGCATGTGCACTCAACTTCTTTGGTCGACCATGGCGAGGCCTGTTCTGAGTGTAACCTGTCCTGTTAAACCGCTGTATGGTCTTGGCCATCCTGCTGCAGCTCAGTTTCAGGGTCTTGGCAATCTTCTAATAGCCTAGGCCATCTTTATGTAGAGCCACAATTCTTTTTTTCAAAACCTCAGAGAGTTCTTTGCCAAGAGGTGCCATATTGAACTTCCAGTGACCAGTATGAGAGAGTGAGAGCGATCACACCAAATTTAACACACCTGCTCCCCATTCACACCTGAGACCTTGTAACATTAAGGAGTCACATGACACCAGGGAGGGAAAATGGCTAATTGGGCCCAATTTGGACATTTTCACTTAGGGGTGTACTCACTTTTGTTGCCAGCAGTTTAGACATGAATGGCTGTGTGTTGAGTTATTTGGAAGGGACAGCAAATTTACACTGTTATACAAACTGTACACTCACTACTTTACATTGTAGCAAAGTGTTATTTCTTCAGTGTATATTTACAAAAATCTGAGGAGTGTACCCACTTTTGTTAGATACTGTATGAGTGCTGCCAGCATTGCTGCAGAGGTTGAAGGGGTGGGGGTCAGCCTGTCAGTTCTCAGACCATAAGATGCACACTGCATCAAATTGATGTGCATGGCTGTCATCCCAGAAGGAAGCCTCTTCTAAAGATGATGCACAAGAAAGCCCGCAAACAGTTGGCTGAAGATAAGCAGACTAAGGACATGGATTACTGGAACCATCTCCTGCGGTCTGATGAGACCAAAGTACTGAAATTTAATAAAAAAAATGGGCAAGCCACAGACTGTCAGGCTGGGTTGGATAACTATGGCCTTTCTCTGGCCAGGAATTGAACTGGGATCCCTCTCTAATGCTGCAGCTTCTAACGCACACTGTGTGAAGCTCACAGTGTGCAGTGAAATCATAGTAAGCAATTGCAGTACAGGAGAGGAGCCTGTACAATGGGAGCAAGACTAAGGATGGAGCTTTAAAATAGTGAGCTGCCCTTACAACTCTGTGTGGCATTTCTATGTCAGCTATCATCTGGTCTAGTGGATTCTCTATAATCATAAAAAGAGATCTAATTCTGCAGATTACCCAGGCAGTTTGATTGAAAACTAGGAAAGAAACTGACATATCAGGTTCAGCAATCTGCCAACTAAAATTGCTTTTGACAACACTGACCATTTAAATTATACGCACATAAAATATGGAAATGTTTTGTATTCCATTTTCACTTTTTATTTTTATTTTAGTGTAAAACTTTTGCTTATGACGGTATGTCAGTTCTGCACCAACGTTGAAGTAGAGGTAAGACACAATAGTTTTACAGATTACAATTATTTGGGTAAGTAAGTATATTTGTTAAAATATTGTTTCAGAGTGCACACTATTTTTTTTTTTAACATTAAAACTAAAAACAAAACTAAAAACTAGCATGCAGACAATCACTTTTAGCCACTACATTTTTTTAACCACTTCAGCCCCGAAAGGATTTCCCCCTTTAGGACCAGAGCCCTTTTTGCGATTCGGCACTGCGTCGCTTTAACTGAAAATTGCGTGATCGTGCGACGTTGTACCCAAACAAAATTTGCGTCCTTTTTTTCCCACAAACAGAGCTTTCTTTTGGTGGTATTTGATCACCGCTGCATCATTTCTGATCGCCACTATAAACAAAAGAGCAACAATTTTGCAAAAAAACCCAAATTTCTTACTTTTTGCTAAAATACAAATCCAAAAAAAAAATATAAAAAACAATTTTTTTCATCGGTTTTGGCCGATTTATATTATTCCTCATATTTGTGATAAAAAAAATCTCAATCAGCGTTTATTGATTGGTTTGCGCAAAAGTGGTCGCGTTTACGGATGATGAGAATTAATTTATGGGGTTTTTATTTTTTTTTTATTTTTTACTAGTAATGGCGGCGATCTGCGATTTTTAGCGGCACTGCGATATTAGGGCGGACATGTCAGAACATTTTGACAATTTTTTGGGACCATTGGCATTTATACAGCGATCAGTGCTATAAAAATGCACTGATTACTGTGTAAATGCCATTGGCAGTGAAGGGGTTAACCTGCAGGGGGCGGTTAACTGTGTTCCCTGGGCGTGTTCTAACTGTGTGTGGACTGCCCTAGCTGGGGAAGGGAAGTGATCACAGCTTCCATGTAGAGGAAGGCTGTGCAGAAACAATAACGGAATCCTCCGTAATTTTCAAGATAAAACAACAGTGGTTCTTCAAATCTGATCTTCACCTAGATTTCATATGGTGTTCAGGAACACACGGACCAGGAGGAACGCCATCCCTAGAGCACACAGGGGGAGCTGTGCAAAATCTCCCAAAGCGTGAACCCCTTGAGTGGGGAACGTCTTTCCGGTAAGCAGGCACCCAGGGTTATGTGGGGAGCACCTGATAGAAAGCCGAGAGAAATACAGCACAAGTCACTTTAAATGAACACCATATGAAATCTAGGTGAAGATCAGATTTGAAGAACCACTGTTGTTTTATCTTGAAAATTACGGAGGATTCCGTTATTGTTTCTGCACTTTTCAGAAGAAGATTTTATACCGTTTTACTAAATCAATTGGACTTTTGTCATTTACATAAATTATTGTATTTATTATTTTTTCATCAAACACGAAGATCACTTTTGGTTGTCACAGTTGTGCTTCTATACTTTTATACTCCTTATTGTATTTTATGTACTCACAGAAAGATACATATGTTAGAACCATTTATTTAAAATATCCACTTAAAAAACAGCACCTACACACTTGTTGAGCCTTTGTTTTGAATATACATTTTTTACATTTTTCACTCACCAGATATATTAAACCAACACATATAGATATATAAGATTGATCCCAGCCGACACGGCTTCACTATAATCGGAGGTCTATGTGAATATTTTCCTTCGTTTTTGTCACATTTTTTATGTATTTCACTTTTTAAAAAAATCACCAGCACAGTGCATTTTTATAGCACTGATCGCTGTATAAATGGCAATGGTCCCAAAAAAGTGTCAAAATGGACCAACATGTCTGCTCCAATATCGCAGTACCGCTAAAAATCGCAGATCACCGCCATTACTAGTAAAAAAAAAATAAATAAATAAAAACCCCAGAAATGAATTCTCATCATCCGTAAACGCGGCCACTTTTGCGCAAACCAATCAATAAACTCCGATTGCGATTTTTTTTTTATCACAAATATGAGGAAGAATATAAATCGGCCAAAACCGATGAAAAGAAATGTTTTTTTTTGGATTTGTATTTTAGCAAAAAGTAAGAAATTTGGGTTTTTTTGCAAAATTGTCGCTCTTCTTTTGTTTTTAGCGGCGATCAGAAATGACGCAGCGATGATGAAATACCACCAAAAGAAAGCTCTATTTGTGGGAAAAAAAGGACGCAAATTTTGTTTGGGTACAACGTCGCACTACCCCGCAATTGTCAGTTAAAGCGACGCAAAAAGTGCTCTGAAGTGGTTAAAGCTCTGATCGCTGTATAAATGTCATTGGTCCCAAAAAAGTGTCAAAAGTGTCCGATCTGTCCGCCGCATGGGTTAATTAATATGGGTTCGGGTTTAAAGGGATGAGGTGGCAACTCTAGGCGCTGTATGGTTCAAGGCATGTGACCGATGTACTTGGATTCAGATGAGGTTGCTGTGCAGCACAGGACAGACCCATGAAAATTTCAGGATTCCTTCTACTTCTATCGCATTGTTCATGTAAATGCAGACTCCAGGCAAAAGACACCACGTCGGGATGTGAGATTGGCGTTGTCTATCAGAAAACATCTACATGTGTATTGTGCTGTTTTGGATCTTACCTTTGGTGAGTTTCTCCATATAGGGGGAAAGCCCCGTCCTTTCACAAATGGTGTGGTGGCGGACCTTTATTTTGAAGATTTCAGTGTATATTTCATCACCCCTGCAGTCGTTTAAATTTGTTTTCATCCATTGGATGTTTGGACTCTGGGTTTATTTGGACTGTTTAGTTTCACTTATTATTTTAGTTACAATCATTTACATTTCTTATTTGTTCTTTTTTTCTAATGCTGCTACGGTCAGCTGTTTTAATTACCTCTTGTAACACTTTGTCTAGTGTCCGATTTTAAGGTATCCTTTATATTTATTATTTAATTTTTTTAGCGCTGCAAAGTTCAGTTAATTGTTTCATTCGATTATTTGAACCTTATCTGTTAAACAATTTATGCATATGAATATGCATGAGATGTGGGTGTGTTTTTAGTGTATTCTAGGTGCAATTGTAAAACTTAGTCCAACAGTGTCCGTATCTTCTATTAGCAATCAAGCAGTTAAATGGGTGGTTTTCCCATGTGACCGATAGAAAGTGAAACGATACATGGGCAGCGCCATGACAGTGCTAGTTTAAACTGGATTTTTGATAAGAAGTCCATCTTGAAGCCAAAGGGGAGTGAGCTGGTGTTTTTTATCTCAGCAGTGAAGGCCACCCTGGCCTGGAAATTTTGTGTCTGAAAGAAACAAACCAGCGCATTATAAATTCTTAAAGTGACCGTCTCTATTTATATATATATAACTCAACATTTTCAGACCCCTATATTTCTACTCATTTCCCTCCTCTTGGGGTCACTACCATATCTTCCCTGCCTAATATGATACCAGAGGGTCCTCAGTACTAGTACTACTTCACTTCTAAGTGGAGTAAAGCTCTTCTTAGGGTGCAAGTGGATACATATCTTTACTCATTCGCATCACCCATCTTGGCATCATAGGAATCTGCTAATCTGACTATCTGATACTCTATCTCTTCCTTGGGGTAATTTTCCTAAATTTTAATCAACATTGTAGTAATCTCTTGTACATCACATTTAGCACACCTGAAAAACGAATACGTAAACAATCCTATAACAATAATTCCTATGAGGACAAAAAGAATTTGTTGAATCCATGAAAATCTACCATTTCTAAACAAGGTGTATTTTTGGTTTTTATCATATTTTCTATCATAATGTCACATTGTATACCTTTTGTTGCTGCTGAACAAGGAGACATTCCCAGGGGCCTTAGGTTATATTTAGCATAAAATGTATTTTCACAGGAATAAAACATTTGTGGTATTTAT
>BLSH010165770.1:49126-63041 GCA_018402905.1 Glandirana rugosa
ATGTCTACAAAATGACGAGGGGGACACCGATCGGGAACACATCGTTCAAACTCTCCCACAATTGGGAAAAGAAAGGAGCGAACGGACACGTGTGTAAACCCAAGAATCAGGAAAGGAAAGATGGGACAAAACACCAAAAAAAAACACTCAGGAAGATCCAGTCTCACTGTTATGTGACTTACTCTAGTCATTCTGGAGAAATCCAGTGTTGTAGTTGAAAGAAGTAGGTCTAAATCAGTAGTAATCTCAACTCGCTTGGAGACCTTCAAGCCCAAGACGACCAGGCTGGCTTGAAACCCTGTTTCAGGCCCAGGCCTGCCTTGGGCTTGCTAGTGTGCCTGTGGCTTGGGGTAAAAATATTTAACGTTATTTCCCTGTCCCCATTTTTTTGTAGGGCACTTGCCCTACCCTTACCCCTATTTTACTTCCTTTTGCAGCCCTCTAGGGCTTTCCAGGACTTTGTTACAGCCATTTTTATGCCTAAAAGTTTGGGTCCCCATTGATTTCAATGGGGTTCGGTGTCCGTGTGATCGTTCGGGTTCCGTCCGGACCCGGACTTTGTCCCAAAGTTCGGTCGGACCAGCAGAACCCGAACTTCCAGAGGTTCGCTCAACTCTAATGATGACTAAATCTGGATGAAGAAAGTTGATGTTGTGACCTAAAGAGGTCTTACTGATCTCATTCAGTGTATTGTCACTCTGACCTAGAAGGACTCACAAAAAAAAACCACAAAACAGGGTAGAAAGGAAAGGACTAAGAACCCAAATGTGTGCACAGGCAAGCGAGGAAAGAAAAGGGTTAACACCCTCTCAAACTTGCTACACAAGGGCTAGCCACAGGGGGAGCAGTAAAACATCTGTATTGTGAACTGCACAGATAGCCAACTGTAGTGATGTAGTAGTGGATGAATGAAGTGATGTATGAATGATGGATGAACGAATATTATTATTGAGTTATTATTATGATGATTAATTTTTCGCAACACCCGGTTCTTCCAGAGAGAGAAGCATTTAATAACTTCAGACAGAATAAAAGTCCATCAAGAGATAATACAATCCAACATAGAGGTAGAGATGACAGGAATATTGTAGCATTGAGACCACTTCAGGGGCACCCAGTTTTCCTGTCATAAATTCCTTAACCCAGGCTCTCCTCTTATACAGATTTCTCCCCCCTCCCATGGGTGACTTAAGAGTGAGCAATTTAATTAGACCTTTTGTCTTGAAAGAGTGACAGACAATGACCCTAAGCCGTCAACAGCTGTAACCTCCTAGGTGGTCTTTTATTAACATTAACATATCATGGAGGCATTATCTGTCAAAACTCCCTTTGAAATGCCTAATTAGATAACCAGTCCCGAATATTACAGGGCCGTTATCTTCCCCTTTTACATCTAAAGAACAATGGGTTTGGTCAGTCTATTCTTTAATCAAAACTCCCTTTGAAATGCCTAACTAGATTGTCAAGTGTCTGTCCCAATACATAACCAATGTATGTATACACAATATAATATATACATGTGCATGTACACACACATACATACGTACCCACACACATACACATATAAATATATATATACATATATATATATATATATATATATATATATACACACACACATACATATATATATACATACATACACACATATATAGCATACTACATATTTCCCCACTTGGATCGGTTCGAACCAGAACCGATTCATAACTAGACTGCTCAGACATCCTTGGCTCTTAAGATTGAGGCCAATTCTAGGCTTTCCTTATTTTTTTTGGATTGCTCTTAGTTGTCTTCTACCACAACAATATAAACTAAACAAAAAACATATTAATATAAATTGAATAAACACAAAAATCATGGAAAGAGTTCTTAATAGCGGGTGAGTAAAAGTGTTATTGGGTATGCTCCACCAAGGCTCCTGAAATTCTTTAGCAATTTTATTAGAACTGATGAGGTTTTCCTTCACCAGTTCTTGTAATTCTATAATTCTCCTACTATCCCTCTTAAATAATGTATCCAATTCAACTGTAAGTGGTGGTATTTTTTTAAATAAAGGAGAAATCATAGAGTCCCAATTGCCAAGATCAGTTTGGTCAATGTCCATAGATACTTGATTCATCTGGATATTGGCTCGAATGTCTTCACCTCCTATTGTCAACAGTCCCTCTGTGAGGTTAACACACCAGCCGGTGATAGGCGTCCGGCACTGAACTTGTCTCTGCCAAGTGAACGAGGGAACCCCAATGCACAGACTCTCGAGTCTTCATGAATTATTCTCTTCCAGGCTGGTTCATATTTTTGCAATTGAACCAGGCAGTTCCCAGAGTGTGCAGCAGCACAGCCATCTATGTACTCCAGCCGCTCAAAAGAACAGGAACAAAGCCAGGCCTGGCCACGTCTGGTACAGCAGTTGGGGTCCATGGTCTTCCACACGTGGTTGTCCTTGACAACGAGTCGGCTTTGTGGTAGCAGTTGTTTCAGTATATTAGTGTCCTTCCTCACCTCCACCTCACCAAGGACGATCATCTTATACACGGGTAAGGGTGTCTTTGACCATGTAGGGATGTCGACGGTCAAAGGTATTTCCTGCTTTCCGATGCGATCTTTGTTGCAAAGAGTATCCAGGCTCCTTACTTTAGCAAGGGCAAAGTTCTTACAAGTAACACCATTGTCTTTGATAAGACTGAATAATAGAGTTGAGTTCATGGTCCTCGGCCATTCTCCTTGTTTGATTTCTTGAAGCCCTAGGCTCAGGTGTTCGCTCAGCAAGTTTCCTTTAATACCACATACCATAGATTTGGATACATTATTGATTTGAAGTGTTTTATTCAGTGCACTCACTGACCTTTGAATGTTCTGCAAATCTGCAGCAATGGTATGAATGTTCTGAATATCTAATTTCATTTCAGCTAGAGTGTTTAAATCCACTCTTCCCCCTTTAAGCAGTATCTGCTGCAATCCACCCACAAAACTTTGTTCTCGCATATTTACACCAACCTGCACAGGTGATATAATCACACTAAGACAGCACACAAGGTTGTATGCAGAGCATATACCTGTGATGATTGCACACAGCATTGGAACCTGCTGCAAGCTGTCCACAGAGAAAATCCCAATATCAACAGTACTGACCATTCATTGAATTTCTCCATTGCAATGATGCCACTGCTGCCCACAGCACACATGCACTGAGTCCCTGGGCAGGAGTTACCCAGGGACACTAGGCCAGAAGAGAGAGCGGCGGCTTGGAACGCAGGTGCGCTCCATAGGGTTGCCACACCATCCCTTCAATCCAGGACACACACCAACCACACAGGCACCGTGGCTTATTAAGGTGGTAATTAAACTCACTTGGTGCCTTATCTAAATTAAATTAGCCTCAGAACCCGTGCAATCCACATGCGCCCCGGACCAAAGGGACGACACGGCAACCCCAGCGCTCCAGCTGCCACAGGCTGGAAGACATTAAAGTCGGGGAAAAAAAACAGACAAACAGATAAACGCACAAACTGCTGCCATGGAGTATGCAATAAAAAGGTATACATTACCACACACGGCATCCCCCACGATTACGCCTGGATACAGAAGACGCTGTTGCTGCATGGGCTCAGGGTGTTTATGGCTGCCTGCTCTTAGCTAGGCTATTAGGCCGTACTGCTGCTTTGCCTGCCAATGGCCAGGCTTGAGCTCTTCATGGCACCGCATCCATCACCCTTCTCCACCCCGCTCATGGCTGGGGGTTGCTGGAGATTGCACATGATGCCACATCCATCACCCCTCTTCACCCCACTCACCGATGAGGACTGCTGGGGATTTACATGGGACTGCATCTATCGCCCTTCTCCAACCCACCAATGGCTGGGAATTGCTGGAGACGCCACACGTCTTCTGGGGCACAGCTTGCCGAACAACCAGGCCTCGATCGTGGACACTTTATCCAAGGTAAGACATCAATCATTCTGGTATTCAGGAGGAGGACAAAAAAGGAACACAGCCTCTGACTCTGAGCCCAAATTTATGGGAGTGGGGTCCTATAGGAGTGGAGAGGAGGCGGGGTTAACCCATACGTATGCTGCCATGGAGTCTGTCAGGAAACAACATTTTTGCTTGCACATGATTGGATGATAAAATCCGCAGAGATTCCCCTCAGATCTATAGCATCTGCACTTCCAAATGCATTTGCAGTGCACTTCCAAGTACACTTGCTGTGCACTTATAGTGCACAGTAAATTTGCCTTTAGTAAATCAAACCCATAGTGTGCTAACTAGCCATAGGAGTTGATGGGCTAGAGCAGTGGTCTCCAAACTGTGAGATGTGGCCCTTTGCTAGCCCTTATCCAGCCCTTCGGCCCTATTCCCTCCACTTACACCAATAGTGGGAAATAGGTACTTCCACTGACACTAATGATGAAGAATTATTCCTCCGACTAATATCAATGGCGGGGCACTATTCCTCCCACTAGAATCAATGACAGTGTACTATTCTTCCCACTGATACCAACAATGAGGCTATATTTCTTCCACTGATACCAATGATGGGGTATTATTCCTCCCACTAATACCAATGGGGCACCACTCTTCCTCCTACTGACCACCAACCCTGAGGCCATGTTTATTCTCATTAATGCTTGGCCTGTTCTATCCCCACTGAAAACAATCTGGCCCCCTTAAAGTCTAAAGGACAGTAAACGGGCCCTTTGTTATAAATGTTTGGAGACCCCTGGGCTAGAGCATGAAGCAGATTCTGTTAACTGGCTAGTGGTCTCACATGAGGGAATGCAGGAAAGTGAACTCTGAGCTATTCCTCAGATAATTATGATTATTTGAGAGGGCAAATTAATCTACATATTTCCAAACTATGTTTCAGTATTTTTTATCAAATTTGTTATAATGAGAACTTGGTTCAACTTGGGTATGTTATGTTTACCTTATAGTGGGGAGTTTGAAAGATGTGGCAATTGAGAGTGGTTGTTTTTAGTTTTTTTTTTCTATTTAAACAAAAAAAAAAAAGTCAGGCCAACCAAGTCTAGCAAAACATGTCCAGCTTGGATTGTTTTCACCCTGTACCTGCTCTCTCTCAGATCCAGACTCAGCAGCGTTTAAAAAAGTATACCAGGACTTTTCATTAGCACTTTTCACTAGCACTATTTGGCACTCAGTTTCGGGATACACGCAGTGTATTATGCCCTAGTGATTCAAGAATATTTGCATGAACAATGTAATTCCACTCCTTGGACACTGGCATGTACTTACTGTACTTTACCCCCAAAGACACTTCAGTGTTTTTTAGTCAGCATCTTGCATCAAGTTCCTGTTGCCAGACACATGCATCTGAGGTTTATGGCTGGACTGGGCATTCATCCAGCACACTAGTTATACCACCATGCCAGCGGTTCCTTTAGAAGCACATATATTCCATCCTATTGAACTTTCACTGGTGGACGTGTGAAGGAAGTATTTTATATATCCCTGTGGGCTGTGACACTATGCTGTAATATGACGCAGCCAAGTACCCATTAGAAGACACATACTTTGGCAGATACTGGGTTTTTATGAGTTGCTTTTTCTGCATGGGAATGATCTATGTTACTTTGCATTTACCCGGTATGCCTGCCGTGTCCTGAATTTTTGGATTGCCACTTGGTAAAGCTAATGGGGTCCTGAGGTACTAGTTGTTCTTTGCTCAGTACCCATAGATGGCCAAGTCAGATTGGATTACATCTATTATTGCACAGCACTATGTCTGGAGAATAAGCATATACACATGGATATATAGGAAGGCCAGTATGGTGGCCTGAATTTATGGGCGGAGCCCGGAGGGTATTTAAGCACCTCATTCCCCATGCCGTTTGTTGGTTCCAGTGCACGATAGCTCATGTTGTTGGGTCAACTCTCCCTAGCTCACTTCGTGTTTGTGAATTTGTGCGTTCGATTTCCAGTGTATTGCAGCTTATCAGTTGTGGTCTTCGTCGGCGGTTCTCGCTCGCTGTTGCAGGTAGGTTTCAAACCTTTTGTTTCATACGCAATGTTACAATTCATTTCCCATCCTGCATCCCTTTCGTACTTAGCTGCCTCCAAGTTGCTGTCGGTCGTGTCCCGACATCATACGGCACAGGCATAGTAGATTAGTAGGTTCCCTCTGCCTGTTTTGTCATCCCATCCACAAACATATTCATTCGCAGAGCCAAGCCTCCGAGCCACTGTCGGTCGTTATCCAATATCACTCAATACAGGCTTTGCTGCTCACAGCATTCACTGTCTATGGGGGTTGCCACCGCATTCATTGGGAAATTAGCATGTATTGTTTGTACAGGCTTCTGTGGCTGATTGAGGTGGTAGTTAGACCCACCTGGGCCTTGGCTGCACTCGATTAGCTCGGGGGTTGGGTGGTTGGTGTGTGTGTTCTGTTCAGGCCATAGTACACTCTACAACCAAACTTGTATCAGAGTAATTTCATGCATGCTACAACCAATTCGTATCGATCATGCCATTCACCCCACAATTGATTTGTATCGAATCAATTGCATACTGACTACAGTCATATTCGAACCTAGTCGCAACGGTTCGTATCGAATGCATCACAGCACCAATTTGCATCGGGCCATGTCCCTTACCCTCTCCGTATTGTTACCCAATCTACCAATTCGTATCAGTTCACGCCTTTCCCTTCAACCAATTTTGATTGGTGCATGTCATTTCCCTGACTACCGATTCGCATCGGTGCATGTCCTACCCCACAAAATGATCTGATACTTATCAGATATCAGATACTTACCACAGTCCGATTTGAACCTAGTTACCATTTTGTATTGGTCACGTTGTTTATCCTGTCCATGTTATCTTCCATATTGGTTACCCTTCCTACCGACTCACATCAGTTCATACCATTTTTTCACTACCAAATCGCATTGATTCACGTCATTCCTTACTATTGATTCACAGCGGTTCATGTCATTCCCACTACTGATTCGCATCGGTTCATGTCAGGTCCTACTACTGACCCATGTTGGTTCATGTCATTTCCTATTACCGACTCATGTTGGTTGATCTTAACCTTAATGCTAGAGTGTTAGTAATGTGTAGTTCACGGGTCTTTACTGTCACATTATTCTGCAGCACTCTTTCACTAAATCTTCGATTTTACATACACCATTCCGCATACTAAGGTTGGGCATTAGTTACTGTCACATATGTCTATACATTACACTCTGTTTTCAGGGACCGACTCTCCACCTCACAGACAAGGTCGCTGAATATCAACTTGCTGACAGTGCAATTGTTAAGCAGACCGAGCATGCATCATGAATCTACAGACCGAAACATTCCTACGTAGTCCATACCAGACTCCAGCTGTCTCGCCCCAGTACGCCCTGGGGCTCTGGTCCACACGTTTGTGCTCAGCACAGAAAGGCACCCAAGCTATCGGTTACCTGGCCTGTCACCTCCTGGCTCACCTTGGGTGCCACGCACTCTCTTGAGCTTTCTAAATATCCACTATACAGTGTTCTATCAACGCAGAACACAGTCGGCTCTATCTACGCCTCAGGCCTGGGCCCACCGACTATTGGATCAACAGGCGCCTGAAGCCACCAACCTTACCCTCTTCTTCCAGTCTATGGCCCGGCTCTATGAGGACCCCCACCAGATTTCTACAGCTCTTCACACGCTCCAGCAAGGCCACCATATGGTGGAGGACTATGTGGCTGAGTCCCAGCGCTGGAGTGCCGATACGGCATGGAATAAGGCGGCGCTCTGCCATAAGTTCAGGCTGGGCCTCTCAGATCAGTTGAAGGACGAGTTGGCTCGTGTGGGGGTTCCCCGGACCTTGGATGCCTTGGTTAACTTGACCATACAGGTTGACCGCCGCCTGCGGGAACGCAGAGCGGAAAGGTCTGCGGGTCTTGCCCGAGTGGCCGGGACGCGGAGTACTCCATTACCCAGAACCTATCTTCCAAGACCGATCAGGACCTGGACTTTCGCAACCCTCACTCTCTCCAGTGGAGAGACAGAGGCGTCTGACCTCTAACCTCTGCCTCTATTGTGGAGGTCCGGGTCATCTCGTCAAGTACTGCCCGGCCAAACAGGTCAAGGGCCTCTGTCCCATATGGGGGGAAGTTCTGTCTGTGCCCAACATGGCAACCCACCTGGTTCTGTCTGTCTCTCTTCAGCTTCCCAATGGGAGCATCCAGACCTCAGCCATTATCAACTCTGGAGCATGCAGTTGCTTTCTGGATTCAACATTCGGGCTCAGCACCGCATCCCGCTTAACCACGTCAGCCCCGGAAGGATTTCCAGCTTTAGGACCGGAGCCCTTTTTGCGATTCGTCACTGCGTCGCTTTAACTGAAAATTGCGCGGTCGTGCGACGTTGTACCCAAACAAAATTTGCGTCCTTTTTTTCCCACAAACAGAGCTTTCTTTTGGTGGTATTTGATCACCTCTGCGTCATTTCTGATCGCCGCTATAAACAAAAGAAGAGCGACAATTTTGCAAAAAAACCCAAATTTCTTACTTTTTGCTAGAATACAAATAAAAAAAAAATATAAAAAAACATTTTTTTTCACCGGTTTATATTCTTCCTCATATTTGCGATAAAAAAAATCGCAATCGGCGTTTATTGATTGGTTTGCGCAAAAGTGGTCGCGTTTACGGATGATGAGAATTCATTTTTGGGGTTTTTTTTTTTACTAGTAATGGCGGCGATCTGCGATTTTTAGCGGTACTGCGATATTGGGGCGGACATGTCGGACTATTTTGACACTTTTTTGGGACCATTGGCATTTATACAACGATCAGTGCTATAAAAATGCACTGATTACTGTGTAAATGCCATTGGCAGTGAAGGGGTTAACCTGCAGGGGGCGCTCTAAGGGTTAAGTATGTTCCCTGGGCATGTTCTAACTGTAGGGGGACTGCACTATCTGGGGAAGGGAAGTGGTCACAGCCTTCGTATACAGGAAGGCTGTGATCAGAGCCCTTCCCCCTTCACACAGAGCGGAGGTCCGTGTTTACATACACGGACCTCCGTTCCTCCCCTCGGGGGGGCCATCGCAGGTAGCCGGCGGCAATCGAAGCCGCCGCACCCGCTCCCTGGCCCTTCCCAAACACAGTGAGCTCACTAAACTCGTTCCCGCAGCCGCCGTCGTATGACGCCGTTTTGCGGGAACGAACCACTTTGCCGCCGTCAAATGCCAATCGGCGGTCGGCAAGTGGTTAAACCAAAGGCCCACCAGATGGTCATCCGATGGATCTGCCATTAAATCGGGGGCCGAGACAATCCCTCTGCTGGCCCAGACCCCCAGCGGGCACACAGAGTACCTACAGTTGGACATTATTGCTTCCCCGCTCTTCCCCATCATATTAGGACTGCCATGGCTCCAAGCTCATTGTCCCACCATCAACTGGTCCACCGGGGAAGTCCTGTTTCCCTCCTTCTACTACCAGCACCACTGCCTGCAGCTAGGGTTTGTTTAGACGCAGACCCAGATCTGGAAATTTGCACCATTGTCCCACCTGCTTACCATGGATTCCTCAATGTGTTCAGTAAGAAGGGGACAGATGAACTTCCACCACAGAGGGCCTATGACTGCCGATAGAGTTATTGCCTGGTGCTGAGATACCATTTGGCAGGATTTACCTCCTTTCGGAAGTAGAGCTGAAGGCCCTCAAAGACTACTTAGATGAGAATCTTGAGAAAGGATTAATTCGGCCCTCTACTTCCCCGGCTGGTGCAGGGCTCTTCTTCGTAGAGAAGAAGGACCACTCTCTATGACCCTGCATTGATTACAGAGACCTTAACAAAGTCACCATTAAAAATCGCTACCCTCTACCTCTGGTCCCAGAACTGTTCCAAAGGCTCAGGTCAGCTACAATATTTTCCAAGTTGGATCTACGCGGGGCTTACAATCTCCTTCGCATCAGGGAGGGTGACGAGTGGAAAACGGCCTTCCGAACACGGTTCGGCCACTTTGAATACCTTGTGATGCCTTTTGGGCTTTGATGCTACCTTCCGACACCTGGTAAACGACATCTTTCGAGATTACCTGGACCAGTTCATTATCGTTTACTTGGACAACATCCTAATTTTTTTCAGCCACATTAGAGGAGCCCCGCAGACACGTCAAGTGTGTGTTGCAGCGCCTCCGACAACCTAGACTCTATGCCAAGGCTGAAAAGTGTGTGTTTGAGTGCTCCAGCATTCCGTTCCTGGGTCTGATTATCTCCGTTACAGGAATCACTATGGACCCACAAAAAGTGTCTGCCATCCTGGATTGGCCAGCTCCCTTAGACAGAAAAGGAGTCCAACGATTTATAGGCTTCGCCAATTTCTATAGGAAGTTTGTGAAGGGGTTCTCCGCGGTAATTGCCCTAATTACCCAGCTCACCAAACAGAACGCCCGCTTCCATTGGACCTCCGAAGTCCAAGAAGCCTTCTTAAGACTTAAACGGCTATTCACCTCTGCACCTGTCTTAAGGCACCCGGACTCCACTTTACCCTATATCCTGGAGGTGGATGCTTCAGAGACTGCAGTGGGAGCGGTCCTCTCCCAAAGGCAAGGCCCAAAGGCTTCCCTCCATCCTATCGCCTTCTTTTCCCGTAAGCTCTCTGCCCCAGAGAAAAACTATGATGTAGGCGACCGGGAACTTCTAGCCATCAAGTCTGCCTTAGAGGAGTGGCGATATCTATTGGAGGGGGCTACTCACCCTGTCATGGTATTCACCGACCACAAAAACCTTGAGTACCTCCGCACGGCCAAAAGGCTTAGACCCCGTTAGGCACGTAGGGCGTTGTTCTTCTCTCGCTTCCAATTACACATCACCTACAGGCCTGTGTCGAAGAACACAAAGCCTGGCGCTCTGTCCAGAATGTTCAGCAAACCAGGAGAGTCCACAACACCTGATACCATCCTGTCTCCACAGCACTTCCTGCTAACTCAAGAGGACTTATTGTCTCAGATAAGACGATCTTTGGCCCAAGCCAATAAGCCTCCAGACCCTAGACTGACAGTAAAGGATGGACTATGGTGGTACCGTGACAAAGTATTTGTCCCAGAGGAATTACATCCCTCAGTCCTGGAGCTTAACCAAGACCACAAGCTGGCGGGACATTTTGGGGGTCACAAGACCGCGGAGCTGCTGTCGCGCTCCTTTTGGTGGCCCTCTGCCGACAAGGACTGCAGGGAATATGTTGGCGCTTGTCCCATATGCTCCCAAAACAAGACCAGCTGGGCGAAAGCTTGGGGTCTGTTAAAACCACTGCCCATTCCAGAGCGCCCTTGGTCCCACATTTCAATGGACTTTGTAGTAGAGCTACTCCCATCCGAAGGAATTACTATTTTTGTAGTGGTTGACCGCCTCACCAAAATGGCACACTTTGTACCCATGAAAGGGACTCCTAGTGCAGCTGAAACTGCGGAGACCTTCATCAAGGAAGTGGTTAGTTTGCACGGGATTCCTGTCAATATAGTCTCAGATCGCAGGTTGCAGTTCACGTCCTGGGTCTGGAAAGCCTTGTGCACCTCGTTGGGAATTGAATTAGCATTCTCATCGGCCTATCATCTGAAAACGAATGGTCAGACAGAAAGGACTAACCAGACCTTAGAACAGTACCTCCGCTGTTACTCCTCCTTTGCCCGGGATGACTGGATCTCACTGCTGTCCATAGCCGAGTTCACCTATAATAACACTGTACACTCAGCGACCAAGCAATCCCCATTTTCGGCGAATCTTGGCTACCATCCCACATTTATACCCAACATGATTCCATAGAGTACGGTGCCGGCGGTACAAAAAACAACCGAATTCCTTGAAACGAACAATAAGTTACTGCGGGAAACACTGTCCCGGGCACAGGAACATTATAAGAGGGCCTTTGACAAAAGGAAATGTGGGGAACTGGTCTTACAACCTGGCGACCTAGTCTGGTTGGCCACGAAGAACCTGAGGCTGTCTTGCCCATCGAAGAAGCTGGGTCCCAGATTCATAGGTCCGTTCCCTGTGAAGAGGGAGATTAACAGGGTGGCGTATGAGTTGGAGCTGCCACCATCCCTTCGGGTCCACCCTGTGTTCCACAATGCGTTATCCCAGCAGTATCCCGGAGCCGACCCCACGCCTATCCCTCCTTGGTCACAGCTAACTACGGATTGAAACCACGTCTTGCTAACGCAACTCAGCTCATTAACAGTTCATTATCCCGCAACACACTAAAGGCCTACCACTCTGTTTGGAACACATATTACAGGTTCTAGCATCATGCCACAAAGCCACCACAGGCGCCACAAGGCACGTGTTAGCCTTAATTTCATATGGCCATACGCAGCCGGCTCTTTCTCACAACACTATCAGGCTATACCTAACTGGCACCCAGCATTTTCTGTCCTTACAGGACCCCGCAAAACCTTCTCTGTGTACAGCCCATGCAGTCAGGTCCCTCCTACGCAGCATCCAGAAACAACAGCCTGTAGCCAATGGCAAACGCTTGCCCATTACGAACACCATCTTTAGAGACAAGTCTAAAGTCCTCGCACGATCCCAGTTTGGGGTTCAAGCCAGTCTAGTCATTCAAGCGGCCATCTACCTAGCCTACTATGTTTTTTTTTTTGCAGCCTAGCGAATTTACCGTCAGTGACGCTAGCAGCCAGGTATCATACAAACGCCACTTAACTCGCTTCCAAAACCATTACGTCCGTCACCTAGAATTCTCTAAACCCAGCAGCTCAGACCCGGGGTCGACATCAGCCTCTTCCGGACTAAAAACGCCTGGTGCCCAGTTGCGGTGCTTGACCAGCTACTGACTCACCTACCCAGTCACTCTGACTCTAGCTGGTTATTGCCATTCCCTATCAGCCTATTAAGTGTCAACCAATTCATCAGGCACATCAGAACTTTACTGACCAACCTAGACCTTGACCCCGGCCGGTACTCCGGACATTCCTTGGATCACAGCAGCTTCAGTAGCATCTCAGCATGGAGTATCGGACCATGTGATCAATTAGGCAGATAGAAGTCTGGCTGCTTTGCTGGATATATTCCGAATCCTCAGTTGGAGATGGACAAGCCTTCACCAAGCTTGCTCATTGATCATTGTACCAATTAAGGACTACTTCCCTAAACTGCCCTTTTTTGCCCCCTTTGCTTGGCATACCGACCAGATGACCAAGGCACACCTCAGGTCTATTTATGTTGTAAGCCTTGTTGCGTGTTTATGTGATCCACATCTATCTTCGGTCAGAGGGCCACGACCATAAATAGGAAGGCCAGTATGGTGGCCTGAATTTATGGGAGGAGCCTGGAGGGTATTTAAGCACTTCACTCCCTATGCTCTTTGTTGGTTCCAGTGCACGATACCCTCCTTCCCATCCCCTTTTTCAGGGCATTTCTCAGCACATTCTTCTCCATTATTACCCATTACTTATATAGGGTATGCCCCATTCACTTGGCATACCAACCCAATGACCAAGGCACACATCAGGTCTATTTATGTTGTAAGCCTTGTTGCGTGTTTATGTGATCCACATCTATCTTCGGTCAGAGGGCCATGACCATAAACATAAATTTGGTGTTGCTTTTGTCAGCTAGCACACTTGATGTGCCTTTTGGGAGATGCATTACAACATGCAGCACTGCATCTATTTATTTGTGGATTGAAGTTATTATTCTTGATGCATGGGATTTTGTTCTCTTAGGAAGTTCTCTGAGTCTGTGCATTTAGAGTATAGTTGGGAGTAATTTATTATAACTGGAGCAGACAGAATCTGGGGCAGCTATTCATGGCAACCAATTGGCTTCTGTCTTTAGCGTGCTCAGTTAGAGCAGAACTTCTCCCAAAAGGGGAAGTTACAGAAGTTACACTTTCTGCCTCCTTCCTACCTCCTCTATCACTTTTGGATACTTGGGGGGGGGGGGGGGGGGGGGGG
>BLSH010165770.1:69102-119962 GCA_018402905.1 Glandirana rugosa
TTTTTGGACACACCTAGTAAACGAACGATGGTGCAATTGACTGGGACCGGACAAATGGCTGTTACAGAAAAGGACGGCAGAGTTTGGTACAAAGACTGGAGTTGCAATTGACTGGGACCGGACAAATAGCTGTTACAGAAACGGACGGTAAAGTTTGGTACAAAGACTGAAGGTGCACATACTGGAGCCGGACAACTAACTGGTACAAAAACGGACGGTGAACCTGACTAGAAAAAGGGAATATGTAATCATGTGTCCTCAGAGTGCATACACTCCCCGAGGTCTTTCGCAAGCCTCATATCTTTTGGTCACAAACCAAAAGACACAAGATCTTGTCCCAGACCAAAGGGTCTCTCTCCCACCCAAACGCTTTGAAGCCTCTGGGAAACCAGACCCTGTTCTAGAACACAGAAAACCAAACACTGGTTTTCTATACTCCGAACGCTTTCTGGAGCCCCTCACATACGTGAGACTCCTGTGTACTAATGTATAAGGGAAAAAGATCAGTCCAAGTGGCAGGCAAAAACATGGTCAATCAACAGGCCGAGGTCATACACGTGGAAGTCAGAAACATGGTTTGAAATGGCAGGCAAAGACATTGTCGATAAACAGGCCAGGGTCAGTTAACGTTGAGGTCAGAAACATGGTTTGAGACGGCAGGAAAAGACATTGTCGGTAAACAGGCCAGGGTCAGTTAACGTGGTAGCAAGCAAATGATCCACACAGGTTTTTGAAACGGGAAATGGCAGTCTAAAGTCTATATTGGGAACTAATATGTGATTTGGGTATGGTCATTTTTGAAACAATGTCCAATGCACAGGCCAGGTTGGGAGGGACAGTCGGGGCAATAATAGGTGGTATCTCTTCTGATTCCTCTGCTGGAGCATACACGGCATCTCTTCTGTCTTCTTCTTCCGGATTCTGTGGGGGGTTGGAGAAGGGATAATGTTGCCCGTGGAGTCGACTCAGTGTTGGAGCGAATACTTTCTGGGACGGGTCCTTGATGATAAATGAGGGCAGTAATAATGTTTTCGATGTACTTGAAGTAGGTAAAGGATTGGTTTTGGGAGGATATTTGGCAACACACAAACAAATTATACATGGCCATATGAAAGAGGTGAAATGCGGCTTTCTTATACCAAAAACGGGACTTGCGGGTAGATAAATAGGGCTGTACCATCTGGTCGTTTAAATCCACCCCCCCCCCATGAAGAGATTGTAATCTTGGATGCACTTGGGCTTTACAACGGGGCCTTGTCTTCTTTGGATGTCCACCGAGTTGTCATCGTGGATAGTTGAGAGAATGTAGACATCTTTTTTGTCCCTCCACTTCATGGCCAATACCTCTTCATTCCTCATGAAGGCAGATTCCCTGTTTTGCAGCTTTCGGGTGAGGAGATTTTTTGGGAAGCCCTTTCTGTTTCTCTTGAATGTGCCGCAGGCCAGGGTTTTCTTTTGATAAAGATGGCGAAATAGGGGCAGGCTGGTATAATAATTATCCAGGTATAGGTGGTGTCCTTTTCCAAAGAGGGGGTATGCCAGCTCCCAGACAATCTTCCCACTGGTCCCAATATATGTGGGGCAATCATGGGGCTGGAGTTGGGAGTCTTTGCCTTCATAAATTCTAAAGGAGTACACATAGCCAGTGGATCGATCGCACAACTTGTTGAGTTTTATTCCATACCTGGATCTCTTGCTGGATATGTACTGCTTAAAATTTAGACGGCCAGTGAAATGGATGAGGGACTCATCCACACAGATGTTTTTATCTGGGATGAAAACTTGGGCGAATGTCTGGGAAAATTAATTAATTATGGGGCGTAACTTATTTAATTTGTCATGGTTGTGGTGATTTCGGGGAGGGCACTGCGAATTATCGGTAAAATGGAGGAAACGCATTATCATGTCGTATCTTGTCCTGGACATGACAGCGGAGTATATGGGCATGTGGTGGATTGGGTGGGTGGACCAATACCCATGGACTTCATTTTTTTGTGTAATGCCCATATTTAGTGTGAGGCCCAAAAATATTTTTAATTCATCCAATGTCAGACGGCGCCAATGGAACATGCGGGCATATGATGAAGTGGGACTGGCCGCTATAAATTGTTCTGCGTACAGATTAGTTTGGTCCACCATATTCTGTAGCAATTCAGGGGTGAAAAACAAATAAAAATAGTCCAATGGGCCAAAATTTGTGGTGTCAACCTGCACACCTGGTTGTCCGGTGACTGCTAACCAGGCCTTCTCGTCCAACATCGGTGCCTGACCTCACAAATGCGCTTCTGGAAGAATGGTCGAACGTTCCCATAGACACACTGCTAAACCTTGTGGACAGCCTTCCCAGAATAGTTGAAACCGTTATAGCTGCAAAGGGTGACTAAGACTGGGTTGCCAACAAAGTTCATGTGTGTGTAAAGGCAGGTGTCCCAATACTTTTAACAATATAGTGTATATATACACACACACACACACACACACATACAGTATCTCACAAAAGGTTAGGACCAGAGCACTTTTTGCAATTCGGCACTGCGTCGTTTTAACTGACAATTGCGCGGTCATGCGACGTTGTTCCCAAACAAAATTTGCGTCCTTTTTTTCCCACAAATAGAGTTTTCTTTTGGTGGTATTTGTTCACCTCTGCATCATTTCTGATCACCGCTATAAACAAAAGAAGAACGACCATTTTGCAAAAAAAACACAAATTTCTTACTTTTTGCTAAAATTCAAATCCAAAAAAAAAATATAAAAAGACATTTTTTTTCGGTTTTGGCCGATTTATATTCTTCCTCATATTTGTGATAAAAAAAAAATCGTAATCAGCGTTTATTGATTGGTTTGCGCAAAAATGGCCGCGTTTACGGATGGTGAGAATTCATTTCTGGGTTTTTTTTTTTTTTACTAGTAATGGCGGCGATTTTTTTTTTTTTTTTTTTTTTTACCCACTTCAGTAGACCACCACAGTTGTTTCTGTTCATATTAATGCTCAGATCAATCTCTGGTTACGTCTCATCATTGTGGTATTTTCCATGCAAAAAAATTTTTTTTCCTTCCTTCCCCTCCCCCTCCCTCCCCCTTTCCTTTCCTCTTTTCCTTTCCCTCTCTTTTCCCTTTCTCTCCTTTATTATACGTACATGATTAATTCCTTTCCATATAAATATGTTACTTACTCTATTTTCCCCTTCTTATCCCCCACTCATTACCCGGGAAGGACTTTTCTATCTTTTAAGTGAAATCAACATAATCCATTAACAATTATCCAATCAATTATCAAATTAGGCCATATATTCCAACCAAGGGAAAAAGGATAAGAAGAAATAAATTAAAAAAAAGAAAAAAAAAATCCACAAAAACCCCTCTCTCCCACCCATTCTCTCATTCATTCCTTACATTCCACCTTTCTACGAATTCTCTGTTGATCTGTCTTCTGATCCACCATCACTCCCTCTCTCCCTTCCTTCCTATATGACACTGTTTAATTTTACGTTTGTGGGCTCTAGCCACGGTCCCCATATCTTTCTGTATTCCTCCTCTTTCCTCCTTTTTATATAGACAAATTTTTCTTTCCTTATCATTACATTCATTTCCTTAAGCCACTCTAGTTGCGTCGGGGAGTTCACCGCTATCCATCTCTTTGCTATTATTTTCCTTGCTAAGAATAGACTTCTCGCTATTGCCATTCTTTTCTTTTTTACCATTTTCTCATCTATATATCCCAGTATACACACCACAGGTGCCAGTTCCAATGTTGTTTTGAAAACTTGATTTCTATTTTTTACTATTTCTTCCCAATATCTATGTAACCTTGGGCATCTCCACATCATGTGTATCAAATCACCATCCTTATCTCCACATCTGGGACACTTTGCATCTTGTCTCTGACCGAATCGTAACAGCTTCTGTGGAGTATAATACGTTCTATATATTAGAAATAGGTGCGAAATCCTCTGTGATGGAGATAGTGATATCTTCGATCCCATTTCCAATATTTTTTTCCCACTGTTCCATTTTAATTTCTCCCAGATCTTTCCTCCATTTTTTAATAAATCCAAGTTCCCCCTTTCCCTCCAACCATACTCCACATATATCCTTATATAGCGCGGTTATCATTCCTTTAGCCTGTTTTGTCTCTATTACCTTTTGTAATTTAGTTACTTCACACCATTTTAGTGGGGTAGATTTAAATTGTTTCCATAGGGCATGTCTCATCTGGAGTTATACATAGAATGACCGTCTAGTTATCCCATATTCCTCTTTTAATTCCTGAAATTATTTCAATGTCGTGTTGTTATATAGTTGAGCCAATCTTCTTATATTTTTCCCCTCCCACTCTCCATTTTTTTCCACTTCCTTTAACTCTTCCAGGAATTTATTGTTCCATATCGGGGAATATTTTGTAAACCCCTCATAGCCCAGCATTTTTTTCACTGTTTTCCATACTCTTGTAGCTAATTCAAATGTAGGGCTATTAATTGCAAATGATCCTGCCTCCAACGCTTGCACTACTGATCCCTGGACTGTTCCTTCTTCCATCAGATTCCTTTCTATACTTCCCTCTTCTTGCACGCCACATCCTCTCAAATGTACCAATTGTGTCGCTAAAAAATAGCACCATGGCTGAGGTATCTCCAGCCCCCCTTCCTCTTTAGGTCTTTGCAGCGCTTGTAAACCTATCCTTGCAGGTTTCCCTTTCCATATTAATTCTCGAAAGGCAGTTCCTATCCTCCGGAACCAACATTTAGGAATCCAAGTCGGGGAGTTTTGTATTATATATAATAGTTGGGGTAGCCACACCATTTTTATCAGGTTACTTCTACCTGCAACTGTCAGCGGCAGCCTACTCCATATTTTTTGCTGGCTTTTAAATTTTTCTATTAATGGTCCCAGCTTGTTTTTTATATAGTCCTTAGGATCTCTACTTATTTGGACACCTAAGTATTTTATTTTGTCCACTACTTTTAGGCCTGTACCTTCCAACCCCACTTCTGTCCTATCTACAGGGTGGGCCATTTATATGGATACACCTTAATAAAATGGGAATGGTTGGTGATATTAACTTCCTGTTTGTGGCACATTAGTATATGTGAGGGGGGAAACTTTTCAAGATGGGTGGTGACCATGGTGAAGAAAAACTGGCAATGTACGCAGATGATATCCTGCTATTCTTGGGAGACACTCAGGCATCATTGAAGGCTGTAATGGAATTAGTAGAGGTATTTGGGAAGATCTCCGGATTGGGAATAAATTGGGAGAAATCATTTCTACTACCGATTGATGTACAGGGTGGGCCATTTATATGGATACACCTTAATAAAATGGGAATGGTTGGTGATATTAACTTCCTGTTTGTGGCACATTACTATATGTGAGGGGGAAAACTTTTCAAGATGGGTGGTGACCATGGTGGCCATTTTGAAGTCGGCCATTTTGAATTTTCAATAGGAAGAGGGTCATGTGACACATCAAACTTATTGGGAATTTCACAAGAAAAACAATGGTGTGCTTGGTTTAAACATAACTTTATTCTTTCATGAATAAAGTTTAAAACCAAGCCCTATTGTTTTTCTTGTGAAATTCCCAATAAGTTTGATGTGTCACATAACCCTCTTCCTATTGAAAAAACAAAAGATCGGAGATCTTCCCAAATACCTCTACTAATTCCATTACAGCCTTCAATGATGCCTGAGTGTCTCCCAAGAATAGCAGGATATCATCTGCGTACATTGCCAGTTTTTCTTCCCCTACCGCTCTCCGGAATCCCCTTATTTCTACTAATGCCCTATAGCCAGGGGTTCCAGTGCCAGGGCAAAGAGCAGGGGTGACAAGGGGCACCCCTGTCTTGTTCCCCTGGATAACCGGAAAGCCTCTGAGCACTGATTGTTTATTCTCACCCTCGCTCTTGGTTCCTCATAGAGCATCCTCATCCATCTGATAAATCCTTCTGCAAAACCAAAGCTATTCAAAGCCTGCCATAGAAAATGCCATTCTAGACTGTCAAAGGCCTTTGTTACATCCAGTGCCAACAAGGCCCTTGATCCTTTATCTATTGCAGGAATTTGAAGGTTTAAATATGCTCTTCTGATGTTAGTACTTATATTTCGGCCAGGCATAAAGCCTGCCTGATCGGAATGTATGTATCTTGTTATTACCGCCTTCAGTCTAGCAGCTAATACCCCGGCCAGGATCTTAATGTCAGCCCCTAGGAGAGATATTGGCCTATAGGGTGCTGGATCCAGTGGGTCCTTGTCTTCTTTTGGTATCACCACAATAGTAGATTCCATCATGGAGCCTGGTAAATTACCTTCTTCCCATGCTGAGTTCAGCACCCTCAGCAAAGCTGGCGCCAATACCTCTCCATATTCCTTGTATATCTCTGCAGGCAATCCGTCTGGTCCAGGGGATTTTTGGTTTGCCATTGCCTTAATTGCTTCTTGTATCTCCTCTATAGTTATCAGACTGTCCAACCTCTCCTTATGTTCCTCTGAGAGACGCAGGATCTCCAATCCAAAAAGGAAGTCCCGTGTCTCCCCTTCTTCCTCTTGACCCCTTGTTCTATATAGTTCTCTGAAGAATTTTCCAAATTCCACCCCCATTTCGGCCCCTTCTGTGGTAGTTCTTCCTTCTACTGTCCTAATTGCCATAATCCTCGTTTTAGGAGAGTTGGCTCTTGCCACCACCGCTAACATGTGTCCCACATTCTCTCCCTCCACATAGAACTCTTGTTCTCTGAATATCTTGGCTCTTTCTGCCTCCATCAGAAGTAGTTGTTTGTATTCCTGTTGCTCCTCTGTCCATTTGTTCTTTTCTGCCGCCCCTGGGTTCCTTATGTATCTTCTTTCTGCATCCGCCACTTTTTCCATTGCCCCCCTTTCCTTTTCTTTAGCTACCTTTCTATTTTGTGACACCTTTTGTATTAATATCCCCCTCAGGAAGGCCTTGAGAGAATCCCAGACCACTCCCATAGGGGCAGTTCCGTCATTCCTTTCAAAATACTCTTTAATCTGGCATTTCACTCCTCCAGGGTCCCCTATTAGGCCCAACCATAATGGATTCATCGTCCATTCCCTTCTACCATATCTCTCCGCTATTCTTATTGACACTATCATTGGTGTATGATCTGAGAGGCCTCTTGGCATGTATTTAACTGTAATGTTGTTCCTTAACGCACTTTCATTCCCCCAGGCCATATCTATTCTAGACAATGTGCCGTGTGTTTTAGAGTAACATGAGTATTCTTTCTCATTCGGATTTTTCTGTCTCCAGATGTCCTTCCACCCTACTTCTTGCATAATTTTCCTCAGTTTACCCCTCTGTGATGTATTTGTTTCTTCTTTAGCTGGATATCTGTCCTTATCTCCCTCTACCACTGTGTTAAAGTCCCCCACTACCACTACCGGGACCTCTGGTTTCTCTGTGACAAATGCAATTAGTTTATACAGTAACTCTTCTTTAAATGGGGGTGGGATATATATATTGGCTAATATTATCTTCCTATTCTCCAATGTGCAATGTAAGAAAATATAGCGACCTTTATCGTCTATTACCGTATTGGGTCCGAAATCCATTACGTTTCAGTTTCCCCGTTGTCTCTTTTATTAGGTGTGTCTCCTGCAGGCATATTATTGTTACTTCATATGTTTTCATTAATGAAAAAACGGCTGACCTTTTTTTCCCATCCCCCAACCCTCTTATGTTCCAGGAGCAGATCTTCAAGTCCCTATTCTGCATCATTCTGGAGTCAGGGATATGGTGGGGACCTTAAGGATATGAGAGAGGGGTTGACCAGTAGCAGAGCAACAATAGAGTTTTAAAGTGATAACTTGTGTTATAGTGATTCTTATTCTACCCCTTAGTGCTTTCCTCCTATTCTCTGGTACTTGTGTATTTTTCCTCCCGTGAGTATTCATTTTATTTTCACATTTCCTCAGTGACCTTTGCCCTAGGTTCTTCCTCTTTTGTGTTCTCAATTTCATTTCAGTCTCTCCATTCATACAACCCTCACACATCCACCCCAATCCCCCCTCCCTCCCTCCTCCCCCCACGTTTTAACCCTCCACCTAACCCTCCCTTCCTCCCCCCATCCTGACCCTCCTTGGGTCCACTCCCGGGGCCTCCATTGTGACCTTCAAGCTGACCTACCTTCTTTCCCCAAACAATCCTACATCCTCCCTCCCACCTCCCTCCCCCTTTTCTCGCAATGTGTATCTTTTCTTGTGTTAAACTCTTGTGTAAGCTCCCTTTCCTCCACATATATTAAAGAATTCTCAGGGAGGGAGAGAAAAAACAAAAACAAAACAAAAAAAAAAAAAAACGACAAGCAACCCCCCAACCAAATTCAATGACTAATTAAGATAAACACTTTCACTTAACCTAGGCTGTCCTCTCCCGCTTTTAACTCCTAAATATACTTAAGGAGGAAGATAGGTATTACTACCCCTCCACCTTACATTGCTCATAGTTTTTCTTCATTCTCCCCCACCCATATTGCTGCGTCCCTGGCTGTATTGAAAAAGTGCGTTTCCCCCCCTGCTATTATACGCAGTCTTGCTGGATACAGCATTGCATATGATACTTTAAGCTGTTGTAGTCTCTTCTTAACCTCTGCAAATGTAGCTCTCCTTTTTTGAACCTCAGGGGAGAAGTCTGGGTATACTGAAATTTTGACCCCATTGTATCTTATTTCTCCCTTCTCCCTAGCTTTCTGTAGTATCACTTCTTTATCTCTGAATGCCAGCATCTTGATCAGAAAGGGTCTAGGTGGCGCCCCCGGTGCCGGATTCCTAAATGGCACCCTATGTGCTCTCTCCACGGCGAAGCAGGGTGAGAAGGTTCCTTCTCCAAAGACATCTTTCAACAGTCTTTCTGTAAACTCAACAGGGTTTATTCCTTCACTCCGTTCAGGTAGACCCACGATTCTTAAGTTGGATCCTCTCATTCTATTTTCCAACTCCTCCATTCTTGCCATGCAGGGATTGATTTTATCTTCCAACTCTTTTATTCTTTGTTTCAGCGGATTACATTCATCCTCTACATGGCTAATCTTATTCTCCAATTCTGTGGTTCTTTCCCTTGCCTTCTGAGCGTCCTGTCTTAGATGGTTAATGTCCTCGCTTAGACCTTTCAGTTGTTCCGTAACTCCAATCATAGACCTTTTACAGTCCTTTACTGCCTCCAGAACTTCTCTCAGAGTTGGCTCTTGGCTCCCATGGGTCTCACCCTCCTTACTTAATAGTCCTGTCTTACCCTGCTCCGCCTTTGCGCCTGTTCCTTGGCTCTTCCTGGTTGTGCCACCGGCCTGTCCCTTGGTCTGCATCACCGTTGGTTGCGTCCCTTTAGCAGGGGAATGTGCAAATTTTTCAAGCTTGGCCGCTGTTTGACTTACTTTTTCTTTTCCCTTCTCCTTACCCGGTGCTTGGGCCATCTCCTGAAGGGCCCCCTCTTCCCCTTTTTTTTTGGTCATCATGTATCTTCACTCGGAGTTCCCACCTCTAATTCCTTTTCAGCGTGTATTTTATACCCTCTGTCCTCTCAGTTGTTTTACCGATTCCAGTCCGCTGTTCCAGTCTGTACCCCCAGGTTACTTTCCCTATGTGAGATTCTAGCAGTGTTGCGTCCGCTTATCCTCACTATATCCCGGCTACAGTCACTAGTTGCCTTACAGACATGTATGTATTTCCCCCAATAGGCTTCTTATTGTCTGTTGCTCAGCTGCTGTGAGCTAAAAGAGGAAGGGCTCCTGACCATTTCAAAGGGGTTTTTGTACGACCACTCATCCAGTGTTCATTCTATGTGCTTTTAACTGTTGTACCTCTGATCTTGTCTGTAGTCTTTTTATTTTATTTATTTGTGAGGGGTCCCAGAAGCCACCGTGCCCAGGGTGTACTGTGTGTTATGCTCTCTCAACGCATCTCCACATCACCCTTTCACCACCGTAGCTCCCTACCCCCACCACTGCAACCTGATCCAGAGCCAAACAGTTATTGGTAAATAAAAAGGGATTCTTACCGTCTTCCTTTTCTCCCCTCACCATCTGGTTTCCGTCACTCCTCCTCGGGTTCCGACTGTAGCTTACCTTCCTCTTTTCCTATCTTCTGGTCCGCTTGTCCTGCCTGCCGTGTCTGAGGGCTTGCAGTGTACTCTCACTACACCGCAGTCCCTACCCCCGGCTTGGCGTCCTCGCAAGCAGCTGTGTGTTTCCCAGGTGATTCCGCTCGTTCCCGAGTACTGGGGGTCCCGCACCGACACCGCTCTCTCACCGCGGTTTTCAACACTCGCCTGGGATACGGCTAATTATGGCTGGGTCTCGTCTGCATTCCGGACTGACTACTAGCTGAGCTGAGGATCCATCCAGCGGGAGAGGCAGCCTCACGCGCGTCTCCTCACATCCTCTTCCGGTCACGCCCCCCAAATTCCTCCTGCGATTTTTAGTGGTACTGCGATATTGCAGCGGTCATGTCGGACATTTTTGACACTTTTTTGGGACCAATGACATTTATTCAGCGATCAGAAATTTAAATGTCCACTGATTACTGTATAAATGTCATTGACAGTGAAGGGGTTAACCTGCTGGGGGAGATCTAGGGGTTAACTGTGTTCCCTGGGTGTGTTCTTACTGTGGGGGGGGGGGGGGTTGGGCTACCATGGGCTTGAGAGATCTAACTGATCCCAGTGACAGGGATCAGTAGATCACCCATGCCCGCACTGTCAGAATGGGGAACTGCCGTGTTTACATCGACGGTTCCCCGTTCTTTGCCTGTGGCCGCTCATTGTGGCTCACCAGCAGACATCGGGTCTGCCCGAGCAGCGGGCACACTCCTCAGGAGTGCGGCAGGCACGCGCCCCCTAGCGGCCATTTGCAGATTGCCGTCTTTTTATGGCGATTCGTGGCCAGCGTCCACACTGCCGCCGTAAATATGCGGTAGGCAGTGTGGAACTGGATAACAGTGCAAATTTGCTGTCCCCTCAAAATAACTCAACACACAGCCATTAATGTCTACACCGCTGGCATCAAAAGTGAGTACACCCCTAAGTTTAATGTCTAAATTGGGCCCAAAGTGTCAATATTTTGTGTGGCCACCATTATTTTCCAGCACTGCCTTAACCCTCTTGGGCATGGAGTTCACCAGAGCTTCCCAGGTTGCCACCGGAGTCTTCTTCCACTCCTCCATGAAAAACATCATGGAGCTGGTGGAAGTTAAAGACCTTGCGCTCCTCCACCTTCCATTTGAGGATTCCCCATAGATTCTCAATAGGGTTTAGGTCTGGAGACATGCTTAGCCAGTCCATCACCTTTACCCTCAGCTTCTTTAGCTGAGCTGCAGCACGGTAGACAAGGCCATGCAGCGGTTTAGCAGGACCGGTTCCACACAGAACAGGCTTCTCCATGGTCGACCAAAGAAGTTGAGTGCATGTGCTTAGCGTCATATCCAGAGGTTTTCTTTGGGAAATAGACATATGAGTGCTGCCAGCATTGCTACAGAGGTTTAAGGGTGGGGAGGTCAGCCTGGCAGTGCTCAGACCATACGCTGCATACTGCATCAAACTGGTCTGCATGGCTGTCGCCCCAGAAGGAAGCCTCTTTTAAAGATGATGCACAAGAAAACCTGCAGTTTGCTGAAGACAAGAAGACTAAGGACATGGATTACTGGAATCATGTCCTGTAGTCTGATGAGACCAAAATAAACGTATTTGGTTCAGATGGTGTCAAGTGTGTGTGGCGGCAGCCAGGTGAGGAGTAAAAAGACAAGTGTGTCTTGCCTACAGTCAAGCATGGTGGTGGGAGTGTCATGGTCTGGAGCTTCAAGAGTGCTGCCGCACTGGGGAACTACAGTTCATTGAGGGATCAATGAATGACAACATGTACTGTGACATACTGAAGCAAAACATGATCCCCTCCCTTTGGAGACTGGGCCGCAGGTCAGTACTCCAACATAGCGACCCCAAACACACATCCAAGTTGACCACTGCCTTGCTAAAGAAGCTGAGGGTAAAGGTGATGGACTGGCCAAGCATATCTCCAGACCTAAACCCTATTGCGCATCTGTGGGACATTCTCAAATGGAAGGTGGAGCAGCGCAAGGTCTCTAACATTCACCAGCTCTGTGATGTCATATCACTCTGGTGAACTCCATGCCCAAGAGGGTTAAGGCAGTGTTGGAAAATAATAGTGGCCACATAAAATATTGACACTTTTGGCCCAATCTGGACATTTTTACTTAGGGGTGTACTCACTTTTGTTACTAGCGGTTTAGACATTAATGGCGTGTTGTGTTGAGTTTTTTGAGGGGGCAGCAAATTTACACTTTTATACAAGCTGTACATACACTACTTTACATTGTAGCAAAGTGTAATTTCTTCAGTGTTGTTGAAAAGATATAATAAAATATTTACAAAAATGTGAGGGGTGTACTCACTTTTGTGAGATACTTTGTGTGTGTGTACATATATATACATATATATATACATATATATTGTATATCGTGACAAATCTGGGGTTTTGTAGCTCATTGGTGGAGCAAAAAGTGCGTTTATCCCATGCCAAAGTACATTTCAGGGCTTTTTCTGCCCATTTTTATTTAAAAGAAAGCAAAAGGTTCACAAACGAAAATCTTCCCATGCAGGGGTTCTCACTATCAATACAACAAACAAACAATATTCAGCCTCGTGGCTCTATTCAGCTTTACTGCTCAGGCCTCATGCCTTGATCTTCCCAACCTTCTAACACAGTTCAAGTGCTTGTGCAAAAAACGCTGTTCCTTTGTTAGCTTGACTGCCTATTCTGCAGCTCCCAGCTGCTACATCGCTCACAGGCATGGGCCTTTGTCTGTTCTGACCTGGACAGTATGGTGCAGATGTGCACCCTTCTCTCTGCCCCTTTCACACACTGACCCCCTTGGAAAGGTGTGGCACTGACCTCTAGCTCTGTCTCTAACATAAAACGAGCACACACCTGCACCATAGTGTGCCTGTTTCCTGGAAAACAGTGGCACGGCCTCGCCCGAAAGTGACGTCACCCATAGAGTTACTATGGGGTTTCCGTTGTCGGCTGCCTCTTCTGCACCCACCTACACAGAGAAGCTGCCATTGACAGCTCAGCGCAGAACCTGGACAAGAAAGGTATGTATAGCAATGTATGCTTTACAGAGCTAGATAGGTCAGTCTTAGATTGTGGCTGCAAGTATATTTAGATATTTTAGTTTTAGCGTAACTTCTACTTTAATGTATTAGACCAAACAGATACAGACTAAAAGAAATGTTACACTTTGAAAACTATTGTACATAGATCAAGAACTCAGACTATATTAGCCACTTGCCAACCGCCTCACGTAGAAAGATGGCGGCAGTGTGACTCCACTGCACAAATCAGCGTCTATAAATGGTGATTTGCGCAGCTGCAGCTGCGGGAGTTGCACGCCACCGCCAGCGAGCTTTCGTGCCCGCCGCAAGCTGCATGACCACAAAAATCACTAATTCACCATCTGCTGCTTATAAACTTAAATCAGATAAAACCAAAAAATGTATCACTAGAAGTATGCACATATACTATGTGATAACCTAAGCAGCGCTCATCACTCAAATTGATAATATGAATGTATCCCAAGTCCATAAAAGTCCTTAGAAAATTTGAAGAGTTTTTGCACTGGGCATATTTCAATCACCACGTGAGGTAGACATCCATGTTTTAACCACATCTCCTTTATGTGGGAGATATATAAATTTTGTATGAGGGTGAAGTGCGGAAGAACGATAATTCAGCGGTATGGTGTCACCCGACATTACACGCCTCTTCCTTTGACTGATTTGCATGGGGGAGGTGTTTTAAACTAATGGTTGCCAGCCGTGTAGTGTGTCACAGTTGAAGTCAAACAGACGAAACGCGTCTGATACACACTATGATGGCAACTTTTGGATTAGCGGTAGCTGGCGTGAGCAGGGGCGATCGTCCGTTTCCCCGCTGGTCGGGTAGGAATGTTCAGAAGAACGGACATCACAATGAACGCAGAGTTATCAGATCTCCGGTACTAACCTGTCTCTATGCGGGCTTGACATAAGTCGTTTGTGAGTACTTTGTATTGGGGGGGTGTGGGATGAGAAATAAAGTGTATGTTTAACAATAATGCACGATGAGGAGTGTTTCTCATTTCTCCCCCCTAATGGTGACGAGGTGACACGTGAATGATATCCGTGGACGCCAGATATTCCTGTATCCCTGTGGAACAAATTAATTGGAAATCAACCTTTACAAGCGAGTTTGCCGAGCATGAGAATGCGAGGCATGAGGCTCTGGTGAGTGTATTTACATGTGGGTGTTGGTATCGTGGATGTTTACCTCACGTGGTGATAGAAAAAGTGAAGAGTTTTTGCACTTGGCATATTTCAAGGGACTTTTATGGACTTGGGATACATTCATATTATCAATTTGAGTGATGAGCACTGTGACGAAGGTCAGAAATATTCAATCTTTTCAATATTTGTTTTGTTTTATAAAACTGGCAAATCTCCAATTCAGGTGCAATGGGCAACACAGTCAACATATCTGCATAATTTGGTTTGTGAGTTGCTGTGTCCCCACAGGGGTCGGGTGTGTGGCTCCCTCAGTAAGGAGGGAATAAATGATTGGATCATTGCTGGGGAAAAAGGCAGATGCCTCGGCACCAGAAGGTGTGACTGCATTCACAATACCACAGATAACCATGAAGGGGGGCAGACTGGGCAGTCTTTACTTTAATGTCGGACAGAGGAGATGATGGCTGCAAGTCTCCTTGGGAGACGAGAAATGATGGATGAACGGCTGAGACTGATTTTGTTTTCTTCACTGCGGGGACTTTAGTTCTGTGGGGTTTTCTCCATTTGTCCTTTAACTGCTGCTTGAGTGAAGCTGCGGCCAGGACACACAGCCCTCCCTGGACCTACCATGGGGTTGTAAAGGACATCTGCCCTCTGGACCTGTTTTCCCCTACCACTCGGCTTGGACTTCCCCACTGAGGCTGCTGTTGATGGGTGAGTCCCTGAACCTTTGCTGTGTCTTTTGTCTGCTGACCGGCTACTGGATGCGGAGCTCTCTGTGTGACCTTCTGCCGTGTGGACTACCAGCTGACTGTAACCCTGAGGAATCTTCTGCCGAGTGGACTACCAGCTATCTGTAACCCAACGTTCTCCAATAAACGCCCGTGCGTCGGGTTTTGGAGTGATCTGCTTCCGTGTGCTCTCTCTCTGCGCTCGTAGTTCTTAACAAGCACTGCTTAGGCTATCACATAGTATATGTGCATACTTCTAGTGATACATTTTTTGGTTTTGATAAATAAATTTGTTTTTTTATATATTTTTTTTGAATATGTACAGTTGTGCTCATAAGTTTATATACCCTGGCAGAATTTATGATTTATTGGCCATTTTTCAGAGAATATGAATGATAACACAAAACATTTCTTTCACTCATGGTTAGAGTTTGGCTGAAGCCATTTATTATCAATCAACAGTGTTTACTCTTTTTAAATCATAATGACAACAGAAACGACCCAAATGACCCTGATCAAAGCGGTGATTTTGGCCTGATAACATGCACACAAGTTAACACAAGGGGATTGAATGGCTATCAAATGTAACCATCCTCACCTGTGATCTGTTTGCTTGAAATTAGTGTGACCCTTGCATGTTTTATCCAGTGCTGCACTGACGTTTCTGGATTCTGAGTCATGGGAAAAGCAAAAGAAGGGTCAAAGGATCTGCGGGAAGGTAGTTGAACTGTATAAAACAGGAAAGGGATATATAAATATATCCAAGCAATTGAGAATGCCAATCAGCAGTGTTCAACCTCTAATCAAGAAGTGGAAGATGAGGGGTTCTGTTGAATACAAACCACTGTCAGCTAGACCAACTAACATTTCAGCCACAACTGCCAGGAAAATTGTTCGGGATATAAAGAAAAACCCACAAATAACTTCAGGTGAAATACAGGACTCTCTGAAAACATGTGGGTGGCTGTTTCAAGATGCACAATAAGGAGGCACTTGAAGAAAGATGGGCTGCATGGTCGAGTCGCCAGAAGAAAGCCATTACTATGCAAATTCCACAAAGTATCCCGCTTACAATACGCCAAACAGCACAGAGACAAGCCTCAAACCTTCTTCCACAAAGTCATTTGGAGTAATGAGACCAAAATTTTGCTTTTTGGTCACAACCATAAACATTACATTTGGAGAGGAGTCAACAAGGCCTGTAAAACACGGAGGTGGATCGCTGATGTTTTGGGGATGTGTGAGCTACAGTGAATTTGGTCAAAATTGATGGCAAGATGAATGCAGTATTTTGTCAAAAAATACTGGAGGAACATTTGCATTCATCAGCCAGGAAGCTGCGCATGGGACGTACTTGGACATTCCAACATGACAATGATCCAAAACACAAGGCCAAGTCGACCTGCCATTGGCTACAGCAGAATAAAGTGAAGGTTCTGGAGTGGCCATCTCAGTCTCCTGACCTCAATATCATTGAGCCACTCTGGGGAGATCTCAAACGTGCAGGTCATGCAATGCCCAAGAATTTCAAGGGACTGGACCCTTTTTGCCAAGAGGAATGGGCAGCTTTACCATCTGAGAAGATAAAAAGCCTCATTCACTAATACCACAAAAGACTTCAAGCTGTCATTGATGTTAAAGGGGACATACACGGTATTAAGAACTGAGGTATGTAAACTTTTGATAAGGGTCATTTGGGTAGTTTCTGTTGTCATTATGATTTAAAGAGTAAAAACAGTTGATTGAAAATAAATGGCTTCAGCCAAACACTAACCATGAGTGAAAGAAAAGTTTTTGTGTCATCATTCATATTCTCTGATAAATAGCCAAGAAATTATAAATTCTGCCATAATATGTAAACTTATGAGCACAACTGTATTATAGCAAAAAGTAAAAAATATTGGTTTTTTTTTTTGTTTATAGCGCAAAAGGTGATCAAATACCACCAAAAAAAAGCTCTATTCGTGGGAAAAAAAGGATGTCAATTTTGTTTGGGTACAACGTTGTGCGACCACGCAATTGTCAGTTAAAGCGATGCAGTGCCGAATCGCAAAAAGTGCTCTGGTCAGGAAGGGGGTAAATCCTGCCAGGGCTGAAGTGGTCAAAATACATCTGTAAGGCATACTAAAGATTTAGATTTTCTTTCCTTCCACCAAAGAAAATGGCTCCACTCTCCCATCAACACATTCAGTGTTGATGGGGGAATGCCCCTAGCAGCACTATTGTGTTCTGCCAGCGGGGGGCATGGGGAGCCTTCCCGGCTGGCAGAGCACAATGTTTTTTTTCTTTGTGTCGCTACACACTGCATGCACACAATATATGCATACAGCAGCAGTTTTCAGATCTGTACTCTGTATATATCAATGTCTGGCACCACCTCTATCCACATGTAACCGCTCATCTGTACTTCACCACTGAGTTTTTATTTTTTGCACTATAAATGAAAAAAACACCGAAAATTTTGTAAAAAAAATGCATTTTTCTTCATTTCTGTTATAAAATTTAGCAAATTAGTAATTTTTCTTCATAAATTTCTGCCCAAAATTATACTGCTACATATCTTTAGTTAAGATAATGCAAATCAGTGTATATTATTTGGTCTTTGTGAAAGTTAGAGTGTACATGCTATGGTGGCAATCATTGAAAATCGATCACACCTGATGTACTGATCTCATTTCCTGAGACACTAACAAGCCAGGAAAGTACAAATACCCCCCAGATGAGCCCTTTTTGGAAAGTAGACATTCCAAGGTTCTTAGTAAGAGGCATGGTTAGTTTTTTGAAGTTGTAATTTTTCCCACAATTTCAAGCTAAACTAAGTTTTTTTTTTTTTTCTTCACAAAATTGTAATGTTAACAGGTTATTTCTCTCACATAGCATGTGCTATACCACAAATTACACACCAAAATACATTCTGCTACTCCTTCTGGGTATGATACCAAATGTGTGAGACTTTTACACAGCCTAGCCACATACAGAGGCCCAACATTGAAGTAGCACCTCCAGGCGTTCTAGGAGCATAAATTGCACATCTCATTTCTCAACCACCTATTACACTTTTGAAAGCCCTGAAGCACCAGGACAATGGAAACACCCACAAAATTACCCCATTTTGGAAAGCAAACACCCCAATGTATAATCTATGAGGCATAATGAGTCTTTTGAACGGTTCATTTTTTCCCAGAAGTTTTTGGAAAATGTGGAAAAAAAATAAAAATGCATTTTTTTTTTACACAAAGTTGTCCATTTATGAGATATTTCCAACACACAGCATGTACATAGCCAAAATGACACCCCAAAATGCATTCTGCTACTCCTGAGTATGGCGATACAACATGTATAAGACTTTTACACAGCCTGGCCACATACAGAGGCCTAACATCCAAGGAGCACCATCAGGTGTTCTAATGACATAAATTACGCATCTAATTTCCTGACAACCTATCACATTTTTGAAGGCCCTTCATATTTCTAACATATAGCATGTACATACCAAGAATTACACCCCAAAATACATTCTGCTGAGCAAAGGGTAAACAAAAGATTACCTGTGGTTTTAGTAGTGCAGTTGTCCACAGGAGGAGTGTACTGATCCAGGCAGCAGGCAGGGATGTTGTCAGTGACAGCGAACAGAATTGTCCAGGCAGCAGGCAGGAATATTGTTCATAGTTAGTACGGGCAGGGATACTGTCCATATACAGTCCAGGGTCAGTGCAGGTGGAGATATTGCCAGCAGTGCCAAATGTTGGTCCTGGTAGTAGGCAGGAACATGGTCCATAGTATGGGTAGCAGGCCAGAAAAGAGCAGGGACAGGGGTAGAGGCTTCTCCCACCCAAATCTCTTTGAAGCCTCTGAGTCTCCAGACCCTAATCCAGGAATGAGAAAACTAAAAATGTTGTTTTCTTCATCCAGAAAAACAATTCTGGAGCCCCTCACATATGTGAGACCCATGTGTTATGAATTCCGCTACTCCAACAGCAGGGTAAAAGATCAGTCCAAGAGGCAGGCAAAAACCTAGTTCAAACAGTCCAGGGTCAGTTCCAGAGCAGGCAGAGGTAGGTACAGTTTAGCTTTAGGCAGAAGCGTGGTCGTATAACAAGCCAGGGTAATTTCCGGAGCAGGCAGATGCACAATATCTCACAAAAGTGAGTACACCCTTCACATTTTTGTAAATATTTTATTATATCTTTTCAGGTGACAACACTGAAGAAATTACACTTTGCTACAATGTAAAGTAGTGAGTGTACGGCTTGTATAACAGTGTAAATTTGCTGTCCCCTCAAAATAACTCAACACACAGCCATTAATGTCTAAACCGCTGGCAACAAAAGTGAGTACACCCCTAAGTGAAAATGTCCAAATTGGCCCATTATTTTCCTGCACTGCCTTAATCCTCTTGGGCATGCAGTTCACCAGAGCTTTCTAGATTGCCACTGGAGTCCTCTTGCACTTCTCCATGACGACTTCACGGAGCCGGTGGATGTTAGAGGCCAGTGGCGGCTGGTGAGATGGGGGGTGCAAGACCTCGCCCTTCCTTTTTGACCCCTACCACTTCACATAAGCCCCACCCCTTATGGATTCCACCCATTGTGTCAGGAGTATGCAGCCCAGTATCACCAGATAGGGAATACAGCATCACAGGGAGGGTATACAGCTTCACAGATAAGGTATACTGCATCACTAGATTGGGGTATACAGAGTCACCAGATATGGGTATACAGAGTCACCAGATAGGGGTATACAGAGTCACCAGATAGGGGTATACACATCCACCAGATAGCAGTATACAGAGTCACCAGATAGAAGTATACAGAGCCACCAGATAGGGTATACTCTCCCCAGATAGCAGTATACAAAACCACCAGATAGGAGTATACAGAGCCACCATATAGCAGTATACAGAGGAGTCACCATATAGCAGAATACAGAGGAGTCACCAGATAGCAGTATACAGAGGAGTCACCATATAGCAGTATACAGAGGAGTCCCCAGATAGGAGTATACAGAGAAGTCACCAGATAGCAGTATACACAGGCATCAGATAGCAGTATACAGAGCCACCAGATAGCAGTATACAGAGTCACCAGATAGCAGTATACAGAGTCACCAGATAGCAGTATACAGAGTCACCAAATTGCAGTATACAGAGGAGTCACCAGATAGCATTATACAGAGGAGTCACCATATAGCAGTATACAGAGGAGTCACCAGATAGGAGTATACAGAGAAGCCACCAGATAGCAGTATACAGAGCCACCAGATAGCAGTATACAGAGCCACCAGATATCAGTATACAGAGCCACCAAATAGGAGTATACAGAGCCACCAGATAGCAGTATACAGAGACACCAGATAGGAGTATACAGAGCCACCAGATAGCAGTATACAGAGACATCAGATAGCCGTATAGAGAGTCACCAGAGAGCAGTATACAGAGTAAACAGACAGCAGAATACAGAGCCACCATATAGCAGTATACAGAGTCACCAGATAGCAGTATACAGAGGAGTCACCAGATAGCAGTATACAGAGGAGTCACCATATAGCAGTATACCGAGGAGTCACCAGATAGGAGTATACAGAGAAGTCACCAGATAGCAGTATACAGAGCCACCAGATAGCAGTATACAGAGCCACCAGATAGCAGTATACAGAGCCATCAGATAGCAGTATACAGAGTCACCAGATAGCAGTATACAGAGTCACCATATAGCAGTATACAGAGTCACCAGATAGCAGTATACAGAGGAGTCACCAGATAACAGTATACAGAGGAGTCACCATATAGCAGTATACAGAGGAGTCACCAGACAGGAGTATACAGAGAAGTCACCAGATAGCAGTATACAGAGCCATCAGATAGCAGTATACAAAGCCACCAAATAGCAGTATACAGAGCCACCAGATGGCAGTATACAGAGTCACCAGGTAGAAGTATACAGAGCCACCAGATAGGGTATACAGTCACCAGATAGCAGTATACAGAGTCACCATATAGCAGTATACAGAGCCAACAGATAGCAGTATACAGAGCCATCAGATAGCAGTATACAGAGTCACCAGATAGCAGTATACAGAGTCACCAGATAGCAGTATACAGAGTCACCATATAGCAGTATACAGAGGAGTCACCAGATAGCATTATACAGAGGAGTCACCATATAGCAGTATATAGAGGAGTCACCAGATAGGAGTATATAGAGAAGTCACCAGATAGCAGTATACAGAGCCACCAGATAGCAGTATACAGAGCCACCAGATATCAGTATACAGAGCCACCAGATAGGAGTATACAGAGCCACCAGATAGCAGTATACAGAGACATCAGATAGCAGTATACATAGTCACCAGATAGCAGTATACAGAGTCAACAGACAGCAGAATACAGAGCCACCATATAGCAGTATACAGAGTCACCAGATAGCAGTACACAGAGGAGTCACCAGATAGCAGTATACAGAGGAGTCACCATATAGCAGTATACAGAGGAGTCACCAGATAGGAGTATACAGAGAAGTCACCAGATAGCAGTATACAGAGCCACAAGATAGCAGTATACAGAGCCACCAGATAGCAGTATACAGAGCCATCAGATAGCAGTACACAGAGTCACCAGATAGCAGTATACAGAGTCACCATATAGCAGTATAGAGAGTCACCAGATAGCAGTATACAGAGGAGTCACCAGATAACAGTATACAGAGGAGTCACCATATAGCAGTATACAGAGGAGTCACCAGACAGGAGTATACAGAGAAGTCACCAGATAGCAGTATACAGAGCCATCAGATAGCAGTATACAAAGCAACCAAATAGCAGTATACAGAGCCACCAAATGGCAGTATACAGAGTCACCATATAGCAGTATACAGAGCCACCAGATAGCAGTATACAGAGCCATCAGATAGCAGTATACAGAGTCACCATATAGCAGTATACAGAGTCACCATATAGCAGTATACAGAGGAGTCACCAGATAGCAGTATACAGAGGAGTCACCATATCGCAGTATACAGAGGAGTCACCAGATAGGAGTATACAGAGAAGTCACCAGAGAGCAGCATACAGAGCCACCAGATAGCAGTATACAGAGTCACCAGATAGGAGTATACAGAACCACCAAATAGGGTATATAGTCACCAGATAGCAGTATACAGAGCCACCATATAGGAGTATACAGAGCCACCATATAGGAGTATAAAGAGCCACCAGATAGCAGTATACAGAGCCACCAGATAGGAGTATACAGAGCCACCAGATAGCAGTGTACAGAGCCATCAGATAACAGTATACAGAGACACCAGATAGGAGTATACAGAGCCACCAGATAGCAGTGTACAGAGCCATCAGATAGTAGTATACATAGTCACCAGATAGCAGTATACAGAGTCACCAGACAGCAGAATACAGAGCCTCCATATAGCAGTATACAGAGCTGCCTGATAGCAGTATACAGAGTCACCAGATAAAAGTATACAGAGCCATCAGATAGCAGTATACAGAGTCACCAGATAGCAGTATACAGAGTCACCAGATAGCAGTATACAGAGGAGTCACCAGATAGTAGTATATAGAGGAGTCACCATATAGCAGTATACAGAGGAGTCGCCAGATAGCAGTATACAGAGTCACCAGATATCAGTATACAGAGCCACCAGATAGGAGTATAGAGAGCCACCAGATAGCAGTGTACAGAGCCATCAGATAGCAGTATACAGAGACACCAGATAGGAGTATACAGAGCCACCATATAGGAGTATACAGAGCCACTATATAGCAGTATACAGAGCCACTATATAGCAGTATACAGAGGAGTCACCAGATAGGAGTATACAGAGGAGTCACCATATAGCAGTATACAGAGGAGTCACCAAATAGCAGTATTCAGAGGAGTCACCAGATAGGAGTATACAGAGGAGTCACCATATAGCAGTATACAGAGGAGTCACCAAATAGCAGTATACAGAGAAGTCACCAGAAAGCAGTATACAGAGCCAACAGATAGCAGTATACAGAGCCATCAGATAGCAGTATACAGAGTCACCAGATAGCAGTATGCAGAGTCACCATATAGCAGTATACAGAGCCACCATATAGGGTATACAGTCACCAGATAGCAGTATACAGAGCCACCATATAGGAGTATACAGAGCCACCATATAGGAGTATAAAGAGCCACCTGATAGCAGTATGCAGAGCCACCAGATAGCAGTATACAGAGTCACCAGATATCAGTATACAGAGCCACCAGATAGGAGTATACAGAGCCACCAGATAACAGTGTACAGAGCCATCAGATAGCAGTATACAGAGACACCAGATAGGAGTATACAGAGCCACCATATAGGAGTATACAGAGCCACTATATAGCAGTATACAGAGGAGTCACCAGATAGCAGTATACAGAGGAGTCAGCAGATAACAGTATACAGAGGAGTCACCATATAGCAGTATACAGAGTAGTCACTAGATAGGAATATACAGAGAAGTCACCAGATAGCAGTATACAGAGCGATCGGATAACAGTATACAGAGTCACCAGAAAGGAGTATACAGAGCCACCAAATAGGGTATACAGTCACCAGCTAGCAATATACAGAGCCACCATATAGGAGTATACAGAGCCACCATATAGGAGTATACAGAGTCACCAGATAACAGTATACAGAGAAGTCACCATATAACAGTATACAGAGGAGTCACCAGATAGGAATATACAGAGAAGTCACCAGATAGCAGTATACAGAGCCATCGGATAACAGTATACAGAGTCACCAGATAGGAGTATACAGAGCCACCAGATAGCAATATACAGAGCCACCATATAGGAGTATACAGAACCACCATATAGGAGTATAAAGAACCAACAAATAGCAGTGTACAGAGCCATCAGATAGCAGCATACAGAGTCACCAAATAGCAGTATACAGAGCCACCAGACAGCAGTATACAGACACACCAGATAGGAGTATACAGAGCCACCAGATAGCAGTGTACAGAGCCATCAGTTAGCAGTATACAGAGCCATCAGTTAGCAGTATACAGAGTCACCAGATAGGAGTATACAGAGCCACCAGATAGGAGTATACAGAGTCACCAGATAGCAGTATACAGAGGAGTCACCAGATAACAGTATACAGAGGAGTCACCATATGGCAGTATACAGAGGAGTCACCAGACAAGAGTATACAGAGAAGTAACCAGATAGCAGTATACAGAGCCATCAGATAGCAGTATACAAAGCCACCAGATAGGGTATACAGTCACCAGATAGCAGTATACAGAGCCACCATATAGGAGTATAAAGAGCCACCTGATAGCAGTATGCAGAGCCACCAGATAGCAGTATACAGAGTCACCAGATATAAGTATACAGAGCCTCCAGATAGGAGTATACAGAGCCACCAGATAGCAGTGTACAGAGCCATCAGATAGTAGTATACAGAGACACCAGATAGGAGTATACAGAGCCATCAGATAGCAGTGTACAGAGCCTCCAGATAGCAGTATACAGAGTCACCAGATAGCAGTATACAGAGTCACCAGACAGCAGAATACAAAGCCTCCATATAGCAGTATACAGAGCCACCAGATAGCAGTATACAGAGCCATCAGATAGCAGTATACAGAGTCACCAGATAGCAGTATACAGAGCCATCAGATAGCAGTATACAGAGTCACCAGATAGCAGTATAAAGAGTCACCAGATAACAGTATACAGAGGAGTTACCAGATAGTAGTATATAGAGGAGTCACCATATAGCAGTATACAGCGGAGTCACCAGATAGGAGTATACAGAGAAGTCACCAGATATCAGTATACAGAGCCACCAGATAGCAGTATACAGAGCCACCAGATAGCAGTATACAGAGCCACCAGATAGGGTATACAGTCACCCGATAGCAGTAGACAGAGGAGTCACCATATAGCAGTATACAGAGGAGTCACCAGATAGGAGTATACAGAGAAGTCACCAGATAGCAGTATACAGAGCCACAAGATAGCAGTATACAGAGCCATCAGATAGCAGTATACAGAGCCACCAGATAGCAGTATACAGAGTCACCATATAGCAGTATACAGAGGAGTCACCAGATAACAGTATACAGAGGAGTCACCAGATAGCAGTATACAGAGGAGTCACTAGATAGGAATATACAGAAAAGTCACCAGATAGCAGTATACAGAGCCATCGGATAACAGTATACAGAGTCACCAGATAGGAGTATACAGAGCCACAAGATAGGGTATACAGTCACCAGATAGCAATATACAGAGCCACCATATAGGAGTATACAGTGCCACCATATAGGAGTATAAAGAACCAACAAATAGCAGTGGACAGAGCCATCAGATAGCAGTATACAGAGTCACCAAATAGCAGTATACAGAGCCACCAGATAGGAGTATACAGAGCCACCAGATAGCAGTATACAGAAACACCAGATAGGAGTATACAGAGCCACCAGATAGCAGTGTACAGAGTCATCAGATAGCAGTATACAGAGTCACCAGACAGCAGTATACAGAGCCACCAGATAGGAGTATACAGAGCCACCAGATAGCAGTATACATAGACACCAGATAGGAGTATACAGAGCTACCAGATAGCAGTATACAGAACCATCAGATAGCAGTATACAGAGTCACCAGATAGCAGTATACAGAGCCATCAGATAGCAGTATACAGAGTCACCAGATAGCAGTATAAAGAGTCACCAGATAACAGTATACAGAGGAGTCACCAGATAGTAGTATATAGAGGAGTCACCATATAGCAGTATACAGAGGAGTCACCAGATAGGAGTATACAGAGAAGTCACCAGATAGCAGTATGCAGAGCCACCAGAAAGCAGTATACAGAGCCACCAGATAGCAGTATACAGAGTTACCAGATAGGAGTATACAGAGCCACCAGATAGGGTATACAGTCACCAGATAGCAGTATACAGAGCCACCATATAGGAGTATACAGAGCCACTATATAGCAGTATACAGAGGAGTCACCAGATAGGAGTATACAGAGGAGTCACCATATAGCAGTATACAGAGGAGTCACCATATAGCAGTATACAGAGGAGTCACCAGATAGCAGTATACAGAGGAGTCACCAGATAGCAGTATACAGAGGAATCACCCTATAGCAGTATACAGAGGAGTCACCATATAGCAGTATACAGAGGAGTCGCCAGATAGCAGTATACCGAGGAGTCACCAGATAGCAGAATACAGAGCCACCATATAGGAGTATACAGAGCCACTATATAGGAGTATAAAGAGCCACCAGATAGCAGTATACAGAGCCAACAGATAGCAGTATACAGAGTCACCAGATAGCAGTATACAGAGCCACCAGATAGCAGTATACAGAGCCACCAGATAGGAGTATACAGAGCCACCAAATAGCAGTATACAGAGACATCAGATAGCAGTATACAGATTCACCATATAGCAATATACAGAGTCACCAGATAGGAGTATACAAAGTCACCATTTAGCAGTATACAGAGTCACCAGACAGCAGTATACAGAGTCGCCATATAGTAGTATACAGAGGAGTCACCAGATAGCAGTATACAGAGGAGTCACCAGATAGGAGTATACAGAGAAGTCACCAGATAGTAGTATACAGAGCCACCAGATAGCAGTATACAGATCCACCAGATAGCAGTATACAGAGTCACCAGATAGGAGTGTACAGAGCCACCAGGTAGGGTATACAGTCACCAGATAGCAGTATACAGAGCTACCATATAGGAGTTTACAGAGCCACCATATAGGAGTATAAAGAGTCACCAGATAGCAGTATACAGAGCCATCAGATATCAGTATACAGAGTTACCAGATAGCAGTATACAGAGGAGTCACCATATAGCAGTATACAGAGAGTATACAGAGAAGTCACCAGATAGTATACAGAGGAGTCACCAGATAGCAGTATACCGAGGAGTCACCAGATAGCAGTATACAGGGCCACCATATAGGAGTATACAGAGCCACTATATAGGAGTATAAAGAGCCACCAGATAGCAGTATACAGAGCCATCAGATAGCAGTATACAGAGTCACCAGATAGCAGTATACAGAGCCATCAGATAGCAGTATACAGAGTCACCAGATAGCAGTATACAGAGTCACCAGATAGGAGTATACAAAGTCACCATATAGCAGTATACAGAGTCACCAGACAGCAGTATACAGAGTTGCCATATAGTAGTATACAGAGGAGTCACCAGATAGCAGTATACAGAGGAGTCACCAGATAGGAGTATACAGAGAAGTCACCAGATAGTAGTATACAGAGCCACCAAATAGCAGTATACAGATCCACCAGATAGCAGTATACAGAGTCACCAGATAGGAGTATACAGAGCCACCATATAGGAGTTTACAGAGCCACCATATAGGAGTATACAGAGTTACCAGATAGCAGTATACAGAGCCACCAGATAGGAGTATACAGAGTCACCCTATAGCAGTATATAGAGTCCCCAGATAGGAGTATACAGAGCCACCAGATAGCAGTATACAGAGCCACCATATAGCAGTATACAGAGCCACCAGATAGCAGTATACAGAGGAGTCACCAGATAGGAGTATACAGAGGAGTCACCAGATAGCAGTATACAGAGGAGTCACCATATAGCAGTATACAGAGGAGTCACCAGATAGGAGTATACAGAGGAGTCACCAGATAGGAGTATACATAGGAGTCACCATATAGCAGTATACAAAGGAGTCACCATATAGCAGTATACAAAGGAGTCACCATATAAGAGTATACAGAGGAGTCACCATATAGCAGTATACAGAGGAGTCACCATATAGCAGTATACAGAGGAGTCACCATATAGCAGTATACAGAGGAGTCACCAGATAGAAGTATACAGCACTACCCCCCAACCCTCCCCGCCACCACGGGCCTCTCGGGGGCGGCATTGACAACAAGCACCCCCGGCACTTACTGTGTGTGTGGACTCTGGAGTGGAGAGGATCCTCCTGTCTCCTCCATGCAGTGGCGCACACCCCGAGTCCCGAGTCCAAGCCTATTAGAGCCTTGGGCTCTTATCAGATGCTTAAAAAAAAACACTGCCTTCCGCTCCCGCCATAGGAATCCATGTGTCTGGTGTCCTGAAAGGGGCTGGGCGCATGGATAGGAAGGTGGCGGCAGGGATGGGGGGGGGCGGCGCCCATGCACCCTTAATGCACAGGATGCCCCCATTAGAGACCTTGTGCTCCTCCACCTTCCATTTGAGGATGCCCCACAGATGCTCAATAAGGTTTAGATCTGGAGACATGGTTGGCCAGTCCATCACCATTACCCTCTGCTTCTTTAGCAAAGAAGTAGTCACCTTGGAGGTGTGTTTGGGGTCATTATCATGTTGAAATACTGTCCTGCGCCCAGTCTCTGAAGGGAGGGGATTATGCTCTGCTTCAGTATGTCACAGTACATGTTGCCATTCATGGTTCTCTTAATGAACTGTAACTCCCCCGTGCTGGCAGCACTCATGCAGCCCCAGACCATGACACTCCCACCACCATGCTTGACTGTAGGCAAGGCACACTTGTCTTTGTACTCCTCACCTGGTTGCCACCACACATGCTTAACACCATCTGAACCAAATAAATTAATCTTGGTCTCATCAGACCACAAGAAATGGTTCCAGTAGTGTATGTCCTTAGTTCTGTTTGTCTTCAGCAAACCGTTTGCAAACTTTCTTGTGCATCATCTTTAGAAGAGGCTTCCTTCTGGGACAACAGCCAACCAGACCAATTTGATGCAGTGTGTGGCGTATGGTCTTAGCATTAACAGGCTGACCCCCACCCCTTCAACTTCTGCAGCAATGCTGGCAGCACTCATACGTCTATTTTCAAAAGACAACCTCTGGATATGACTTCTTTGGTCGACCATGGTGAGGCCTGTTCTGAATGGAAAATGCCCTGTTAAACTGCTGTATGGTCTTAGCCATCGTGCTGCATTTCAGTTTCAGGGTCTTGGCAATCTTCTTATAGCCTAGGCCATATGTATGTAGAGCAACAAAACTTTTTTTCAGATCCTCAGAGAGTTTTTGCCATGACGTGCCATGTTGAACTTCCAAGCGATAACATCAAATTTAACACCTGAGACCTTGTAACACTAACGAGTCACATGACTCCGGGGATGGAAAACGGCTAATTGGGCCCAATTTGGACATTTTCACTTGGGGTGTACTCACTTTTGTTGTCAGCAGTTTAGACATTAATGGCTGTGTGTTGAGTTAACAGCAAATTTACACTGTTATGCCAGCTGTGCACTCACCACTTTACACTGTAGAAAAGTGTAAATTCCTCAGTGTCGTCACATGAAAAGATAGAATAAAATATTTACAAAAATGTGAGGGGTGTACTCACTTTTGTGAGATATTGTATGTTTAGCGTTAGGCAGATGCATGGTCGAATAACAGGCCAGGGTCAGTTCCGGAGCAGGCAGAGGTATGTTTAGCGTTAGGCAGAAGCGTGGTCGTATAACAGGCCAAGGTCATTTCCAGAGCAGGCAGAGGTATGTTTAGTGTTAGGCAGAAGCGTGGTCATATAGCAGGCCAGGGTCAGTTCCGAAGAAGGCAGCAGTATGTACAGTGCAGTGCAGTTGCATAATGGGTGTGGATGTAAATGACAATTACGTTTACTATACTTCACTAATAATGTAGTGAAGTATGGTAAAGGCAGAAACAGTCACCTATACAGGGGCCTGGTTGGGAAGTACATTGGGGACAAAAATACACGGTGTCTCTTCTACCTCCTCCTCTGGAGCACACCTGGCCTTTCTTCTGATGTCTTTGGCCTGTTTCACGAAAGGGAAGTTTCTCAGGAAAGTGATGTTCTTGGAGTCTGCTCATTGAATCAGAGCAAATATTTTCTGGTGGGCCTTCAGGGTACAATAGAGCGGTGATAATTTATTCATGGTATTGAAGATAGGATACGGGGGTCTCGGTACATTTTTTTGTAAATAACATAAGTGTTATACATAGCCAAACTGAAAAAATAAATAGAAACTTTCTTCAATGTCAACACTTCCATGAACAAATTATATTCATGGACACAAATTGGTTTCCGGATTGGGCTGTCTCTTCTGGGTATTTCCACGTAGGTGTCGTCATGAATTGTTGAGAACCTATAGAAGGTTCGGCTATCCCTCCACTTAACAGCCAATAGCTCCTTGTTCCGCAAAGACTCTGTCTCCCCTGTTCATAGCCTTTCATTAGCGAGCCTTTGTAGGAAGCCCTTTCTATTGGCTCTGACTGTACCGCATGCTAGAGTCTGCCTCAGGTAAAGGTTGTGGAAGAGCGGCAAGCTTGAATAGAAATTATCCACATAAAGATGGTAACCCTTTCCAAGGAGTGGATAGAGAAGCTCCCAAACAACTTTTCCACTTGCTCCAATATACTCAGGGCATTCAGGGGGATGCAGCTGGGTGTCCTTCCGTTCATACACCAGGAAGGCGTAGATGTAGCCTGTGGCTTGGTCACAAAGCTTGTACAGCTTAACCCCATATCGGGTCCTTTTGCTGGGGATAAACTGTTTGATGCCCAGCCTGCGTGTGAATTTTACAAGTGACTCATTGATGGAGATATTTTGGTTGGGGGTGTATAACTGGGCAAATTTTTCAGAGAAACCATTTAGAAGTGGCTGAATTTTAAATAATTTGTCGTAAGCTGGGTCATTGCAGGGAGGGCACTGAGTATTGTCATTAGAGTGGGGGAACCGCATAATCATAAGGTATCTTGACCTTGGAGGGGTTGGTGGACCAGTAGGAGTATAATTCGTTTTTTTTTTGCGAGTCCCATATTAAAAGTTAGGCCTAAAAATGTTTAAATTCCTCCACGGTAAGTTCTCTCCACTCAAAGGGACGGGCATAACTATAACCAGGGTTGCTTGCTATGTACTGTTGTGCATAGAGGTTGCACTGGGCCACAATGGACGATTGTAGGTCATCAGTGAATATTAAATGAAAAAAATCAAGAAGGGTAAAATTATCGGTGTTCACCTGGACACCTGGCTGGGCGGTGAAAAGGGAGATATTTGCTGCTCTGGAATTAGTGGGAAGCCACAGGGGGGTTCTGAAGGGCATGGGTAAGGCTGACATGGGTCCTCACCTTTTGGGGGTAAGATGACACCCCACTAGTGCTTGGCCTTTGTTGCAGTGGTACTTCATTTTTCATGGATGGCACTGCACTAGAGGTGGATGGCACTGCACTAGAGGTGGATGGCACTGCACTAGAGGTGGATGGCACTGCGCTACTTGTAGTAGCCTGCTGCTCCTCACCAGAAAGCCTTCTTTTCATGGGCACAAGTTCCTCTTCCTCCTATTCTGTATCAGACCCACTGCTTAAAATGGGTTCATAATACGATACAGGAATCGGACGCAGACTCAGAGAGCTCCCCACTGCTCTCATCACTCAGGCTAAGAAGCTGGTATGCCTCCTCACTGGAAAAATATTTTTTCGCCATATTGGTGACTGTGGGCTGTGGTACGATGTGGATAGATGTGAATGCACTGATGGGTGCTGATGAGAGTGCACTGATGGGTGCTGATGTGCACCAATACATTGCGGCTGCACTGATTAGTAGGCACTGATCTGGGGTGGCACTGACGGGCGCTGATGAGGATCCACTGATAGCGTGGCACTGATGAGCACTCACTTATGGGCACTGATGTGCACTATTGGGCACTGTAGTGGCATTGATGAGCACTGTAGTGGGAGCGATGAGCACTGTAGTGGCACTGTAGAGTACTGTAGTGGTGCAGATGAACACGGATGGCACTGATGGGCACTGTAGTGGCACTGATGGCACTGTAGGGCACAGGTGAGCACTGTAGTGGCACTAATGTAGGACTATAGGGGCACTGATGAGCACTGTAGTGACACTGTAGTGGGGCAGATGAGCACAGATGGCACTGTAGTAGCACTGATTGGCACTCTAGTGGCACTGATGGACACTTTGTTGGCAATGTAGCACTGGTGGGAACTGCAGTGGCACAGGTGGCACAGATCACTGATGTGGCATTGGTATGGCACTGTAGTGGCACTGATGGCACATATGAGCACTGTAGTGGCACTGATGGGCACAAGTGGCACTGATGGACACAAGTGGCACTGTAGCGGTACTGATGGGCACTCTGGTGGCACTGATGGCACAGGTGAGCACTGTAGTTGCATTAGTGTAGCACTGATGGGCACTGTAGTGGCAAATATGGCACTGAGGTGGTACTGGTGCGGCACTGATGGGCACAGTAGTGGCACTGATGGCACAGATGCGCACTGCAGTGGCACTTCTGGGCACAGGTGGCACTGATGGGCGTATGTGGCACTGTAGTGGCACTGGCGGCACTGATGAGCACTCTGGTGGCACTTATATGGCACTGATGGCACAGATGTGCCACAGATGTGGCACTGGTGGCACTGATGGCACAGTACAGCACTTATGTAGCACTGCTGGGCACAGTAAAAGTACAGTAAAACTCACTGTTGGCTTGGCACTGCTGGGTACTCAATCTCTCTCCTTTCCACACACGCTGTATCGGTGAGAGGAGAGGAGAGAGCTGACACCCTGGATGACCTCGCATTGTTTACATTGTGATCACTCCATCATTGGACGGAGTGATCATGTGGTAAAGGGCCCTGCCATTGGCCCTTTACCGCAATCCGTGACCCGCCGGGTCCCATGAACCCGGCGAACACGAAGACTCCCGTGAGCGCGATTCTGGGAGGATGTTATAGTACGCCAGAATAATGTGTCCACCATTTTTGGGCGGTCGGCATGTGGTGAAGCACCAAATGTGAATCAAACAATATTGTATGATTTGTTCTGTCTGTCCTGACAAATTTAAAAGAAGGCAAGAGAGTTTTGTCTATAAAAGGAAGGAAGCACTATTACTCTCTAGATCATTTAACTTACCCCACATTATGTTGCCTGCCCTACTTTTAAATTGTATAAAAAATGGGTTGTGGAGAGCCAAAAGACTGTAATTGAATGTTTTACATTTTTTTTATATTTTTTTACATTGAAATAAAGTTTATAAGTATTTGGAGATAAGTGGACTCATTGTATAAAAAGACATACAGTTTCATATGTATATCCTTAGATGAAGTAATTTACATATGAAAAAGAAGAAATTATGAAAAGTGTAGATTTAGTGGTACTCATTGAGATACATAGACAAAATAGTAATAACAGCTGAAAGTGTAGTTTATTCAGGTTGAAGTTTTGTTGGGGGGTGTGGGCCTTCAGTACTCCATTGAAATGTCGATCCAAATAACCTACACTTTTGAATGTTACCCCTGTTGCCAAGTCCCAAGGAGTGCACCTATTTATGGATTTTATTTGGATTATTATATACTGTATATGGGTTATTTTTGTGCATACTTTTTATTGCTGAACCCACGCCATCACAGAGTGTGCAGTGGTCACCTTTTTGCTCTCTATACAAAAATAAAGTGTTCTTAAAGTGTTACTAAACCCACAACAAGTAAAATCAGTATGTATATGCAGAATAGCATGCTTGTTATACTCACTGTGTAACTTAAGGGGTTAATCCTCTGTATTTTGTAAAAAGGCTGTTTGCTCTTGTATACTATACTACATACAGGCAGTGTATAAACATTGCACATGCTCTGTTCGAGCTTCCTGTTTCACATGGACCACCGCCAAGGACACCCCTTTCTCCAAAGTCCTAGACACAAAATAGATCACTGCCAACCTCCCTTCGGTACCCTCCAAGTCAACGCCGGCCTCCCGGACCCACCTGAACCATTCGCTCCATACCTTAGCGTAAGCTGACCAAGTGTGTTCACTCACCAACCGCCTGATCAATCCTGCGACTGCCCCAAGGCCATCTCCCACAGCCATTCTGCTATCCCTCTGCTTCCGCCGATAGTGCCAATTCCTGGAATTTTTCCCACTGAAAGCGAGACAACGCGTCAGCTACCACATTATCCACTCCGGGAAGGTGAACAGCATACAGGTAAATATTCAGTTGTAAACAACGCAGAACCAAATGCCACAGCAAACAAACAACTGGTGCTGATGACGCTGAAACCCGGTTGACTACTTGAACCACCCCCATATTGTCACAATTCAAGTGCACCTTCAAATCTCGGAATGACTCACCCCAAATCTCCACCGCCAGAACCACCGGAAAAAGTTCCAGCATAACCAAGTTGGGGAGAACTCCCGCTTGTGCCCAAGAATCCGGCCACGGACCAGCACTCCACTGCCCTTGAAAGAAAGCCCCATAACCTGTGGACCCCGCCGCGTCCGTGAAAAGTTCCAAATCCACATTGCTAACCGGACCAGACATCCACACCGACCTGCCGTTAAAGTTCTCCAAAAATACATGCCACACCCGCAGATCCTCCCTATGCTCACTGGTAAGACGCACAAAATGCGAAGGTAAACGCGCTCCCCCCGTAGCCGCCGACAGCCGCCGGGAGAACACCCTACCCATGGGAATGATACGGCACGCAAAGTTCAACTTCCCCAGAAGGGATTGCAAAGCCCTAAGCCGCATCTTGCGTAGGCTCATAGCCACCCGAATCTCTTCCTTGAGGGCCATGACCTTGTTCAATGGGATGCGACATTCCATGGCCTCCGAATCAATCACAATGCCCAAAAATTGAATAACCGTGGATGGCCCTTCCGTTTTTTCCGGGGCTAAAGGAATACCAAAATGCTCAGCTATGTGTTGCAATGTTGCTAGCAACACCGCACACTGCTTCCCAGATGATGGCCCTATGCAGAGAAAATCATCCAAATAATTGTTAATAGAATTAAATCCGGAAACCTCCCTAACAACCCACTCCACGAAGGAACTGAAAGTCTCGAACAAGGCGCAAGAAACTGAGCAGCCCATAGGCAAACATTTATCCACAAAGAAACCCCCTTGCCAACAACAATCAAGCAAGCGAAAACTATCCGGATGCACCGGGAGTAACCGAAACGCCGATTCCACATCACATTTTGCCATCAAGGAACCCTTCCCATAGCGACGTACCCAACCTACTGCTGCGTCAAACGAGGTGTAGGACACAGTACACGCCTCGTCCGCAATGCCATCGTTCACCGACTCCCCTTTCAGAAAAGACAGATGGTGAATAAGCCGAAACTTATTAGGCTCCTTCTTAGGAACCACTCCCAGTGGTGAAATCACCAAGTCCTCCAACGGCGGTTCCCGAAATGGCGCGACCATACGCCCCAACGCCACTTCCTTCCCCAACTTTTCCGAGACCACCCCAGGATGCTGGAAGGCTGAACGTAGGTTGCGCGACATGGCCGGAACTGCAGTCAAAGAACAAGGAATACAAAACCCCCTCGAAAACCCTTCCCCCAGCAACTTAGCTGCACGCCAATCCGGGTATCTATCTAGGAACGGCCGCATCCTTACCACCCTCACCGGAGTCCTCCCTCTTGTTTGCAGACCCTCTGGCACGACCCTTACCGTGTTTGAAACAATGTGACAAGGGATGGGCTCCCGCGCAACCAGAGCACTCATGTTTGAAACGGCACTTGCCTCCAAACTTGCATGAGCCCTCGTTGAATTGCCAGCAAATTCCCCACTTCTTTGCGGCCGGTTGTCCATGGGCAACTGTACTACCGCCCCCCTCCTGAAAAAACTGGTTTTGCGCCCGCGGCGCAGACATAAGCCGCATCCATAGCCCAATGTCCTTGTGGTCCCATCTCAAGGATGGGCGCACCGCCCTCCGCTGCCTAAACTGCTCGTCATACCTCAGCCATGCGGTTCCCCCGTAGACTCTATACGCCTCACCTATGGCATCCAGGTAACAGAACAAACCCGAGCAGTGCTCTGGATTCTTCTCCCCTATCACACTCGCCATAATGGCAAACGCCTTTAGCCAATTCGTGAAGGTTCGTGGGATCAATCTGTAACGCCTCTTCTCCTCTTCCTCTTTTTTCGTTTCCACTGCCTTAACCCTATCCAAGTTAAATTTCTCCAACGGCAGCAGCGAAAAAATCTCCACGTACTCACCTTTCTGAATCCTGTCCCGAACCTCTGCCTTCAAATGGGCCCCTAAGGGCCCCTCGAAGCACACGTATACCTCACACCGTGCTGCATCAGCTAACCTGATAGGATCTGCGGCGCCCACGCCATCCTGACCCGTCCCAGTCCCCTCCTTAACCACCACCACGTCTGACCCCGTGGCTCGTGAAGGCCCTGTCACAGCCTGAACCGCGCTGGTGGATGCAGCAGCCAAAACCCCACCACCGTCAGGTACTGGCCCACCCACGGTCGCCCCTCCCTGCGGCACCCATGCCGCCGTCACTTGAGTGGACCCCTTTAATGCAAAGCGCGCCACCAAGTCCCGCAACCCCCCAACAACTCCTGCAGCGCCATGCCAGACCCTGATGTGGCGGGCGTAGGGCCCGCCACCTGAGGGGGCGTGACTACTACTGCCGGAGATGGCCCCCCTGAACTAGAAGAGACCAAGCCACCCCCCCACCCCCAACATCCTACCCAATAACAATTCCAATGAGCCAGAAGTTAATGGTGACTCACCGGGCTGCTCAGGGGTGCCCCTTCCAGCCGCTACCTCCGCCTCCCCCGGTGAAACTCGTCCCGCTGTGTCCTCGCCTTCAGAACCGGACCGCTCTTCAGCCGATGGGAGCTCTTCCGTGGGGGTGCCGTATGGACCATGTGACGGGGATCCATCCAGCACGTTCTCACTTCTCCACTGGCACCGCCCCCTCCTTCGCACTCCCTCCGCCTCCGCGTGCTCCGCCCGTTGTGGATCCAAGGCACACACCCGGCCATGTGTGCCCGTCGCTGCCTGACTCCTCCCACTTCGTCTCCCAGCATGGCGGGAATCCGCCCTCACGCCGCCAGCCGTCTGAGGAGGCCTCGGCGGCCGTTTTTGCTTGTGTTCCTGCCCCGGGCTCCTGCCTGGTTGCACATGCCTGAGATGGGGGGGAGGTCCCAGCCTGGCCCCCGTGTGTGGCGCTGCCCGCTGCCCCCCCCATAGGCCGGTCCCGCCTGGTCCCACCACCCGTCGAGGTGCGCTTCGCCGGCGGGCCAGACCTCTCCCGTTCCTCCTGGCCCCTGCTCGCCTGCCTAGTTGTGGGGGATGCTCCCGGGGAGAAACGCTCCAGAGGCCGGGACCTCCTAGCGCGTGGGCCGTCTGGACGTCACGCCACGGACTCTCGCTCCTGATCCCCCAGCAAGGCTGTCACTTGTTCGCAAAGCCAATCCGCCCCTCTTACCGCAGCAGCCGCCCTCAAGCCACTCAGCAGCCCATCCACGTCCGCCATGCTCGTTTGCAGGTGGGAGACGCAAGGAAGCTCCTTAGACCTGTTCTTCCTCCACTGTGCCCCTACCGGCTAACGCCCACCCTATTTATAACACCCCACCCACCCAGGAATAAACCATTCCCAAGGGGCCTACCTAAGGACCAATCCCTGACCCTAAAACTAAAGTTGTTTCCCCAGGTCACTCAGTCATGCTGCCCCTGCACTAATCCCTTCGTCTTCATTCCGGGGCTCCCTGAAGTAATCTTTTAACCACTTCCCGACCGCGCTATAGCCGAATGATGGTTACAGTGTGGCTGGCTAGGTCTGGGAGACCGTCTATTGATGTCCTCCCGAGCTTGCGTGTCCTGCTCGGCCCCTGAGGAATGCACCTGGAAGTGTCCGTGATCGCTGGGTCCTCGGGACCCAGCACATCACGGATCGGAGGAAAGGACCAATGACAGCGGCCATTGGTCATGCCTGATTCAGCTCTCTCCTCACACTGATACAGTGTGTGAGGAGAGGAGAGAGATTGAATTCAGTAGCATGAGTCTCATTGATTTTTGAGTACCATACAGTGCCACATCACTGCCACTACAATGCTCATCTGTGCCCTACAGCAGGGCTCAAAATTTCAAGTCCTGAGCTACTAGCCAGGCCTTAAGGGTTACTCGCCACCAGTTGCCCCACCCAATCCCTACCATGCCCCACCCCTCCCCTAATGCCACCCTCATAAATGATCTCATGACATGATACTTAAATGTTTTATGCAGAATTAAGTTATAAAAATAAATATTAGCAGCATCTTTATCAGTGCCCATCAGTGCAGCCTCACCTGTGCTCATCAGTGCAGCCTCACCTGTGTCCATCAGTGCAGCCTCACCTGTGTCCATCAGTGCAGCCTCACCTGTGTCCATCAATACAGCTACTGTCACTGCCCGTGACAATGAATGTAGCCTGCCCGTGACAATGAATGCAGCCTGCCCATGACAATGAATGCAGCCTGCCCGTGCCAATGAATGCAGCCTACCCGTGCCAATGAATGCAGCCTACCCATGCCAATGAATGCAGCCTGCCTGTGTCCATGACATGCAGCCTGCCCATGTCCATGAAATGCAGCCTGGCCGTGTCCCTGACATGCAGCCTGCCTGTGTCCATGACATGCAGCCTGCCCGTGTCCATGAAATGCAGCCTGCCCGTGTCCATGAAACGCAGCCTGCCCGTGTCCATGAAATGCAGCCTGCCGTGTCCATCTAATGCAGCCTGCTCCTGTCCATGAAATGCAGCCTGCCCCTGTCCATGAAATGCAGCCTGCCCCTGTCCATGAAATGCAGCCTGCCTGTGTCCATGAAATGCAGTCTGCCCGTGTCCATGAAATGCAGCCTGCCCCTGTCCATGACATGCAGCCTACATGTGTCCATGAAATACAGCCTGCCTGTGTCCATGAAGCTGGCCTACCTGTGCAGGGGAAGAGAGGAGAGGATCGCCGGTCAGATTATCAGAGCGCCGAGGAACATCACGGTGACAGCTTTCATTTCAATTGCCGCGTGTTCCCGCCACTCGCCGTCACATACAGCCCTGCCTCCTGGGCCGGGGACTTTGATACACGTCACACATCCTGGCATTGGACAGGTAATCTGCCTATCAAAGTCCCCATGCCAGGAGGCGGGGCTGTATGTGACGGCGAGTGTGGGGAACATCGACAATTGAAATGAAAGCTGTTACTGCGATGTTCCCCGCTGTCTGTTTCAGCCGCCTGCTCTCCTCTCTTCCCCTTCGCAATCACTGGGAGAACGGTTCCCATTCATCCCCACAAGCCAGCAGCACTTGTCCACCCCCCCTCCTGCTCCGAGGAATCCCAGCTCACAAGACCTAATTTTCCACTTGCAAAATGCGAATAGGCGAGTGGAAAATTTGAGGGCTCCCCTACAGTGCCATTACAGTGCTCTACAATGCCACATCAGTGCTCATCTGTGGCTTACAGTGCCATCAGTGGCACTGCAGTGCCATCAGTGCCACTCCAGTTCCACTACAGTGCTCATCAGTGCCACTACAGTGCCATCAGTGCTCATTTGCCCCACTAGTGTCACATCAGTGCCACTACAGTGCTATTACAGTGCTCATCGGTGCCACTACAGTAATCTATTAGTGCTCATTAGTGGATATCAGTGAGTGCTCATTAGTGCCACCCTATCAGTGGATCCTCATCAGTGCTTGTCAGTGCCACCTCATCATTAGTGCACATCAGTGCCGGCTAATCAGTGCAGCCTCAGTGCAGTGCATTAGTGCACATCAGTGCAACCTCATCAGTGCACATAAGTGCACCCTCATGAGCACCCATCAATGCACCCTCATCAGAACCCAGCAGTGCAGCCTCTTCAGTACCAGCAGTGCAACCTTGTCAGTACCCAGCAGTGCAACCTCTTCAGCACCCAGCAGTGCAGCCACTTCACCCAGAAGTGCAGCCTCATTAGGCCAGCCTCAGCAGCACCCATCAGTGCAGCCACATCTGTCCCAGTGTCCCTATTGCCCCAGTTTGTCACCACAGTCACCAGTATGGCAAAAAAAAAAAATTCCAGTAAGGAGACATGCCAACTTCTTAGCTTGACCAATGAGAGCAGCGGGGAGCTCTCTGTGTCTGAGTCTGATTCTGATTTTGAACCCGCTTTAAGCAGTGGGCCTGCTACAGAATTGGAGGAAAAGGAAAGTGTGCCCACCAAACGAAAGCGTTCTGGCGAGGAGCAGGCTGCCACAAGTAGAGCAGTGGCATCTACCAGCAGCTCAGTGACAGCCACCATCAGCGCAGTGGCATCCACTAGTAGCTCAGTGGCATCCACAAGAAATGGAGTACCACTGCAAGAAAGGCCAGGCACTAGTGGGGTGTCATCTCAGACCCAAAGGGTTAGGATCCATGCCAGCCTTCCCTATGCCCTGCAAAACCCACTATGCTTCCTCCTAACTCAGGCGATTTGACCATCCTCCCTTTTACCGCCCAACCAGGTGTTCAAATGAACACAAAAATTTTGACCACATTGATTTTTTTTAACTTTTTATTTTTACCCATGACCTATTATTTTCCATCGTGGCCCAGTGCAACCTCATGTCCCACGCATGTCCCTATGAGTGGAGAGAACAATGGAGGAATTTAGAATATTTTTGGGCCCCACTTTCAATATGGGACACAAAAAAAATGAATTATACTCCTACTGGTCCACCCACCCCATCCACCACATGCCAGTCTACTTCATTATGCCAAGATCAAGATATCTAATGATTATGTGGTTCCCCCATTACAATGACAACACCCAGTGCCCCCAAAATGACCCAGCATATGACAAATTATATAAAATTCAACCACTTCCAAATTTTTCCTCTGAGAACTTCACCCAGTTATTTACCCCCGATCAACATATCTCCGTGGATGAGTCAGTTGTCCCCTTCACAGGCAGGCTGGGCTTCAAGCAGTTTATCCCCAACAAAAGGGCCTAGTATGGGGTTAAACTCTACAAATTTTGTGATAGAGCCATGGAGTACACCTATGCTTTTCTGGTGTACAAAGGAAAGGACACCCAGCTGCATCCCCTTGAATGCTCAGAGTACATCGGATCCAGCAGAAAAGTTGTTTGGGAGCTTGTATATCCACTCCTTGAAAAGGGTTACCATCTATATGTGGATGATTATTACACAAGTTTGCCCCTCTTCCACAACACCGGAAGAAGACTCCAGCGTGTGGTACAGTGAGAGCCAGTAGGAAGGGCTTCCCGCAAAGGCTCGTTAATGAAAGACTACAACAAGGGGAATCAGCGACTTTGCAAAAGGAGAAGATATTGGCTATCAAGTGAAGGGACAAACAAGACATTTACATGCTCTCAACAATTTATAATGACACCTATGCGCAAATCCCCGGAAGGAACGGCCCAATCTAGAAACTAGCGTGTGTCCTCGATTATAATTTGTTCATGGGGGGAGTCAACTTCAATGATCAAATGTTCCAGCTCTACCTTGCTGTAAGAAGAACCCACTATTGTAATATTTATTTTTTCAATTTGGCCATTTATAATACTTCTGTGATTTACCGTAGTTCCACTGAGACCCCTGTATGCTATCTTCATTATCAAGAAGAAATCGTCACCGCCCTTTTGTACCCTGAAGGCCCACCATAAAGCATTCTCTCAGATTCAGCGAGCAGACTCCACGAACACCATTTTAATGAGAAAACCCCTCCCCGTGAAACAGGCCAAAGGCGTCAAAAGAAATGCGCCAGAGGTGGAGTTAAACAAGACACCACATATTGTTGTCTCCAGTGTCCTTCCCAACCAGGCCTCTGCATAGGTGACCATTTCCGCCATTACCATACTTCTCTACATTATTAGTGAAGTATGGTAAATATAATTCTCAATTCCTGCCATTTACATTCACACCCCTTATGCCATTGCATGCTCCTGACCTGACCCTGGCCTGTTATTCATCCACGCCTCTGCCTGCTGTCCAAACTGCACATACCTCTGTCATCTCCGCAACTCACCCTGGCCTGTTATTCGACCACTCTTCTGCCTAATGCTTAAACTGTACATACCACTTCCTGCTCTGGAACTGACCCTGGACTGTTTATTGATCATGTTTTTTGCCTGCCTCTTGGACTGATCTCTTACCCTGCTACTGGAGTAGCGGGAGTCATAACACAAGGGTCTCACATATGTGAGAGGCTTCAGAATTGTGTTTCTGGAGGAAGAAAACAAATTTATTGGTTTTCTCATTCCTGGATTAGGGTCTGGAGACTGAAAGTTTCAAAGAGATTTGGGCGGGAGAAGCCTATACCCCTGTCCCCATTCTTTCCTGACTGAGGCCCTTAGCCCAATATTTCTGCCTGCTGCCAGCTTAATGCCATTATGCCTCTACCTGCCGCATGAACTGACCACACCTCAGCCTGCTAACTGGACTATGGACCATGTTCCCGTCTACTACCAGGATCAATATTATGGCACTGCTGGCAATATCTCTATCTGCACTGACCCTGGAATGTATATGGACAGTATGCCTGCCTGTTGCCTGTACTGACTATAAACAATATCCCTGCCTGCTGCCTGGACAATTTTATTCACTGTTGCTGATCATGTCCCTGCCTGCTGCCTGGACCAATGCTCTCCTGCAGACAACTGCACTACTAAAACCACAGGTAAACTTTTGTTTACCCTCAGCAGAATGTATTTTGGGAAGTAATTCTGGGTATGTGCATGCTATATGTTGGAAATATGAAGGGCCTTCAAAAATGTGATAAGTTGTCAGGAATTTAGATATGTAATTTATATCCCTAGAATACCTGACAGTGCTCCTTGGATGTTGGGCCTCTGTATGTGGCCAGGCTGTGTAAAAGTCTCACACATGAGATATCGCCATACTTAGTAGGAGTAGCAAAATGTATTTTGGGGTGTAATTTCTGGTATGTACATGCTATGTGCTAGAAATATCTCATAAATGGACAACTTTGTGTAAAAAAAAAAAAAAAAAAATGTATTTTCTTTCCACATTTTCCAAAAACTTCTGGAAAAAAAAATGACATGTGCAAAAGAATCATTATGCCTCATAGATTATATGTTGGGGTGTTTTCTTTCCAAAATTACGTCATTTTGTGGGCATTTCCATTGTCCTGGTGCTCCAGGGCCTTTAAAATTGTGATAGGTTGTCAGGAAATTAGATCTGTAATTTATGCTCCTAGAACGCCTGGAAGTGCTATTTGAATGTTGGGCCTCTGTATGTGGACAGGCTGTGTAAAAGTCTCACACATGTGGAATCACCATACTCAGGAGGAGTAGCAGAATGTATTTTGGGGTGAAATTTCTGGTATGTGCACGCTATGTGTTAGAAATATCTTATAAATGGACAACGTAGCAGCAGCAGCAGAATGTGTTTTGGGGTGTAGTTGCAAGTATGAATATGCCATGTGAGAGAAATAACCAGTTAATATGATAATTTGGTGAAAAAAATAATAATTTTGCAAAGAATTGTGGGAAAAAATTACAAATTCAAAAAACTCACCATGCCTTTTACTAAATACCTTGGCATGCCTATTTTCCAAAACGGGGTTCATTTTGGCATATTTGTACTTTCCTGGCTTGTTAGTGTCTCAAGAAATGAGGTAGGCCAGTACAGTCAGTACATCAGGTGTGATTAATTTTCAGTGATTGGCACTGTAGCTTGTAGACTCTATATAACCTTTACAAAGACCAAATAAATTAGACTTATTTGGGTTATTTGCACCAAAGATATGTATCAGTATAACTTTCGGCCAGCATTTATGAAGAAAAATTACTAATTTGCAACATTTTATAATAAAAACAAAGAAAAAATGCATTTTTAAACAAAATTTTTGGTCTTTTTTTTATTTATAGCACAACAAAATAAAAAACCCAGTGGTGATTAAATACCACCAAAAGAAAGCTCTATTTGTGTGAAAAAAAAAGGACAAAAATGTAATATGGGTACAGTGTGGCATGGCAGGAGTAATTGTCATTCAAAATGTGAGAGCACTGAAAGCTGAAAATTGGCCTGGTTAAGACGGGGGTATAAGTGCCCTGTGGGCAAGTGGTTAAATGGTTTGCTACATCCAGGTTTCCCTTAACATAAGTGTTGTGTCCAGTTTTCATTATAGTACATTTTCCTTCTATCGCTGATATACCTAAAAAAAGTTATATCTCCTTTTTTTTTAAATAGATTTAACAACGTACTCCCCTTTCTGTGCTTTGGCAGCACTGATAATGTGTTTGGCCTCCTTTCGTCCATTTTTATACATTTCTCTATCAGCTATTTCCCTGGTAACCAGTCGATTGCTACTTGCTACATAATATAACAACCGTTTGTCATACAATCCTATGCAACAGTATCTAAGTTGTACACCTTTGTATTGCATGTACTCTGAACAGATACTGTAATTCTACTCTTTGTTTTGTATACATTTACTGGTAATAAAATGAAGTATAAACAAAAAATAAATGTACAATAGTTTTAGAAAACAGTATTACAACAAGCATGCATGTCATATTTATTTTTCAGGGCTTTAGGACTACCATTAACTGATCATACCTATGAAGACTGCAGGCTAATGCTAACTGCCAGAGATTTGACACTACCCATGGAGGCCGGCCTTGTGGAGTTCACAAAAATCAGCAAAAAGTTAAGGTAATATGTTTTTTGTATGGAATGTTTATTTTTTTTGTGCTACGTTTAGGACCTTGACAGTGCTGCAGGCAAGACTGTAAGCACCTGGAATGGTCCCCAAGGAGCTTAGCAACTGATCTTATAGGACTTATTCAGACAGGTCAAATGTAGTGCCAGTTCATGTTTAATGACAGGGAAATTGTTTATGTGTATTGCAGCAACTATGGGGTAGCTTCTTGAAGAATTACAGATCATTGCAAAAATCAGGGGTGGTTATGAAGAGAACAATCTCACGATCAAAAGAAAGTACTTTTATGAAACTTTGAAGAAGACTTAGATGTAATGTGTTTCTACTAATGGACATTGGGGTTGATTTACTAAAAGGCAAATCCACTCTGCACTGGAAGTGCACTTGGAAGTGCATTTTGAAAGTTGCTGTAAATCTGAGGAGAAGATCTGAAGTGAGGCTAAGCTCTGCTGATTTTATCATCCAATCAAGTACAAGCAAAAATGCTGTTTTTTATTTTCCTTGCATGTCCTCCTCAGATCTACAGCAACTGCACATCCAAGTGCTCTTCCAAGTGCACCTGCAGGGCACTTGTAGTACAGAGTGGATTTGCCTTTAGTAAATAACCCTCATAGATCTGAAAGGATTGACTGATGCCTAAAGTTATAGGGTGGGCATAGCTAACCAATCCCCCTTAGCCTAATGAGACTAGACTTATATCAAAAGAAGTGCTCTTACGCATTAATAAAATTAAGAAACACAACAAAACTTAGCTCAGAGGGTGCCCCTGTGTGCTTAACCACTTCCCGCCTGCCATGTAGCAAAATGACAGCTGGGAAGTGGTTTCATTATCCTGACTGGGTGTCATATGACGTCCAGCAGGATAAGCCGCGACTGTGGGCCCGCGGGGGCACGCAGCGAGGCGATCGGTGGTTTGGTGGTATGAGTGCCCATCAGTGCCGCCTATGAGTGACCATCAGTGCCACCTATCAGTGCTATATACAAGGTGCCCATCAGTGCCGCCTATCAGTGCCAATCAGTACTGCCTCATCAGTGCCAATCAGTACTGCCTCATCAGTGCCCATCAGTTGCAGCCTCATCAGTGCCCATTAGTGAAGGAGAAAACATACTCATTTACAAAGTTTTCTAACAGAAACAAAGAAAAACTTTTTTTTTTCAAAATTTTCAGTCTCTTTTTTATTTGTAGTGCAAAAAATAAAAACACCAGAGGTGATCAAATACCACCAAAAGAAAGCTCTATTTGTGGGAAAGAAATGATAAAAATTTTGTTTGGGTACAGCGTCGCAGGACCGCGCAATTGTCATTCAAAATATGATAGCGCTGAAAGCTGAAAATTGGTCTGGGCAGGAAGGCGTATAAGTGCCCTGTATTGAAGTGGTTAAACAATCAATAACTTAAAAAAACACTCCAATATATCTAAAAATCTATTGACGTGTACAGATCCAAAAATGGCAAACGCATAGTCTTGTAAATGCACATATGATGCGCTAGTATGCTGTAAATGTTTATTAATATCTTACTTTGTAGCTGTGATTCAGCTGCATATGATAGGGTATGCTGCTTGAAAACTGCTTATTTTGGTGTGTCTTTTTATCTTTTTTTTTTTTTTTAAATTACTGGTGTTGAAATAAACTTCAACTTTTAGACCTTTTCTCTCATTAGTCAAATAAAACACACTCCTAAATAGATCTGTATATCAAGTGACTCTTCAATTTCATTTGACTGTACTTGAAACTGATTGGACAATCTATATGGCTAGTAGAGGTGGATCAGATCATGCATAGCTATTACATTATTTGGGATGCCTCATGTGATGTTTATATTTATGCCATTCAAGAAATGTCTGATATATCAGTGGGAATCTGTCTAGTAGAGATTGTCACGCTGCAAAACTTCAGGACTAATATCACTTCTGATGCTTTTATGGTGTATTTTCTTTGAATTAAAGGACTTTTGCTAAGTGTCTGTGTGTTTTTCAATGTAACTCCTTCTGTAAAAGGAGTTTGAAAGGGTCTTTATATGTGCTTATTCCCAAGTGGTATTTCCCAATCTATGACTTCTCCTCATCCCCTTTTGAGGATAGGATGTGGTGTTGAGCCTACTCAAGACTATGAAAAAGTGCCATATGGGGTAGAGGCTTAGGTGTCCCTCCCGCCAAGGTAACTCCTAATGTTGACAGTAACGGGGTGCAGCATGCTTGCTGTGCTCCAATTTCCTGACCACCCAGCCTGTATGCTTGTACAAATGTGTGATTTGAAAAGTAGTAACACAATTTTTTATGCCCCTTTCATCAGATTACATAATACTAATACTGCTTTTTAAAAGCATGTGCATTTCTAAAACATGTTAATGAAAGGATTTGTGTTCTATAACATTTACTACTACAAGGCGGTTGTGCTCCGCAGGATCATGTATATGTATATATGTGTATATATATATATATATGATCCTGCATGTCCGGGTATCGGGCGTGAGTGCGCACCTCCGGTGGCTAGCTCCCGCTGTGATTCTATAACTTTTGCGCAAACCAATCAATATATGCTTATTGGGATTTTTTTTACCAAAAATATGTAGCAGAATACATATTGGCCTAAATAGATGAAAAAATTTGATTTTTTTTTTTTCAATTTTCTATTGGATATGTTTTATAGCTGAAAGTAAAAAATAGTTTTTTTTTTAAAGTGTTGGTCATTTTTTGTTTATAGCGCAAAAAATAAAAAACACAGAGGTGATGAAATATCAACAAAAGAAAGCTCTATTTGTGGGGAAAAAAGGACATACATTTTATTTGGGTACAGTGTCGCACAGCTGCGCAATTGTCAGTTAAAGTAACACAGTGCCATATCGCAAAAAATGCCCCGGTCATGAAGGGGGGTAAATCTTTTGGAGTTGAAGTGGTTAATCAAGCTGTATGACTAGGCCTGCTCCTTGCTACAGTTTTTTGTTAAAAGTGTACCGCTAGTGGTTAAGGCATTTTTTGTTCTACTGCAGTGGCGGCCCATCCATCGGGGCGCCACGGGCGCCGCCCCCTCTCTCCTGTCACACCTATATGTCATGGATAGATTCATGCATAGCATGAATCTATCCATGGCCGCCCGTGACCACCCCCCCATTCACGCGGCCGGCCCCTTTGTGGCGCCGGCCACATGAATTACCGCGGCGGTGGGTGTCTATAAAGCATCTCATTAGAGCCATAGGCTCTAATTGGCTTCATTAAAGTGTGGCTTGTAGGGGTGCGCATCTTCACTGGTCTCACGATTCGATTTGATTATGATTATTAGGTCAACGATTTGATTCAATTCCCCGATGCATCACGATGCATCACGATTACTACCCAAGTGCCCATGGTTTTCAACTTTTCACTCAAAAATTCAACAAGCAGTCTGAAATTGAAGAACTATATTTCTTTTCCTCTGCTATTTTTAAAAAAATACACTAACCTCAGTTCCCTGCGTGCATATAGCAAAGTCTGAAGAAACAGTGACCACAGCAGACATCCAGACATTGCAACAATATTCATTTAGAACAGTAAAAAATACTATGACATGACATTACTGTTGTATAGTGCTAGCTAGTAGCTAACTATGCAGTTTACTTCTTCATAAAAGAAAATATTAAAATGTAAAATATAACCTGTAAAATTTACAGTTTGAGTTAACACATACACACGTAGTCGTACCACCACCTCTACAAGAAAACACAGCACTTATTGACTGGCAAAAATGACAGTAAACCTGTAACACAACACACACTAGGTTGCAAATTTTCAGGTTTACTGTGATGTTTGCTTGCCACTGCCACGCTGCCAGCACCAGTGATCAGACTCAACAAAACATGGATGTTTGTGATAGACACAGCTCAGCTAGATTGGCGTCATAAGATTTTATCACACTTCGTCACTTTACAGAAAACGTTACCTGCAGTGCTGCTGAGTGCACTGCATTCTATCACAATTACACCTGTAACTGAAGCCAAGCCAAGCCACAATTAAAGGTAGGAAAATCCTTGACAGAATAGATTGTCAATTGAAACTTAAAACCTTGAGTAAATCCTTAGGGGATCACAAATATAGACACAACAAACCCCAAAAAAACACACATGTCAGTGAATCACAATCCTGAGAAAGGGCAGGCCAGTGGCCTGGCCAGTGGCCACTGAGCCAAGCAGCCCAGTTGGGTCGCTGATTTGCTGTGTGATTTTTTTTTTGTTTTGTTTTTGTGTGTGTATTTGTGTGATCCAATAAAGATTTTATGAAGGTTTTAAGTTTCAATTTATTCTTTCAATGATGTTCCTTCCTCTGGTGGCTTGGCGGGCATCAGTTGTCTGAAAAAAACTTTTAGTATATTTATTTGGTTCATGGTTGAGGGTTACTTACCCCTAGCCAGAAGACAGACAGTCAGTCAGTGTGAAAGTTCAAAATGGGAGCAATCTTCCAAAAGAAACCATTCTCCATTTTCATTGCTAGAAAAGCTATAACAAATATAAAATGTTCAAGGTTCACTGATGGTTGTTTGTTGTCACTGCCACTCTGCCAGTACCACTGCCACCGCCACTGCCAAACAGACTCAACAGAACACAGGTGTGCTGCACTGTGCACTATTGATGCCAGACAGCCAGATCGGCGTTATAAGATCACGTCACTTAGTCACTTTACAGAAAATGTTACCTGCAGTCCTGCACTCTACCACGATTATTATACCTGTAATACACCTATTACAGGCTGTAACTGAGGCCAAGCCAAGCCACCATTAGAGGTAGTAAAAAAATCCTTGACAGAATAAATCATCAATTGAAGCTTAAAACCTTGAGTAAATCCTCATGGGATCACAAATATATACTACAATACCAAAAAAAAAAAAAAACACACACACGTCACTGAAAATCACAAGAAAGGGTAGGCCAGTGGGCCTGGGCCACTGGGCCAGGCAGGCAATGGCACAGACAATGAGGTCAGGTCGTTGACAGTGTGTGATTTTTTTTTTCTTCTGTATGTATTTGTGTGATTCAATAAAGATTTACTAAAGGTTTTAATTTTCAATTTATTCTTTCAAGGATTTTCCTTCCTCTGGTGGCTTGGCAGGCGTCAGTTGTCTGAAAAAAAACATTTAGTATATTTGGTTTAGGCTTAAACCCCAGTAGACATTGGAATGGACAGACACAGGCAGTCAGAAGATTCAAACTGGGGGCACATTGCACAACCTTCGGAAAAAAAAACATTCTCCATCTCCTCCACCACCTCAACAGAGTCCACTCCACAGTGCTAGAAAAGGCAAGCTATAACAAACATAATATGTTCCAGGTTCACATGATGATTGTTTGCCAGTACCACTGCCAGTCTGCCATGCCACCTGCCAGTTGCCAGTGTCACTGTCAGTGCCAGACAGTCAACAACACACTAACATAGTGTGACTGTGTGTTGTGGACTGTTTAGTTGACACTAGAGTGGCGTTATAAAAGCTCTTGTTGAGGATGTAGAGGGGGAGAGGGAAAAAAAAATAGGGAAGGAGCTGGGATGGGGGGGGCGTGGGGGGAGAGGGAGGGGGAATTCAATGGGGAGAAGGAGGGGGAGAAAGGGATGGAAGGGAAGGGAACAGGGGGTGAGGGAGATGAAGGGGAGGAGGATGGAGGGGAAGGGCAGGAGGATGGAGGGGAAGGGGAGAGGGGGGAAGGGGAGAGGGGGGAAGGGGAGAGGTAGGAGGAGGAAAAGAGAGAGAAGGAAAGAAGGAGAGAGAGAAGGAAAGGAGAGAGAAGGAAAGGAGAGAGAGAGAAGGAAAGGAGAGAGAAGGAAAGGAGCAAGCAAGTGAAGAAAAGGAGAGAGAGAGAGAGAGAAGAAGAGGGGAGAGAGAGATAGAGAGAATGAAAGGAGAGAGGGAGAAAGAGAGAGAGAGAAGGAAAGGGGAGATAAAGAAAGAGAAGGAAAGGGGAGATAGAGAAAGAGAAGGAAAGGGGAGAGAGAGAGAGAAGGAAAAAGGAGGAGAGAGAGAGAAGGCAAGGAGGAGAAGAAAAGAAAAGGAGAGAGAGAAGGAAAGAAGGAGCGAGAGAAGGAAAGAAGGAGAGAGAGAAGGAAAGGAGAGAGAGAGAGAAGGAAAGGAGATAGAGAGAGAAGGAAAGGAGAGAGAGAGAAGGAAAGGAGCAAGCGAGAGAAGAAAAGGGGAGAGAGAGAACGAAAGGAGAGAGGGAGAGAGAGAGAGAAGGAAAGGGTAGATAGAGAAAGAGAAGGAAAGGGGAGATAGAGAAAGAGAAGGAAAGGGGAGATAGAGAAAGAGAAGGAAAGGGGAGATAGAGAAAGAGAAGGAAAGGGGAGAGAGAGAGAGAAAAGGAGGAAAGAGAGAGAAGGCAAGAAGGAGAAGAAAAGAAAAGGGGAGAGGGAGAAGGAAA
>BLSH010165771.1:0-14309 GCA_018402905.1 Glandirana rugosa
CTATACCTGGAAGTCAGTATAGGATGAACCATTATTAAAAGGTAATAACTGATATTCCATTACAGGGTTATGACTTTCAGATAGAACAATAAGCTTCCAAGAACAATTTTTCGGCCCATGAACCCACGTACACCTGCACCTACAATATGAGGCAAATGACAAATTGCAGAAGTAGCAAAGTGATGACATGTACATCGGGCAAGCTTGCAATTCCGCATTATGTTAACTTAATCATTCAGGAAGGTTTAGGGTAGTCAGCAAGAATGAAAGATAGCCTCAAAGTCATTGCTAATGGGAACAAATTATTATTTTGAATGATAAAAACATCATAGGTCATTTTTATGGCTCCAAAACTGTACAAAATGACTAAGGCCAGCCATACATGGAGTGAATTTCTTTACTGCAACTATGGACTGCAGGAAACAAATTTGTTTGATTCCCCCTTCAACGCAGACAGTGTTGATGTGGGAATCACTTCTGCCAGGCCATTGCCTTCTCCCAGCTGTCTCCGCTGGGAGAAGACAATGATAATCGCAAGTAAAACCCAGCATGTTGGTTGTACCCAAGTTGTTCGATCTGTCAACTTGGAACATTCAATACAAAACAAAGGTCACTGTCCACCACCTATAACTGGCCACTACAGCAAGGAGCCATGGAGGGGCATCCACAAACAAAAAACACAGAATTCCAAGCTCAACTTACAGACAGGTCTGCCACCAAACAAATTCACCTGTCTAACAGTAGCGTTTAAAAGGCAGGGGATTGGTTACACACATTTGCAAGTGCATGCATAAGCTGCAGGCCTCGTTAAGGCTCCCTGTATACTGCAGTCCTAACTCTATATATGAGAGGCTTCACAATGGAAGCACATGCAATCCAATGGATAGATGGAGGACAGGTGACTGGAGGAGCCCATCCCCCCCAAAAAGGTACAGGACCAGACACCCAGCCCTGGCCTAATGGCTGGTGTGCACCTGGTGTGCGCCCAAAGATACAATACAAAACAAAGGTCACTGTCCACCACCTATAACTGGCCACTACAGCAAGGAGCCATGGAGGGGCATCCACAAACAAAAAACACAGAATTCCAAGCTCAACTTACCGACCAGTCTGCCACCAAACAAATTCACCTGTCTAACAGTAGCGTTTAAAAGGCAGGGGATTGGTTACACACATTTGCAAGTGCATGCATAAGCTGCAGGCCTCGTCAAGGCTCCCTGTATACTGCAGTCCTAACTCTATATATGAGAGGCTTCACAATGGAAGCACATGCAATCCAATGGATAGATGGAGGACAGGTGACTGGAGGAGCCCATCCCCCCCAAAAAGGTACAGGACCAGACACCCAGCCCTGGCCTAATGGAACTTGGAACATTCAGCCTCCCCATACACAGTTCAAATCTTGGGCAGTTCCTGCTGAACTGGCTAAGATTTGAGCCGTGTATGGCTTGCCTAAGTCACAGTGACACTGTCCTCAGATCAGATCTTGCATTTACACTTCATCTGTATCTTAATGTGAACCTGAACTCAAAGGGTTTGACTTACTAAAGGCAAATTTACTTTGCAAGGGATGTTAGTGTGGTGAAAATTCTCTTTTCAACGGATACCCAATCCCCATTCAAATAATGGGTAGTGGATATGGTGAATATGTCCTCTAAGACTTAAATAGTCTATTATGTATCTGCTTCAACAGATACTAATGTTGGTTAAATGGTGGCTGTTTAATGCCCTTGCTTTCCTTTTTTGCCATACTTTTGTCTCGTTGGGCTGGTTTGCCTATGTTTGCACGGTTTGCCTGCCCCTCCGTTTGGACTGCTTTTGGATGTTCCTACATTGCTTATTATCATCAACCTGTGTCCTTCAATGAATGATAGAGGAATTTACATTTTGTCTTGACTTTCTCCTGAAAAATAACAGCGCATGTCACGTACCTGGTGCAAGAGTCTGACTTATGCAGCGGGCAACCTCCCTTACTATCCTGACTCGGGAACCCCTGGTAGAGCAGACAGGTGGCTCGGGAGTGCAGGATGGCACGAGGGTCAGACTGGGTCACTAGTGTTGGTAAGAAGTCCGTTGGTGCACTTGAAGCGTGGTCGTACCAGCCAGGTCGTGGAACAGGCTGGCGGTGCGGTACAAGAGGAGCAGGCAGATGGGTGGTCGGGTCCAGGCAGGGTCATCAACAGGCAGGCAGCAAAAGTACAGAAGGGTCAGGCAAGAGAGTTGTCGTAGACAATCCAGGGGTCGGTGCAGGTAGAAATCAGCAGAGTCAGGCAAGCCGGGTTACAGGAACAGAGAATCACAGTTCAGGTTAATCAGGAACACACACTACATGCTGTAGATCAGACAGCACTTGTTGCAGGGTGTGCTGAACAGAAATAGAGCCGTTTGGCTCCGTTTCCGGCACGTGCGTGGACGCGCACAAACGCGCAAATAGCGCTAAAAAGTCCACTTTTGCAGGATTTCCTCTAACATTGCCCCCCAAGGGACAGCCACCGGATGCCCAGGCGGGCCTTCAGTTCAGGGTGACTCCTCCAAAAGGACCTGACACGTTCATTGGTATGAATGTGTTCTTCGGGTTCTCTTTAGGTCCATACCCCTTCCACTTAATCAAAAACTGTGTCACACCCCTTCTCACTCTGCAGTCGAGGATTGCCTCGATCTCAAACTCCTCTTCACCATCTATTATAACTGGCTCCGGAGGGGTCGCTTTCCTTCCCAGGAATTGGTCCTGGGTTACCGGCTTCAACAGGGATACATGAAATACTGGGTGTACCCGAAGAGAAGAAGGGAGGCTCAGCTCATACGCCACCCTGTTGATTCTCCTCTTGACCGGGAAGGGGCCAATGAACTTGGGTCCCAGTTTCTTAGAGGGGCAGGACAGTTTTAAGTTCTTGGCGGCCAGCCAGACTTGGTTGCCCAGTTGCAGATCCAGCTCCCCTCATCTTCCTCTGTCAAAAGTTTGCTTATTGTACTCTTGTGACCGAGATAATGTCTCCCGCAAGAGTTTGGTGTTTTCCACCAAGAAGGTGGCCATGTCTTGAACAGCAGGTACTGCACTTTCTGGTACCAGGTCAGGCAGGAAAGAGGGGTGGTAGCCGAGGTTCGCCCAAAATGGTGAATGGTTTGTGGCTGAGTGTACCGCGTTGTTGTAGGCAAACTCAGCTACCAGCAGCAGGGAGACCCAGTCATCCTGGGAGAACGAGGAATAGCACCTGAGATATTGTTCCAATGTTTGGTTCATTCTCTCCATCTGACCATTGGTCTGGGGGTGGAGGAGAGTGCTAAATCAATTCCCAACAAGGAGCAGAGGGCTTTCCAGATTCGAGATGTGAACTGCACTACCCGATCCAACACGATGTTGGCCGGGATTCCGTGGAGGCGGACGACCTCCCTGATGAATGTTTCAGCCGTTTGGGTGGCAGTAGGTGTGCTCTTCATGGGGATGAAGTGGGCCATTTTAGTAAGACGATCCACTATCACAAAGATGGTGGAGAATCCAGCGGACGGAGGTAACTCCACTATAAAGTCCATGGACACATGCGACCAGGGGCGCTCTGGAACTGGCAGTGGATTTAGCAGCCCCCAGGCCTTGGTCCTGTTGACCTTGTTACAGGCACAGGTGGGACAGGCCTTAACATATTCTCGGTGGTCCTTGTCAGCCCGAGGCCACCAGAATGAACGTGCAAGTAGCTCTGTAGTCTTGCGACCCCCAAAATGACCTGCCAGCTTATCGTGGCACAACTCCAGGACTGCCAGACGTTGTCCTTCCGGGACGAAGATTCTTGTACCCAGCCACCACAGCCCGTCATGTTGGGTCAGCCTGGGGTCCTGAGGGATGACGGACTTGGCAAGGGACCATCGGATTTGAGAGAGGAGATCCTCTTGGGTTAATAAGAAGCGCCGGGACGGGAGGGTGGTATCCGGTAGAGTAGACTCCCCTGACTTATGAAACATCCTGGAGAGGGCGTCCGGCTTCACATTTTTTGACCCAGGCCTGTATGTGATGTGGAGTTGAAATCAGGAAAAGAAGAGGGCCCATCAGGCCTGACGGGGCTTTAGTCTCTTAGCTGTCCGCAGTTATTCTAAGTTCTTATGATCAGTGAACACCAGAACTGGATGTGAAGCTCCCTCCAGCAGATACCGCCATTCCTGCAAGGCGGATTTTATGGCAAGTAATTCTCTGTCTCCCACATCGTAATTTCTTTCTGGGGGAGTTAATTTCTGAGAAAAGAAGGCAATGGGGGGAAGAGCGGCTTTAGGCCCTTGTCTCTGAGAAAGTACCGCTCCCACCGCCGTTTCGGATGCATCCACTTCCAGAATGTACGGCAGGGCGGGATCTGAATTCTTGAGGACTGGTGCAGAGGTGAAAAGTTTTTTGAGTTGTTGGAATGCTGCTTGGGCTTCTGAGGTCCATAGGAACCGTGTATTCTGCTTTGTGAGCTGAGTGATGGGGGCGATGACGGCTGAGAATCCCTTAATGAATTTTCAATAGAAGTTGCACCTTTTTCCTGTCGGTAAGCGCTGGCCATTCCACAATAGCAGAGACCTTCTGGGGGTCCATGGTTATGCCGGAGGTGGAGAGGATGAAGCCCAGGAAAGAGATACTAGAGCATTCAAATGCGCACTTCTCAGCCTTAGCGTATAGTCCATGCTGGCGCAGGTGGCTCAATACGCTCTTGACATGGCTACGGTGCTCTTCCAAGGATGAGGAAAATATTAAAATGTCGTTGCGGTAGACCACTACGAATGTGTCAAGAAAATCCCGGAAAATGTCATTGACAAGATGTTGGAAAGTGGTCGGGCCGTTGCATAGGCTGAACGGCATGACCAAATATTCGTAGTGGCCAAATCAGGTTCGGAAGGCCGTCTTCCACTCATCTCCTTCGCTAATGCGGATGAGGTTGTAGGCCCCTCGGAGGTCTATCTTTGAGAACACTTTGGCTGAACCGAGTCTCTGGAATAGCTCCGGAACCAGGGGTAAGGGATAACGGTTCTTAACCGTGATCTTATTGAGGTCCCGGTAGTTGATGCAAGGTCTAAGGGACTTGTCCTTTTTCTCGACAAAGAATATCCTGGCACCGGCGGGAGACGTAGAGGGCCGGATAAATCCCTTTTTTAGATTGTCATCCAAATATGCCTTGAGGGCTGTAAGTTCCAACTCAGAAAGCGGGTATATCCTGCCGAAAGATACCTCTGCCCCTAGAAGCAATTCTATTGGGCAGTCGTATTATTGGTGTGGCGGCAACACATCCGCCACCTTCTTACTAAAAACATCTAGGAATTCATGGTATTCCGTGGGGACTGCCAGGTGGGTTTCTGTATCAAGATCCGGGTTCAGGCAAGGTATGGTGAGGGCCAGATCCACAGGTTGCTGGAAACAGTGGTGAAGGCAATAGGAGGACGTGAACAGCACGTTGCCAGTGACCCAGTTGATCTGTGGGAAGTGTGCCCGAAGCCAAGGGATCCCAAGTATGATAGGAAAGCGGGGATGCGATGGCGTCCAGGCGTAGTAGCTCCACATGACCATCAAGAGTGCGGGCTAGAATTGGGATAGTTTCATGAGTCACAGTACCCGAGCTGATGGTGGACCCGTCGGCCAGATGAATAGTCATTTGGTGCGCCTTAGGCTGGAGAGGAACCTGGTGCTGGGCTACGAAGGTCAGGTCCATGAAAAAACTGCAGGCCCCAGAGTCTATGATTGCCCGGACTGGGACATCTCCAACAGGCAGTTGTAGGGTAATGAAGAGTGCCAAATGGGACAGGACCTCCCCCTTGATGGGGTAAGAACTCCTAAACCGTTTGGCTGGGTAGGTTCGCACCCTGCGCCCGGCCACTCCACAATATAGGCACAAGTCCTGGGTCATGCGACTGAGCCTCTCCTCTGGAGTGAGGCTTGGGCACCGGAGGGTAACCGGCTTTTCAGAGTGGTGCACCCGCAGGCGGCGATCGATCCGTATGGCCAGATCCATCAGTTCGTCCAGAGTCGGGGGAACATCAACACAAGCTAGCTCATCTTTGAGAGGCTCAGACAAGCCCAAGCGGAACTGGAAGCAGAGGGCTGCGGAGTTCCAGGCAGTGTCGGCACTCCAACGCCGGAATTCTGCCACGTAATCCTCCGCCGTGCGGCGGTCCTCGTATAGACGCGCCATGGCCAGGAAGAAGAAGAGTGCCAGGCAGGTGGTTTCTGCGGTCTTCTGCTCCAGAAGTCGGTGAGCCCAGGCCTGGGGCTCAACCTGGAGGAGTGAGATGACCAGTCCCACTTCGGTGGCTTCTTGAGAAAAGGTGCAGGGTTGGAGAGCGAAGTATAGTTCGCATGCATTGCGGAACACCCAGAATTTCTTGCGGTCCCCTGTGAATCGTTCGGGCAGGGGTACCTCGGGCTCCGAAGGCAGAGTGATGAGGGTGTGATCAGGAAGCGAGTCAGACCCGGATGCGGGTGGTGTGGAGAGCTCCCGGAGTTGGCCTTCCAGCTGCGCGTGATCATGTTGGAGAGCCTTCACCGCTCGAGTAAGGCCGGCCAGGTGTGTGCAAAGTTCATTCGTTGGAGAGGGCCCCTGCGCAGACTCAGGCATGGCTGTCTGATACTGTCACGTACCTGGTGGAAGAGTCTGACTTATGCAGCGGGCAACCTCCCTTACTATCCTGACTTGGGAACCCCTGGTAGAGCAGACAGGTGGCTCGGGAGTGCAGGATGGCACGGGGGTCGGACTGGGTCACTGGTGTTGGTAAGAAGTCCGTTGGTGCACTCGTGCACTTGAAGCATGGTTGTACAGGCTGGGTCGTGGAACAGGCTGGCGGTGCCGTACAAGAGGAGCAGGCGGATGGGTGGTCGGGTCCAGGCAGGGTCATCAACAGGCAGGCAGAAAAAGTACAGAAGAGTCAGGCAAGAGAGTGGTCATAGACAATCCAGGGGTCGGTGCAGGCAGAAATCAGCAGAAAATCAGCAGAGTCAGGCAAGCTGGGTCACAAGAACAGAGAATCAGAGTACAGGTCAATCAGGAACACACACTACACACTGTAGATCAGACAGCACTTGCAGCAAGGTGTGCTGAAAAGAAATAGAGCCGTTTGGCGCCGTTTCTGGTGCGCGTGCGCGCGTGAACACGCAAATAGCGCTAAAACCAGCGCACTTCCTGGTATGTGAGTGTACTTAGGCACTCCTGTCCCAAAACCCTTAAAGTGGATATCTCGAGTATGAGACCTATGCCACTGCTGCCAATGACTGCTAGTCTCAGGAGATTTGGTGATGTGGAGGACCACAGGAAATTCTGGTGGCTAGTCTTTTACCCCCAGCTTCCCCCGGCAGCCAACGGCACTTAACCTCACCCTCCCGCCCGCTGTCTGCCCGACATTTTCCACAACTTAGTGGCGGGTCAGGCAGTGGATGAAGGGTGGCAAGCTGTGTCCCTGGCAGCGGCTCCTGTTTCCTCTCATGGAGACGCCGTGCGTCTCTTCTCTCCTCCTTCCTTGGTGTCCAATAGGATCGCCTGTACTTTCAGCCAATTGGGTGATGGCTCTCAGACATGCTTCCCGATTGGCCGGGATGAGGATCAGTGTTGCAACAGCAAATATTCACTTACTGTTGCAGCACACCTGAATGGGCTCCAGAGGCAATGCTCTGTGCCCAGAGCCTACCCTATTTTGAAGCCTATTAGCGCCTCTGGCTCTAATCAGTACTTCAAAAAAACACCCCCAGCGTCCTGAAAAGGGGCCGGGCGCATGGATAGGGAGGACGGTGGCATGGATAGGGGGGGGTGGCGCCCGAGCGCCCTCAATAGACGGGCCACCCCTCCTATACTCAACTTATTTTTGCTCCCCTACCACTCAATTTGGCAGCAAATATGAATACCTATTACTTTTGGGAATGGGTAACATGTTCACTGAAAAAGAGAGCAACAGTGGGAGTCTCGCTAATACAGAGGTAGCGCTTACCCTGATATCAGGGGGGTGCTGAAAAAAATAAATAGCCACAAAAAAAGAAAAACAAAAAAATGAGTCTGCACCAGCCATATAAGTCAACTACATTTATTAATTCATTATAATAAATGTTGTGGCTAACATGTTCACTGCCCTTCTTGCCATGTGACAGCACAGAAGGCATCTTCAATAAGTCTTACTGGAAAGCCTTTAATACTTTGCCACCTGCTTCTTGTTCTGTCTCTGGTAGCTGTCTTGCCTAATCATTTTGTATTAGGCTACAAAATTTGAGTTCCTCCTGACCTGTGGGAGGGGTGTTAAAAAATCTATGTATGTGCCCACCCTGTACAATTACGTTATAATAACATTACCAAAACTTTTATAGCATAAAGTTTTACATCAGGTATAAAATTATTCTATATGCGCTGTGTAATATCCTTGTAATATAACGTAAAACCACATTTTGTTTTAAATACTTTTAAACACATTTTACTAATGATGGCTCTTCAACAGCATCTATCTTTTATGTCAGCCACAAGTAGATCTAATAGAGACTACGAATAGTCAAACTAGTGATTACCCCTGAAGGGGCCGCTGAAAACAGACAGGTTCTTCCTAAATAGTAAAGGGGCTACCAGCCTCCCAAGCACATCGCCAATTAAAGTTCAGGGGATATGTTTTTAGGATTTAGGCCTCATACACACGGACGTTTTTTGACGCCGTCGTTTTCTGGCGTTTTTTTGCAGCTCTCCATGTTAGTCAATGGCCCCATAAAAACGTCAGCGTTTTTGAGCTGTAGATGGCGTCGGCGTTAGTGAGCTGAAAGTAGAACCCACAGCCATCGCGTTCTGAGACTGTAAAGTTTTGGCGTTTTTTGACGCAGACGACGCAAAATGCCAACTAACGCCAACAAACGCCAACTAATATTGTACCGGCGTTTTCCGGCGTTTTTTGACGCCAACGTTTTTAGGTTGAAAAATAGCAGAGGGATGATTTTTTTTAAAAAACACCTATTGACGCCGACGCTCACTAACGCTCACTAACGCAGATGCATAACTCCGAAAAACGCCAATTTTTTTCCTTGACGTCGGGCCCGACATTTTGTTAAGATACGCCCGTGTGTATGAGACCTTATTGTTTAAAAACATTATCATGAGAGGGGTGTAAGGTCACAGGATACTCTGAAATGACCAACAGCAACGGCACACAAGCTAACTTCTGCTGGTTGAACTGGATGAACTTAAGTAACTTCTGTGTGTTTAACCAGTTCCTGCCCAGCCTACAGTGAAATGACGTTTGGGCGGGACTTTTGTCTTTCCAAGTGAATGTCATATGATGCCTTCCCGGAACTCGACTTTTGTGGGCCCGCACTGTGGCGTGATCTGTCAGATCACTGTACTGGCCCGCTGCTGGTACCAATTATAGCAGATCACATGACAACTGTAAACAATGGATGGCTTCCTTTCATGCCATCCTTTGTGTATAATTGTGTTGTTAGCTGTGATTGGTAACAGTGATCACATGGTACAGACAGGGCCAGTCACAGACTATCTATACCATGTGATTAGCTGTGGCCAATCACAGCCAATCACAACAATACACACTAAATGAATCAGTTTCATTCAGTAAACATGGTTGTTTTTCTGCTTAACGACCGCCCTATAGCAGATTTACTGCTACAGGGCAGCCATTCTGTGCAGAATCACATATATATAAGTGAAGCTGAAAATTGGCCTGGGCAGGAAGGGGGTAAAGGTGCCCGGTATTGAAGTGGTTAAGGTCCTACAGCTGTAGATTACAGGACAATCATTAGCAACTGGTTCTTTTGCATCTCTACACAACTATCACCCCCCAGTGAGATCTTTATGCACAGTGTCCCAGGAGTCATCTACCACTCAGTCTTCTCCGGTAAATATTCAGCTGATCATATGAATCTCCCTCCCTGTGCTCTGGAAGCTTCTTTCAGAGACAGGGGGAAGCAATCAAACTATCAGCCTAGGAAACCTGAGCAGACCAAACAATCAACAAACATTCTACTCACTACAGTAGAGCCAAATTAAATTTACCTAACAACCTAATTTTGAGGGCGCTACATTCTATTACTGATTTATCCTCTTGCTGCATACAACCATACTTACACAAGCACTATGAAGGGAATATATATTTGAGTACCACCTAAAGTAACTGTAAACCCTAACAGCATGCCATTTAGTTTTCTCATGCACTGTGTATTAAAAGCAACATATTTTTTTTTTAACAAAATACTTGTTTTCAGCATTTTCTGAGCCTCGGGTGCTGCTTATCTCTTGTAGCCTATTTGCAGCCATTTCCTAAGTACATGAATGCAGTCTAACAATGGCTGCATGTCATTTTTCAGGATGTGTTCCAGATGGTGGCAACAGCTCTACTTTACCACTCTCTCTCTCCACACACTTTTTGCTAAGATAACAAAGGCACTCATGGAGTATTTGTAGACATAGCTGAGATAATTTATGTAACAGAGACAACAATTATCAACAACAACTCCATATGAGCATGCATTAAAGTGACATGTATCCGTTCTCTCCAAAAATCATATATACACATCCACTACTTAATGGCCTTGTAATCTATTTTTCATTAATTCATTTTTCTGCCTCTTTGTAACGTCTTCTCTGAGCACCCGAACCTCTCCTTTTCCCCCTCATGTCTGTTTTTTGGAATGAGCAGTTGCGGTCATATGCACTTCTCTATGTACACTGTGCATCCCATCTATGGGATAGGTGGCTATGATCCTACATACAGTGGGACCATAGAGAACTAACTTAGCCATCCTGTAACAGGTAGCTAGATCACAACAGCAAGAACAAAAGTATTTGGAGATTTTGGGAAGGCTGAAGGCAATCCAAAGTACTTTTTAGAGTTAAGGATACATACTTCAATAGAATTTTCATTTTAAATCAGAGTTTAGAGTCGCTTTAAGACACCATTGTCTTTTTGCCGTATTTTTTTCCAATATTTTAAACTAATCATATAACCCATATATGGTTCCAGCATGTGCCTTTGTAGTCTCCTGTTTTTCGAGCTAGAAAAAAAAAACAGAATTTTCCTTGCATATAGTAACAAATTACCATTAAGACCACTAGTGGGCACTGTGTATACTCCTCTGAATGAATGTATAGGCTGCTCTTGCAATACCAGATCTACCAAATTGTTTAAAAAGCAGTCTGGTGAAGGATCTGGGAGGTGTAGAACTATGCCAACTACCAAAAAGAACACAAGATAGTTCTTTTTGTATCCTTTTCATTACAATGTAGCTTGTATATTAATAAATGTATGGCGTAAATACAATATACAGTTGAATTCTTGTATATAAACCTTTGTCAGATATACTATAAAAATGTTGCATCTAACGCTTGTCATTATAAGAGTCTGATATTATATAATTTACTATGGGACTTTTGTTCTTCTCAGTCCTTATATACCACATGCAAACAAGGAGAGTGGTTTGGGGAATTAAATCTGAAAAAATATGTCAAAATATAATTACTGGATTTAAATCATTCATTATGCAAAATCATATTCAATCAATTATCATGCCTATATCTTTGTTGTTATACAGCTGCACTGAGGTGTAATAATTATTTCAACACCAGAGTTAAACGTTGATTCAATCGTAATTTTAAAAGGCAAGGCAGATTATTTAATTAATGGTACGTATTATATATTGCATATTATTTTGGTTTATGCTTCCTCAGACTTCTTACATATCTATTTTGGGCAATATGAAATGTTTAAAGGCTCGTACACACTATAAGAAAATTGGGAAAACATTCTCACCCAAAGAAAATTCAAAAAAGAAAGACTGCGCATGATCAGAAACAATAAACAACAAAAAAAAAGCCTTTGTATGAATTTTTGTTCATCGTTTCCGATTTGCTGTGAAAGGAAAATCTGACAAACGTTCGCCCGATTTTCTTATAGTGTGTACCCCACTTAGTCTTATGTTTTTATGGGGGGGTAGTGATTGCTTTACCGTGTTACTGAAAAGCTCTTTTGCATTCAGTCATTTCAACAACATTCTGTAGACACAGCTGCATGTTGTGTCCCCACTTCTTTAAGTAGAACAAAAGGCATTACTTTTTGTTTTCATTTTGGATATTGTATTGGAGAGTTATAATCCCTGACATCTGTGCCCCATTGGGGAGATCCCCCTTCACTTCATACCCCATAGCCAAAACAGGAAGCGGGAGGAAAACTCTCCAAAGTGAGAGAATTGTCACCAAAACTAGTGTCCACATTGGAAGATTTCCCCTCTGTTCCTGTGCTAGTGGCAACTCAAGAATTGAGAAAACTTCTCTTTCACTTTCAGTGATAATGGTAAACACAGAAAAACAGAAAGGATAAATCTTTCTAACGGGACACAGACAGCAATAAAAACCTGCCAGATGTTGTAATCCCTCTCCACTCTATCTAAAACTAAAAAATGTTTTGTTTTTAGTTGTACTTCAACCCCTTAATGCCCAAAAGAACAACAAAACTGAATGCCGTCTTGCAACTCTAGAGGAGGAGTGCTGTGCAGTGTGCTCCTGTGCCGCTCTTCTCTTTTTCATGCCCTCCCAATGGGTGTGAAGCTGGTGCGACTATACTGTGAACAGTGGCAGAGCAGATTATGTGATTCTTCTGCTTGCTCCCCCCGTTAAGCTATGGAGGACCAATCAGAACAGGCTGGAGGATGATCATGGGACATGTAGTCCTCCTTAGATAGTTGCACAATGCAAGTAATGGCTTGAACTACAGCAACTACAGTGGCCATAACATATTACTACTAGGGAGAATGAGACCTTTAGGAACTGACCTCACAGCTGCCTAGCAGCCTTATTGCGGCCTGCAGGTTTAACTGGTACTATCCTCATGTGCACCAATGGTACAACTGGGCTCAACGCTAGCCGGCTGAAGAGTTAGGACTAAAGACTGCCCCTTTACAGTTGCTACATAGAGACATTTGCCCATTGCTTAGTTTAAGAGTTACCTCTCCGGGGACATTGCACCATACCTTAGCTATTCTCTTAGAGTGCACTCTAAACTGGTTACAATATTCTTGTTCACACTGCAAGTAATGTTTATGTACACTGTTTATTGGTGACTTTGCCAATTTATGAGTTAATTCCAGTCTAGTACAGAACTCTATTGTAAGTTACATTGGCATAGAGATTACATTGTCTAGCAGACTGGGTCTGTATCTACCTACTGTGAGTTAATTTATGCTCAAACCACCATTCATTCTAACCTGTACTAATGCCTTGATTTAATTTACCACTAAACAGTCTAGAGTCTATTTCCTGGTACTAATTTACAGCCAAGTGAATGGTACCTATACTCATGCCTGTGTAAGTGACTTTCACTCAACCAGACTAGGGTTGCCACCTTTTCTTCAAGCCAAACCCGAACACTTTAGAGGCGCACGGCATGCCACCCCAACCGTGGCACAATTTTGGCGTTATTGTCGTCCGACAAATCGCGGCAAAATCGTGCAAACAGAATTGTGGGATGCCTGTCACCCAAAAGAAGTTTTGCTCCATGATTGGGGTGCCATTGAAAGTAAAGGGATCGTGAACACGTCCCGTAATTTGCGGTGATTCGGGAATTGTGAGCAGAATTCAGGGGTGTGTAATGCACAGTGTAGGGGTAAGAAGAGTGAAACTTTTTCTCTGCCAGCAATACTCTCCCCGCTTTGTGGATTATTTTAAAAAGGACAATTCTGGCGCTGCCGGGGGTGAGTGTTGTATGGCAACTGTGTGATATATTTGTTTGAAATTAAGTGCTGTGTGCTGGTCACTAAAAAAAAAAAAAAAAAAGGGGGGGTTACCCTTATATTCTGGAGTGTTTGTTAAAACACTAATTAATTCAGGTGAGGTAGTGTTTGTGAATGAGAGCTGGTTGCTGCCCTGCCACACCTCTCAGGAGGAGAGTAAGAGATGTTTATAATATAAAATTGTGACTTTGGTGTAGGCGCTACCAGATAATATGTTCAATTATGTATGTCCAATAGTAAACGTGCTAAAATCATGCAATACCGGTGCCTGTGGTGAAAATTAATCAAAAGTGTGTCACTCTGTGAAAAAATAATAAACAAATGGAAGACAACCTTCTGCCCTTATTAGTTTGCTCCGGCCGGGCTGCCGTTTCAAAAAACCAAAGAGTATTGTTCCTGTCCTGATTCTTTTTCCGTGTGTCCAGGTACTATTGAGGTGAAGTCAGACGAGCGGCTGGGTATTATCCGCCGAGCGATCTCCGTATGACAATAGCTGTTGTGGGTGAGCGTGACGTCTCAGGCTCCGCCTTACGCGTTTCGTCATTCGACGTCCTCGGAGGCGACGCCATATTGCTACACCCGTACTCTTATATACTGT
>BLSH010165771.1:38691-49494 GCA_018402905.1 Glandirana rugosa
GTTTACCATTTCTCAGATGTAGTATCCGAGAAATGGTACTAGTCTCTACACTACACAGCCTCACTGTGTGGCGTAATGGCTAGGGGGTCTCCGTGCGTGTTCACAGAGTAAGACCTCCTGCAGTATACTGCAAGTCAGTCTTCTCCTCTCGGTGGCGGACCGGTAGTCAAACGATATCCGGCCCACCCTACACCAATTTCCAGAGGGGTAATAGTATTAAAAGTGATTGACCCTTAATGAGGGGTTCTTATTAGTTGTACCCACCAACTATTTAAATGTTTTACATGTTGTATAGATATCTGTTGTCTATAGTTGACTTGGTGTGTTAACGTTGTCCGTGCGATCGTTCGGGTTCCGTCCGGACCCGGACCCGGACTTTGTCCCGAAGTTCGGACGGACCAGCAGAACCCGAACTTCCAGGTGTTTGCTCAACTCTAATTGTGTGGTTCAGTTGATATCTGTTGTCTATAGATATGTTGTACATTTTGTAAATTTATCAACCACCCATGTTGATTATTCTTGGGGAGTAATTCCCAGTTAGTGAAAATTATGATAATGGGGAGACCTTTAACCACATCCCACCCGGCCTATAGCAAACTGATGGCCAGGCGGTGGCTCTCCTCTTCTGACTGAACGTCATATGACGTCCTCCAGAATGAGACACTTGTGCGTGCCTCTGGGGGATCGGTAATGCGGTGTGTCACTCCGACACATCACATCTCTGATCATGGTAAAGAGCCTATGATGTAGACTCTTTACCATTTGATCAGCTGATCACAGTGTAACTAGGAAGTGCCGGTTATTGGCATTCCTCTATTAACGCTGACAGGACGTGAGTAGAGGAGAGCCGATAAGCGGCTCTCCTGACAGGGGGATCTGCACTGATAATCAGTGCAGTAATTACAGTGCAGCCCCACCAGTGATACCCACTAGTGCCCACCAGTGATGCCCATCAGTGCCCACCAGTGATGCCAATTAGTGCCCATCAGTGATGCCAATCAGTACCCATCAGTGATGACTGTCAGTGCCTCCTCATCAGTGGCGCCTATCAGTGCTGCCTATCAGTGCCCATAAAGGCTTCCATTCAGTGCTCATCAGAGTCACCTATCAGTGCCCATCAGTGCTGCATATCAGTGCTGCCTATTAGTGCCGCCTATCAGTGTCCATCAGTGCTGTATATTAGTGCCTTCTCATCAATGCCCATCAGTGTCACCTCATCAGTGCCACCTCATCAGTGCCCAACAGTGCTGCCACATCAATACAGCCTCATCAGTAAAGGAGAAAACTTACTTATTTACCAAATTTTATAACAGAAACAAAACAAAGTAGTTTTTTTCAAAATTTTGGGCATTTTTTAATTTGTTTAGCAAAACAAAAAAAAACTGTGGTGATTAAATACCACCAAAAAAGTTCTATCTGTCTTAAAAAAATGGTAATTTTTTTGGGGGGGTACAGTGTTGCATGCCCGTGCAATTGTCAGGCAAAGTGTGACAGCGCTGAAAGCTGAAAATTGGCCTGGGCAGGAAGAGGGTGAAAGTGCCCAGTATTGAAGTAGTTAATAAAGTATTGTTTTAATTCACCTTTTCATGGTTTGTGAAACAGTGAGCTTACACTTTACTGCAGATGTGTGCTTAGTGTAATAACTAACTAATAGCATGAGGCTATGAGCGAAAGATAGGGGAGATTAAACACAAACTCTTGCTCTATCCCACAATACAATACCCAGTGCCTGGGTAAAGCACTCAGGCTTCAGAATGCTCATTTTAATCATCTTGCTAAGCATTCAGTTTTTTTACCCTGCAGCTACTGTATATTAAAATGTGTGCAGAAACAATAGAAGTTGATGTTTTCTCATTTGCATACCTGGGAATCTTTGAAAATTGCAATTCCTGCGATTGTGTGGGCAAGACTGAGAACTGAATCATGTAATGGCATCTTCTTCTGAAAACAGCAGTCAATTGTCACATAGAAGTTTGTAATGTCTTTAAAAACAGACAACCACATCTCTGGATTTCACATCTGCCATTTTTTAGAAACGGTCTTGTTATAAACCTGATACACTAATTGCCTTGATCCAAAAAGTTTGCAGAGTTTCCAATTTGGTGTTCAATAATGCTGTTGACACTTGACTTCAGAAACGTACTACATAGTTTTTTTGAGGAATTCAGATCGAGTAGGGTGAAGCTTGTGAAGAATTGCTATTTCTTGCTCCAAAAAAAGTGTTCTGCTTTGGGATTACGTATCATTTTTTTCAGCCTTTTTAATTGTGGATTTTTTTCCACTTTGTAACTCCACATAGGATTGGATTTTACTGTAGACATCATTGCATTTATCCACGTACAGGGTATGTGGCTCCCTTCTGACAATATTAGTGAGAGCACAGGTACAATTTGGTTGCAGTGCATTATTACCGTATATACTCGAGTATAAGCCGAGTTTTTCAGCACATTTTTTGTGCTGAAAAAGGCCCCCCTCGGCTTATACTCGAGTCAGTGTCTGTGGGTGGTCTGAAAAGATGAGTAGATTCACATTGCCCAGAGCGCGCTGCTTCTAAGAGCCACTCTGTGCATGAAACTGTAAGACAATTACATTGGAATACAGAGAATGCAGAGAGAGCTGTCAGATTTTCAACTTGATGTCGGGAGGTGGGCGGGACGTGCGGGTGTTAGCTGTTCAGTCCCGCCCACCTCAGTGACACCTGCCAGTACCATCCAGGGCAGGTGGTAATGGCTACAATACCTGTGTTCTGGCTACAATCCCCGTGTAATGGCTGAGTCCATGTGTTCTGGCTACAATACCTGTGTCCTGGCTACAATCCCTGTGCAATGGCTGAGTCCCTGTGATCTGGCTACAATACCTGTGTTCTGGCTACAATATCTGTGTTCTGGCTACAATCCCTGTGTAATGGCTGAGTCCCTGTGTTCTGGCTACAATCCCTGTGTAATGGCTACAATACCTGTGTTCTGGCTGCTGCATTTCCCACCCTAGGCTTATACTCGAGTCAACAACTTTTCCCACTTTTTTGTGGTAAAATTAGGTGCCTCGGCTTATATTCGGGTCGGCTTATACTCGAGTGTATATATGGTAATTATTTCTGTACACTGGTGATATTCACATGATTATCGCTTTGCAATTACGCAGTCTGAAAAGATTCCTCTGAACAGTGGACTTACATGGTCAGATAAAGCCAGGGGTTTATTATGTTCAATCAAAAAGCCTGTAAAGAGTGTTATGGCCTCAATAGTTTGGTAAAAGTTACAAAAATTAATTATTTGCTGAGATCTATCCTCGCTCACAGATGATTTCTCTTTATGGGCTATACACTTTAGGTGAGCTTTGCAGCCATCAATACCTTTATGGGCCATTGAAATATCAGAGCAGTACTCTGAGCAATAAATGTATTTCTTCTCTTTGCTTGATGTTAAAAGAACTGGGTATGCTGAAGTATAACTTTTCTTGTATAAGCAGGAATATTTTCTTTGTAAGAAAAAGAAACACTGTAGACACTGTTGTGCCTGGCACAAAAGGGGAGTTTTTTTTTTCGTTCAACCTAACAGGATTGCATTACTAACACAAGCCATGCTAGTACGATCTCCCCCGCTGTACTATTGTGTTCTGACAGGGGGATTCCCCCCCCCCAAAAAGAAACACACTGTTCAGTGCTCACAGCTAGTGGCTGCAAGCACTGATCAGATGCTGATTTTCCAGCATGCCCGTTTGATAAAAGATAGTCGCTAGACTGGCTTCTGTTGGACAGGCCACTGTACACATGGCCCGAATGTGTGCCGTATTTTAGGCCCATGTGTACCAGCCATAAGTTGCTGATAACTGTGTATTTCAATCTACTGCTGTGCTTCACTGTTATTGTTGCCACTGTATTTTGACTGTCTGTCCTGAAAAAATATATAAAGCAGAAGAAACAATAACTAACAATTAAAACCTAAAGTAGAACAATATCGCAGGTGCTATGGAAAAAAAATCTCACTATCACCTACCGGGTTGCAGTTCTATCCAGTCCCAGTGATGGAAAATGTTGACTTGAGGTGGACTGATGACAGTAGATATGCCATCAATGTAATCATTCCTGTAGCACCCTCTAGTGTGCAATAAGTGTAGGTAAATTTATTTTGTGACTCATGGTAGTTGTGTGACTCTGTAGTTAGGTTGGGCTACTTTAGGTCAGGCTGGAGGGCTCTACAGGACAGGTCTCTGGTCCCCCCCCCCCTTGGTTCTAGATGCTTGGAGAAGCTTCTGGAAGTTAGTGGACAGAGGGTAGGAGGTCCTGATCTGCATACATGAGGGTATCTGGCAAATCCCCTGGCGGAAAGCCCTGGCAGAGTGGCAAGATCAGCCCTTAAATATCATGGAGCCTGGCCAGCAGGGGCGTCGGATGGAAGATGGAGTGCTGAGGTTGCTGTCATGAGGCCTGGAAGGGGATCCCGGGGGTGGGGGACCATGGCTGGAGCTGAGGAAAGGAAGGAGAGGAAGCCTAAGAGAGGGATCTGCATTACCTTTAGGTCTTGTGCAGAAGACACCCTGGCTGGCATGGGAAGATCTGGGTAGTAGGAGGCCTGAACAGAAGTCCTGGGGCATTCTTCAAAACAGCCAGGTGGACTGGTAGTCAAAGCAACCAGGTGGGCTGGTAGTATCTGCAAGCGTCAGAACTGTGGGAGATTCTACTGAGGAGACATGATACTCTTGTATACAGTTTGGAACTTTGTGCTTTTTCACTAAAGGGGACTGAGAGCTCTTGGTTCATAAAGAACTTTACCACTGATCCATAGAGACTGCAATTATTCTGGAGGGAGAACAGTCTAGGGTCTTATTTTTTTGTAAATAGAGAAGGAAGTTTGTCCTCATCTGTTGTTCTTCAAGTCAAGTTGGGAATCACTAAATCCCTATACCCTATCCAAGTTGTTTCCCCCAATAAAACAGCAAAAGCAAGCCCAGGGACGGAATTATTGTGTCTGGATGCAAGTTGGAAATGCGTGTTGCCTGGCTGTACAGGAATACGGGGGGTTCCTGCACAGGCCCTACCATGGGTCCCAGTGGGTCCATTGGACCCAGGCAGCACTTTGAGAGGGGCAGCAAATTGAACCACAGTCTCCTCCCCTCTTCTATTTACCCAGCAAATTGAACCATGGCTGCCTCTCCTCTTCTATTTACCCAGCAAATTGATGGCCAAGATTTTTTTCCAGCAGTTTTGTGTGTCATGATGACAATTGCCTTACGGGGCACTCTGCCTGCCCCTATACTAACCAAGCCCACCTCTATACTACCCTAGCCTGTCTATATACTGCCCTAGCCTGCCCCTAGATAATGTGCTGTTGCGTGTAAATCTGACTTCCTGATAAATTTAATTTTAGTTTTAATTATCATGATATAAAATAATAAATGTTGGGGCCTTTTGGTGGGTGTGATTTTTTTATTTGAGGGGTCTGGTGGGGCGGGGGCAGTATGTCATTCTTGGACCCAGGCAGCACAATGTCTTGGGCCAGCCCTGCGTAGCCCTAAGCTCCATTGATGGCAACAGGTAGATTCACAGAGAAGACAAGATTTCTTTTTCTAGTTAACCGCCAGAGAAAAAAGAACAAAGAAAATTGCAGACGAGCATGCCCCTTTCACATAGGAGTCCTAATCAGGTCCACCTGTCAGTTTTTCAAGTGCACCTAATCAGAAGGTCCTGTCATAGTAGGTTGTCTGGTGGCTCTCATGACGTCACATAGGTTAGTAGATACAGCACACAATCCACAGTGACTGTACCATACTGAAATTTTATTTTGTCTGGCACAGTCCATGGAGCCCTATGGACAGGTGGATGTAAACAACCTTGACTCTGATCAGAGCGGACTCCGCTTCGTGTGAAAGAGGCCTTACAGATAAGGACAATGGAATATCCATCAACCGGTGTTGTTGAGAGGTCCAAGCTTGGGTAGACTCAAGCAGGAGGCAGATACAGGCTTGTTTCTAGGTAGGGATGGGCTGAACAGACCCCTGTTCAGTTTGCACCATGACTTTCCAACACCGCGAAAGTCCGGACCCAAATAACGAACCCCTAAAGTCATTGGGACCCGAACGTCAAAAATCAAAAGTGCCCATTTTGAAGGCTTATATGCAAGAAATTGGGCATACAATGGTTATAGGGGTCCTGCCCAACAACTCAATAGCATACTGGGCAAGTTCTGGCCAGTAGTCTATTCTCATGACCCAGTAAGACAGTGGAACTAGAAAGCTGTCCATCTCTGTTTTGGCCCCGAGGTAATCGTCCACCATGTGATGCAGACACTGCCGATGGGATGTGGAAGCTGACAGCCCTGGGTGGCGAGGACTAAAAAAATTCTGAAATGCATCACTTAGGCAGACACCTTCTCCAACGCTCCTCTCTTGACCAACAGAAGACACAAAACTATGTTTTCCACTACACTGTAACCTACTGGAAAAACATTCAATAAAATCCTCTTTAACATGTCCTCTCTCAAGAGATTTTATCTTCTGCACTCTCTGTGGGGACGGGATGAGTTGTGAGACCTTCCCCTTATAGCGGTGGTCAAGGAGGGTTGCTAAACAGTAATGATCATTCTCCTTAATGCCACCCATTCTTGGGTCCTTTCGCAGGCTTTGAAACATGAGGTTGCCCATGCGCCTCAAATTTGCAGAGGCTTAAGAAGCAGACTCCTCAGGGTCACTCAGGTTGACAGCATCTGGAGCTTCCTCCTCCCAGCCACGTACTACTCCCAAGGGCCCTGGGGTTAGAAAGCCATCGCTTACAGATTGATGCATGTCTTCCTCTTCTTTGAAGCCTACAAGTGCCAGAATCCTCCTCCTCATCCTCCTCCCCTCTCTCCTCCTGTGTGTTCTGTGACATAGGAATAATGGTGTCTGGATAAAGTGGGCCTTGAGAGGAAAGGAAGTCCTCCTCTTCCTCCTGCTGCTCTGCCTCCAGTGCCCTGTCCATAATGCCATGCAGTGTCTGCTCCAGCAGGAACACAACAGGGATTGTGTCACTGACGCATGCACTGTCACGACTCGCCATCCTTGTGGCCTCCTCAAATGGTGACAGTACAGTGCATCCTTAATGATCCGCCATTGACATGGGGAAAAAAAGCTGAGGCGGTCTGATCCTGTCATTATGCCGAACTCACAAAGGTACTCGTTGACGCCCCTCTGCTGCATGTATAGCCGCTGCAGCATTGCCAAAGTCGAGTTCCACCTGGTGGTCATGTCACACATCAAGCGGTTTACGGGCAGGTGGAATTCCTGCTGAATTTCAGCCAAATGAGCATTGGCTGTGTACGAACGCCTGAAATGGCTACAGACTCTTCTGGCCAGAAGAAGCACATCTTCCAACCCTGGGTATATATTTAGGAAATGCCGCACCACCAAATTGAGGACATGTGCCAGGTATGGCACATGTGTCAACTTTCCCTGTCTAAGGGTGGACAGGAGGTTTGAGCCATTATCGCACACCACCATTCCTGGCTCCAGCCCTGTCCCTGCAGAGCTGCAAGAATCTCTGCTCCGGTGTGGTTCTTGTCCCCTAGACACACCAGCTGACGTACTGTATGGCACCTTTTAGCCTGACTCATGGAATAGCCCTTTGGACGCTTAGGGAGTACCTAATGTTCATAGGACAATTCTGCAGAATAGGACATGGAGGTGGTGGAGGAGGAGGAGGATGAGGAGGGGGGTAGAGCTCACAGGTCTGGCATCATCAACACCATCTGTATGGAGACATGGGGGCACAACAAGCTGCAGCATCGAGCCCTGTCCTGCACAGAAGTAAATGATGTTAAACTTGCAGTAACGCACAAAACTATATGGCATTAAACTGGCAGTAACGCACACAAAACTATATGGCGTTAAACTGGCAGTAACGCACACAGAACTATATGGCGTTAAACTGGCAGTAACGCACACAGAAGTAAATGGCGTTAAACTTGCAGTAATGCACACAGAAGTAAATTGCGTTAAACTTGCAGTAACACACAAAACTAGATGGCGTTAAATTGGCAGTAACGCACACAGAAGTAAATGGCGTTAAACTTGCAGTAACGCACAAACTATATGGCGTTAAACTGGCAGTAACGCACACAAAACTATATGGCGTTAAACTGGCAGTAACGCACACAGAAGTAAATGGCGGTAAACTTGCAGTAATGCACACAGAAGTAAATTGCGTTAAACTTGCAGTAACACACAAAACTAGATGGCGTTAAATTGGCAGTAACGCACACAGAAGTAAATGGCGTTAAACTGGCAGTAACGCACACAAAACTATATGGCGTTAAACTGGCAGTAACGCACACAAAACTATATGGCGTTAAACTGCCAGTAACGCACACAGAAGTAAATGGCGTTAAACTTGCAGTAATGCACACAGAAGTAAATGGCTTTAAACTTGCAGTAACACACAAAACTAGATGGTGTTAAACTGGCAGTAACGCACACAGAAGTAAATGGTGTTAAACTTGCAGTAACGCACAAACTATATGGCGTTAAACTGGCAGTAACGCACACAAAACTATATGGCGTTAAACTGCCAGTAATGCACACAGAAGTAAATGGCATTAAACTTGCAGTAACACAATCAAACAGATGGTGGTGGTCAACCGTCACTACACTGGTCTCATTACACTACACTAGAAACTATCTGAGCTGTCCCTACTCTACATATATACTAATGTATGTATGAATGACACGGTCTCACTACACTACAGTGAAACTATCTGAGCTGTCCCTACTCTAGCTGCACACTATGCAAAGCTGAATGATGGGCCTCCTAATTACACATCACACTAGCCCTAGACTGAGACTAAACTAATATTCTACAATTGAAGCACAATAGCACAGTATAGCACACTAACTAATAGCACTGAACAGAGCCTTTTTCTATTTCTCTCCATGCCAAAATCACACTGAAAATGGCTGCCATTGAAAGAATACTTTTATGCTGTGGGGTGGGAATGAGCCATGATTGGATAAAGTCATGATGACAGTGTCCAATTATGACTCTGACAGTGCTCTGTGTCCTGATTGGCTGAAGCTTTCACTGTTACAGCCAAGCAGGGCTGTTCACTGTTCAGCACCGCAATTAATTTTGGTTGGTTCGGGGGGCTGAACAAACGGTCGAACAGCGAAAGTTCGGCCTGAGCATAAATTCCAGACGAACTGTTTACCCATCCCTATTTCTAGGTAGAGGGCAAAAAGAAAGTCATGGCGCTGGCATGAGTAAAATTCCAGGAAAAGGCATAGGATGCTTGGTGACTGTAGAAGCCACTTTAGGAGAATCAGGAACAATCAGGAGAAAGTGTCAGTGCCGGTGCTCATATTAACACAAATTTCCACCGCAAGTGCTATGTACACATCCACCTTTCAGATGCGCTTACCAGATTTTTAGACCCGCAAAAGCTAAGGTCAAATGCGCTGATAATATCAATTCCCATGGCTAGTGGTTCCAAACAGCTCCACTGTCTTTATAACTTTAGCTCTCATTCAAAAGAGGTACACTATCCCATCCACGCAATTTCTCCTTCCCTCACTGGCAGGAAATAGGAAAAAAATTAGAAAAGCCACATGGTGCAGTAGATATGAATCTGTTTATTTCAAATAATTAAAATATACTCACAAGCTTCAGAAGTAAAAGAGCATGCAGATAAAACAAACATTTTTAGTTCCAGAGAACGTCTTCAGAGGGCTGTCAGAGTAGCGAAGACGTGTTAGACGTCATCTAATATAGATTTCCTTGCACATAACAGCAGAGGGTCCTGAAGGCCAACAGTTCAATTAGATGGCTACTTATAGCTTCCCACTGCAGATAATCGGTCCGATGAACCATACATATAGCAATCGGACATGTGCCAATACAAACATATCAGGTTAAACATTCAACATACTGCATCTATTACAAGTCAATACTAGAATACTGAGAATCTATAACAGTCCTTCATATAAGGTCATATAGCTAAAAATCGTTTATCAAAATACAATAAAATGACAAAAAAAAGTCTAAGAATATTATATATCACTGAATAGGTTAAGCTGTCTTATGCCTAAACCTGAAAAAAACGTGTCCTCTGGTAACCCGAACAATTACATTTTAAACACAATAAATACATTTTCACAAATAAAACATACACAACAGCCAATAATAATCAGAACCTTATACTAAACTACTCCTATTTTTACAAAAAAATTAAACTATCAGCAATAAAACAGTTTATGCGCAAGTCTGTATTTAGACCTTCTGGGTGAAAAGTTATAAGTAAATAGATCCACTTCGTTTCACATTTAGAAATGTATTTTATGTTGTTACTCCCCTTCCAGTGGGTTGAAAACTTCTCTATTCCAATGACCTTTAATAACGAGGGATCCATAGAATGATGGGTTGCAAAGTGCCTGGACAGGCTATGACCATGAAATCCCTTGTTAATATTTGCCAAGTGTTCAGCTACTCTCACTTGCAGTTCCCTCTTTGTCCTACCTATATATTGCAGATGAGAAAGACACCATAGGAGATATACTACTTGGTCGTAGAACATGTGATAAAATCTTCAATGTGGTAAGTAGAATGGGTAACTTCTGACTCAAAGATGTTAGTCCTATTAATATTCTGTTTACAAGTTCTACATACTCGGCATCTTTTAGAAGGAAAGAAACCTTTCATGGAGCCAAATAGCTCAATCAAATTGGGTGCGATCATTTTCCACAATATAGTAGCCTTTTTAAAGATAAGTTTAGATTTTTCCAGTAATGATCATTATCATTTTCAGGATACCCCAATGCTTATTTCATACTTTATTGACC
>BLSH010165771.1:50296-60941 GCA_018402905.1 Glandirana rugosa
GGATAGGTTCAAGGATTTGATTTTATTTTGTATTTTTTTTGGTGATGTTGGCGATCTGACCGGTAACCTCATTGTTCGTTCTCAACACGTGGACCGACACCTTTTATAACATACGGACCGACTCCCCGACTTTAATCCCTTCTATGCCCCTTTTATGGCCCATCTCCCATCACGATGTTTTCTATAAAAAATTTTCTCGGCTTATTCCCTCCTGGATCTTTCATCAACAGACTACTTCAGTAAGGGTGACTTAACTTCTTTCGACGAGAAAAATCATGTGGTCCATTGGATGGGGGTTTACATAAGCAAAAATCTCTGGACCACTATCCCACCACCTTTATCCGCCAGGCAGATAACTAATTGCTTGCGGTCAGTTAAAGATTTTATACTTTGCTGCACCCAGTGGTCTGAGCTATTTCTATTTTTTATTTATACCAAAATCCTTTAAAACAAGGTCTCTAAAAACGAATACATTTGGGGGTAGGTTACCTGGTGTACTAAAAAGAGCAGCTTTCTTCAATTCAGTGGGAATGACTTCATCAGACAACTACTTTCTAGGTCCTCCCTTATTCGGCTCTTTTAAAAAATATCTTTTGTAGCACTACCCTCTACCCGGTATTTTCCCCGTATCTTCCCTAATTTCAGCCCCTCAGCCAGGCATACAATATTTTCCACAGCCAGGTGCACAACTCTTGCTTGTTACTCCAATGGCCAGTCTAGCGGTTGTAGTGGTTTTTTTTATGTTTTATTTTAGTTTAGGAACTTGGATAGGAGAAGGCATATAGTAGGATACTCCAAATTGAACTATTCACACTTGAGGACAACTTTCTCAGCACAACTGTGCAGCAGACCGTACAGAATTGAGCAAAGTCCCTTGGAAAGAGAAGGAATTGAGTGGCCTCTGCTCTTTAAGACACCAGCCAGTGTCCTCTTTAGCTTACACCCAACAGCTGACTTCTAAGACCCAGAGGGGGATTCAGCAGCACCAGTCTCTTGGATCCCTTTAGGGGGATCTGTACTAACAAGGCCCTGTTGCAGGCCATATTCCTCCATGATACCAGACAGGATCCATGGACATCCTCCCTCAGTCAGCTTTCAGTAGAACCCTGGGTTTCAACAGGCACCATCCCCAACTGGACCTCTCCTCTGAGGAAAAGACCCAGATCCCATGTGCTCACTCAATATAAATACTAGAACCCAGCATGCTCGGGGCACCGCTCCCTGTAACTGGCTGCCAGGATGGCATTCATATTCATGCTGCTGATCTGTGTGGGTCACTCCTGTTCAGCCAGAACCTTCCAAGGCAGCAGCAACAGCACTGTGAGTCACACAGGATACCCTCACTAAACAATTGGAGCTTTTCTGTTAAGCAGACAAGCTGCTATGTTTTAAGCAGGAGACCACACTATACTAAACTATCTACATCATTGCACCTGTTTAGGAGGGTGCTACACTTTTAATATTCATTTTCCTATCCAATTTATAGACATCGATATAAGTGACAACTGTCTAAGAGGGGAATTCCCTTCGCTTTGGGAGATTTCTTTTAACTTCAGTTGTGCCTTTGGGACAGGAAGTAAATGGAAATTTTCCCTAATGGTACACAGACAGCAAAAATATACTGGCAGGAATTTTATTCTTTACATGCTCTGCCCAAACCAAAAAAATAGCTATATATACACAAATATATTCAAGATTCATTGAAACAAAAGGTTTGCAAGGCCTTATATTTTACTTTAGAAAATAAGCAACATCTATAAAAAAAAATCCTGTCCACTGCCAGCATGCTTCCTCATGGGCAGAGAGAATCAGTCAAGCAGCCCCAGCTCTGCTGCACCCTCTGTTTTGTCTGGCACAGATAGGACATAACAATGGATTAGATCACTCCTAATTAATAAAGGGGTTTGAGGGGCTTGCTCCATTTATTCACTCTTAATTCCCTGTCTTTTGTTTTGATGCACCTGGAATGTATTTACCTTATTAAAACTAAAAGCATAGTTGGGTTTTAACACACCTTTATGTGTCAAAAAATGAACATGAACCTTTAGGCCAATGCACTGCACAGTGTGCTACCACTACTGGCAAAGATGTACACATACATGAACATGCATAAAAATACCACACTTTAAAAAGTTTAGGTGTGAATGAGCCCTAACTGATAATCATTTGCTTATTGTATAGTACATTTGTCTATCCCTGCGTAGCTGATGCTATTTCCAAAAAAAAAAAGGAAATTCTCGGTAAACTTGTATAATTTCACATTATGTGATTTATTTCCTGAGGGCTGCGAGATTCCACAGTACATGTACTAAATATATAATTCTCTTCTAAACAGCCATAATAAACCTAAATAGCTTAAATGAAACTGTATCTACATCTTCCATGATTTGTGTATTCTTCTCTGTATATTGCTTCCTTCGCTATTATTTGGCTCATACATCCTGTATCAGCTTCCTGTTCCACATCCTCCCAGACTCTATTATATGGAGCAGCTATTTAAACTATGTGCTGGCTGCCCTTAGGAGCATTTCTTCTATTTAGACTAATTAGATCACACTGACCCAAATCAGTTTTGCTTAAGGGAAAATAATTGCATTTTAGCATTCTGTAATTTCATCTAATCTTAACACAAACAAACACAGTAGGAAGATAACTTTTTTATCCTTTAAAATTTATCAAACATTTGCATAATGCTATCTATGGTTACTAACCAAATTATAAGAAGAAGAAAATGCATTTCTTTTTCTTACATAGCTAAAAGGACAAAGCACTATGAGTGCACAATGGAAAATGAGGACTACATTATAGGAGCAAATAGGGTTATATGAACTTTAGTTTGCATAGCTAGAGCAAAGTTCACTAACATGCAAACATATCATGTACCAAGCTAGTCTATCATAGGGCCTTTAAATGCAGTGTCATTGTTCTTTAGTATTATTGTTATAGATTTGTGTGTATTTAGTAATATATACATATATACAGTATCTCACAAAAGTAAGTACACCCCTCACATTTTTGTAAATATTTTATTGTATCTTTTCATGTGACAACACTGAAATGACACTTTGCTACAATGTAAAGTAGTGAGTGTACAGCTTGTATAACCGTGTAAATTTGTTGTCCCTTCAAAATAACTTAACACACAGCCATTAATGTCTAAACCATTGGCAACAAAAGTGAGTACACCCCTAAGTGAAAATGTCCAAATTGGGCTCACAGTGTCAATATTTTGTGTGGCCATCATTATTTTGCAGCACTGCCTTAACCCTCTTGGGCATGGAGTTCACCAGAGCTTCACAGGTTGCCACTGGAGTCCTCTTCTACTCCTCCATGATAACATCACGGAGCTGGTGGATGTTAGAGACCTTGCCCTCCTCCACCTTCCGTTTGAGGATGCCTCACATATGCTCAATAGGGTTTAGGTCTGGAGACATGCTTGGCCAGTTCATCACCTTTACCCTCAGCTTCTTTAACAAGGCACTGGTCATCTTGGAGGTGTGTTTGGGGTCGTTATCATGTTGAAATACTACCCTGGGGCCCAGTCTCTGAAGGGAGGGGATTTTGCTCTGCTTCAGTATGTCACAGTATATGTTGGCATTTATGGTTCCCTCAATGAACTGTAGCTCCCCAGTGCTGGCAACACTCATGCAGCCCCAGACCACGACACTCCCACCACCACGTTGGACTGTAGGCAAGACACACTTGTCTTTGTACTCCTCACCTGGTTGCCATCACACATGCTTGACACCATCTGAACCAAATAAGTTTATCTTGGTCGCATCAGACCACAGGATATGGTACCAGAAACCCATGTCCTTAGTCTGCTTGTCTTCAGCAAACTGTTTGTGGGCTTTCTTGTGCATCATCTTTAGAAGAGGCTTCCTTCTGGGACGACAGCCATGCAGACCAATTCAATGCAGTGTGCGGAGTATGGTCTGAGCACTGACAGGCTGAACCCCTACTTCTTCAACCTCTGCAGCAATGCTGGCAGCACTCATACGTCTATTTTCCAAAGACAACCTTTGAGTATAACTCTGATCATGTGCATTCAACTTCTTTGGTCGACCATGGCAAGGCTTGTTCTGAGTGGAACCTGTCCTGTTTAACCGCTGTATGGTCCTAGCCACCGTGCTGCAGCTCAGTTTCAGTGTCTTTGTAATCTTCTTATAGCTTAGGTTATCTTTATGTAGAGCAACAATTCTTTTTTTCAGATCCTCAGAGAGTTCTTTGCCATGAGGTGCAATGTTGAACTTCCAGTGATCAGTATGAGAGAGTGAGAGCGATAACACCAAATTTAACACACCTTCTCCCCATTTACCCCTGAGACCTTGTAACACTAATGAGGGAAAAGGGCGAAGTTGGTCTAATTTGGACATTTTCACTTAGGGGTGTACTCACTCTTGTTGCCAGTGGTTTAGACATTAATGGCTTTGTGTTGAGTTATTTTGAGGGGACAGCAAATTTACACTGTTATCCAAGCTGTACACTCACTACTTTACATTGTAGCAAACTTCAAATTTCTTCAGTGTTGTCACATGAAAAGATATAATAAAATATTTACAAAAATGTGAGGGGTGTACTGTATGTCATATTTATAACAAACTTGTAGGTTGCTGATGTCATACTAACCATTCCAGCACAGAGAGGAATGTAGTAATTCAGGTGCTGCTGAGCGTTTAATACCAAGAATTGGTATGCTGGTGCTTCCACCACTTATTGGCCGAACCCCCAGATCGTGGGTGACCGTCCTCAGTGCTTCTGAGATCCCCACAGGGGGGCACAGAACAAGACCGTCAGCCTTTGGTTGAGAATATTGAGTCAGAAAAAACTCTTGTAATCGAGGAAGCTGTAAATGCATAAAAAATATAATAGTACTTATGATGTACCTTGCATCAGCAGTGCCTGTATTATATACAATTTTCTCTGTGCTGGTTAGCAAATGGTTAGTATGACATCAAAAACCTACAAGTTTGTTACAAATATGACGTGCTGTAGGTGATATTATGTGTATTTATATTTGTACTTATATTGCATCCCGTGACACCTCTGAAGAAGAGTCATCCAAACGTATTATGTACAATATTTCTATGTATTGGTATCAATTCTTTTGTACTACATTTGCCGCTACATATACCTCGAGAGATGTGTTGTCTTTGTTCTTGATGTATTAATAAATGTTACTTTTTAATACATTTTTGACTATTCTTAGATAATGCCTACATAGTCCCAATCTTAGAGGGTCATTTGTTTCCATAAGTGCCCATCATTGCAGCCTCATCAGTGCTCATCAATGCAGCCTATCAATGCAGCCTATCAGTGCCCATCAATGCAGCCTCATCAGGGCTCATCAATGCAGCCTATCAGTGCCCATCAATGCAGCCTATCACTGCATGGGGATCACAGAGAGGAATCAGGAGGAGAGCCAGCCGGATCACACAGAGAGAGGATCTCCCTCTGTGTCACAGCTTGGATCTGAAACGCCAGCCACTATCAAACAAAGTCCTGCCTCCTGGACCGGCTCCTATGATAGACAGCTCACTGAGTCAACTTCCAAGCATTGGACCGCTGTTGCGATCTCTGTGTGATCCGGCTCTCTTCCTGACAGTTTCCTGGCTGATTGCTTTTGGCAGAAGCGGTGCAAACATTTTTATATGGCATGAGAGCCCCCATGCCACTCTAATGCACTGTAAAAAAAAAGGCTGCAACGCTTCTGCCAGAAGTGATCAGTCAGGAAACTGTCGGTCCAGTCAGCCCCTGCTCCACTCACCCTCAGCTTATTTCCACTCACCAAATGTGAGCAGGTGAGTGGAAAATTTGAGGGCTGGACTAGCAGATTTAAATTGAAGTCTAACTCCAGCTCACACTAAAGTTACGCAAGCAGTTACAGCAACTGTTTTTTTTTGTTTTGTTTTACGTGAAAAAATAAAATCTGATCTCACTGTAAGCACCTCTGACTTACCTCTCTGACTTACTGACCACATCACCAGGTGAAAATAACAGAAAGAAAGCCTAAAAAAGAAAAATGAATGCAGCCATCACATCTAAGAATCAGTAAGCGGCAATATATGGAATGTTTGCTTTTGGGTTTAATACCACTTTAAAATTACATACATACAAGGAACATTTCTGAGCAGATTTTGTATACATTGGCCTTACCTGTACACTCTTATACTTGCAGATTATGGCAAAAGCTTTGCAAGGGAGTTTGGCCCAGAGCTTAGTAAATGAGGAGAAGCTCTGCTTACTTCCATCATCTAATCATGCACAAGCAAAAATGCTGTGAAGAAAACACCCTTGAGCCACACATCACTGCAAATCCGCTATAGAGAAGTATGTGGCAATCTCAGCCAAAAGAAAAAAAAAATCTGATCTCACATGGTTGATGATTAACCACTTCAATACCATGCACTTAGAACACTTCCTGCCCAGACTAATTTTCAGCTTTCAGTGCTGTTGCGATTCGAATGAGAATTGCGCGGTCGTGCGCCGTTGTACCCAAACAAAATTTTTATCATTTTGTTCCCACAAATAGAGCTTTCTTTTGGTGGTATTTGATCGCCTCTGCGTCATTTCTGATCACCGCTATAAACAAAAAAAGACCGAAAATTTTGAAAACAAAAAAACATTTTTCTTTGTTTCTGTCACAAAAATTTGTATAAAGTACATTTTCTCCTTCACTGACGGGCACTGATGTGACTACACTGATGGGCACTGATGAGGCTACACTGACTGGCACTGATGAGGCAGTACAGATTGGCACTGATGAGGTGGCACTGATAAGGTTGCACTGATGATGGGGCACATATGCAGCACTGATGGGCGGCACTGACAAGCAACACTGACGGGCACTGATACATGGCACTGATATGCAGCACTGATGGACACTTCTAGGCGGCACTGATAAGTGGCACTGGGCACTGATGGGCCCTGATAGGGGGCACTTTTAGGTGGCACAGGTGGGCACTGATAGGTGGCACAGGTGGGCACTGATAGGTGGCACAGGTGGGCACTTATAGGTGGCAGTGGTGGGCACTGGTGCAACAAGCACTGTTAGGGATGGCACTGGCAGGCATCATACATGGGCACAGTGCCATCCCTACAGTGCATAATATTGCCCTTAACTGGTGGTCTAGTGGGGGCTCCCTGGTGGTCCTGGGCGGCCTCTGTGTAATTCCCCTGGTGGTCCTGTGTGGCCTCCATGCGATGTCCGGGGGGGGCTGCCTGGGGGTCCTGATCCGACTCCCTGGTGGTCCAGTGCGGTGATTCTGAGGGTGGCTGCACTGATAAACGTTCAGCGCAGCCCCCCCTGTCAGGAGAGCAGCCGATCGGCTCTCCGCTGCTCAGGTCTGCAGACCTGAGCAGAGGAAAAGCCGATAAACGGCTCTTCCTATTTACACTGTGATCAGCCGTGATTGGTCACGGCTGATCACATGGTAAAAGGCTTTGGATCGAAGCCTTTTACCTCGGTCGGTAATGCGGTGAGTCAGACTGACCCACAGCACCACCGATCACCGCAATGCGCCGCAATCGTGGATTATCCTGAGGACGTCAATAGACGTCCAGTCAGGATAATGAGCCACCCGCCCGGACGTCATTTGTCAATGCGCCGGGCGGGAAGTGGTTAAAAGAAGCACATCTTAGTATGCAGGCATTGGGGGTAAAGCTGTCCACATAGACCGTCCTCCTCACCACCGGCTCTCATCGCTGTCAGTCTGCAGTGGTGACTGGGAAGACTACCCTGCAGTAGAGCGATCTGAAAGCGAGGCTTGAAGCACTCATGGAGCGCAGTGTGGAAGGGATGACGTTGATGTCGGACGGTCTATGTGGACAGCTTTACCCCGGATGCCTGCATACTTAGATGTGCCTGTTTTAATCATCAACCATGTGAGTTGCTAAATGTTGTACCTTCAGTAAATGTAACCATATTGCTACACATATAGGCGCCTCTCTTCTCTTTTATACTCAGTTGTGACGTGACCAAAGTTTTACTGTATTATGGATTTTGAAAAGGTCATGTGCCACCAGAAGACTATCAAGGAACAATCCGTGCTAATAGTGCCTCAATACCAAGACCCCAGTGCTACAAGGCAATCAAACGTATTAAAGTGGAACGTCACATTTCTAATCATTATGCTGCTAAAAATAGTAAATAGATAGGAAAGTATTTACTTGTTTTTGTTATTTTTCCTTAGTTACTTTCTGGTTGCCAGGCCTAGACCAAAATGATGTCATACATCCCAGGAGTCTTCAAGTGGGGAGGAGGGTTTTCACAGCTAAGCACACCCTCCTGCATGCGTGCCTGTGCTAAGGGCAGATGGATTCCTGGAAGTAAATGCTACATAATTAATGTTCCTTTATTCAAGATGACCACAGCCAGAAATGTTAGGGGGAGTTTTTCAAAGTGATTGTTCTGCAAAATAAATCATGGAGGAGTTTGCTTTGAATATTAAGAATTAATTAAATAGCGTTTTTTGGTTTGTGGTGGGGAGATGAAGTGTAATTTTGCTTTAAGACTCAGTTGAACAACAGCCTTGGCACATCAGTAAAACTTTTAACATGTTGTATGATTATATGATTTTCCTGTCTGCCAGTCAATAGATCAGTCCACCATGTTATACACAAAGGGGGTTAAAGGGAGCACCTGGCACGGCTCTCATGTCTGCTGAGCACCCTGTAATTTTGCCCAGAAGGCTGTAATGAGCCAAATGGCTCAGGACACAAAAGTGCTTAGCAGAGGGCTTTGTGCTCAGTGTGTATTGCCTCAGACCATGTCTTTGCTGCTGGCTCATTCTTCTTCCATGCCATTCCCTGGGGACCTGCCTGCTAAAAGGCTGTTTCAAAGCTGGGCTGATCGTGAACTGGAAGCCTTTGACTTCTGCATTTGGTTTGCGTGTGTGACTTTTGTGCTCTATCTCTATTAGGTACAAAGCTGAAAGAAAAAAACACTGTGTGCTCTGAATGGTACATTGTATGATACTTTATATTATCGATATTACATGGAAAAAAATCAGTTTAAAAGAAAATATTACAGGATGTGTAGGCAGAAAACCATGAGAAAAACACATTATTATTACAGATACTTATATGGTGTTGACAATTTATACAGCACTTTACATATATATTGTAAATTCACATTGGTCCCCGTGTAAGGGATACCAAATGCAGCAAGGATGACCAGATCAGTGGGCTAAGAAATCAGGAGCCAGGCTGAATAAGGTTAAATGAACAAATTAACATAAATATAACTTTTCAAACACCATTATTAGAAACCAGTGAGTAATATGGGACATTAAATGTATGTTCTAGGGTATATTAGACATGGACAATGAAGATATATAAAAAAATAACAATTTTGTTAGGTATAACATCAGTTAAAAAACGAATTTCAAAAACATATTCACAAATTGAACAGCCACATAGATGCAGGGGTGGCAGGGAGACGGACGGGAAGGTGGCCTTACCTTAACAGATGATGAGCAGAGCCAGGGCTTCTCCTCCCAGACAAACAGACATTGCTTCTCCTAACAGGAGAACAGGAAGTGGGTAGAGTTGAGCGGACACCTGGATGTTCGGGTTCGTCGGGTTCAGCACCGAACTTGACTCCGGACCCCGAACCCCATTGAAGTCAATGGTGACCCAAACTTTTGGGCACAAAAATGGCTCTAAAAAAGTCCTGGAAAGGGCTAGAGGGCTGCAAAAGGAATAAAAATTGGGGTAAGAGTAGGACAAGTGCCTTGCAAACAAATGTGGATAGGGAAATAACTTAAAATCACATAAAAAAATAAAAATTGGAGGAGGAGGTGGATGTGGAGTAGGAGCCTAGAGGCTGAGGAGGCGGTGACCGTGGCGAGGTAGGTGGAAGTGGTGGTGGAGGAGGAGGAGGAGGTAGCCAACGCAGTTTTTTGTTTTTTTCTAATTGGGGTAGCCCCAAAAATATTGAGACATATTCAAAAAAAAAAAGTATACCAATGGCTGTGTGAGGCCTGTCTAAATGTCTATTCTGCACAAGGTACAGACAAGTCTTGTGGGATCCATGCCTGGTTCATTTTAATAAACTTTAGCTTGTCCACATTGGCTGCGGACAGGCAGCTGTGCTTGTCTGTGATAACGCCCGCTGCCGTGCTAAACACACGTTCAGACAATACACTGGCTGCAGGGCAGGCCAGCACCTCCAAGGCATAAAGGGCAAGCTCAGGCCATGTACCCAATTTGGAGACCCAGAAGTTGAATGGGGCAGACCCATCAGTCAGTACGTCTAGGCGTGTGCACACATACTGTTCCACCATGTTGCTGAAATGCTGCCTCCTGCTAAGACGTTGCCTATCAGCTGGTGGTGCTGTTTGTTGTGGCATGCTGCTGACAAAGCTTTTCCACATTTCGACCATGCTAACCCTGCCTTCTGAGGTGCTGGCGGTGCCACAGCTGCGTTGGCGACCTATTCCTCCTCCTCTGCCTTCGCTTGTGTTTCCACTGAGCCCCCGGTGTCATTTGGGAATACCCTCAGCAGTGCGTCTACCAGCCTGCGCTTGTAGTCGCACATCTTCAGATCATGCTCCATTGAGGGAATTAAGGATGGCACGTTGTCCTTGTAACAGGGATCCAGCAGGGTGGCCACTCAAAAATCAGCACAAGTTAAAATGTGGGC